>JACVVK020000009.1:3607500-3632500 GCA_018292915.2 Batillaria attramentaria | reverse complement strand
CCATTAAATCCATGCATCCATCCGCCCATTTTACAATCCACCCATCCATCAATCCATCTGTCCTGCCACACATGTATTCATCCACTCGTCCATCCATTAAATCCATGCATCCATCCGCCCATTTTACAATCCACCCATCCATCAATCCATCTGTCCTGCCACACATGTATTCATCCACTCGTCCATCCATTAAATCCATTCATCCATTCGCCCATTTTACAATCCACCCATCCATCCATCCATCTGTCCTGCCACACATGTATTCATCCACTCGTCCATCCATTAAATCCATGCATCCATCCGCCCATTTTGCAATCCACCCATCCGTCCATCCGTCTGTCCTACGATGCATTTATCCATTCATTAATTCGTCCAGTCATCAGATCTGGCCATCCATTCGTATGTTTTTCCATCCATTCATACATCCATCCGCTTGCCTGTCCGCTCACTCATTGATCCATCCATCCATCCACCCACTGATACACTCATCCATCTATCCACCAATGGGAGCGTCAGACTGAAACGTGATTGCGTTACAATGTGCGATGCACTGACAATACTTACTTTCGTATTTTACAGCGACGGGTATCACGTGGTGACTGTAATTGTTGAAGGACGGAAGTACCTGCCTTGGCTCACCGCAAGGTATACTGAAGACACGTTTTGCTTCCATTTCTGTTGCTAATCACGGGTCTAACAAACGACAAGACAAAGGTAGCATTCTTTGTTCATTTCTATTGCCTAGCATCTCAAACTGAAATCTTTAACAGCAAACGGCACTAAGAGGTAGGGTTTGGGCATGTATATATTTATATTATCTGGCATCTCGCGACCACCGGCGACCACCGTCGACTGCCACTATCGACCTTGTCGGTGGTCGAAGAAGTCAACGGTGGTAGTCGATGTGGTCGACAATGGTGGTTGACATAGTCGATTGTGGTCGTGAGATGTGAGATTGTATGCTTCGTTTTGGGGGAAGGGAAGTGGGGGGGGGGGGAGAAGACTGGAGGGACTGTGATAGGAGAGGGGGTCGTGGTAGGACAGCTGTTTCTCTAAATATGTGATTAGTTCAGCTGGACGCTTTTCAATTCAGACAGTCTACCAGTCACTGTTTTTCGACATTTTGATTAAACAGCCGATAACAGATTCTTTTTCCTCAATATCTTCTAACAGATTTCAAGAGAAAGGTGGCGTCATAGAGACTCGGAAGATTGACAGTTTGGACGAGGTGAGGTTATGTGAAATTGAAATCGAAATAACTTAATGTGAAAACAGTAAAAGTTGTTGATCTGTCGTCCAGTTTTCAATTCTGCTGGGTTTTCTAAAGCTCTGAGACGATCTAGCAGATCTGGATATTATTATGAAGACATAGTGTACCAACCCAATCAACGCAAGGATTAATGTACTCGACTCGAAAGAGTGCCTGGATTTGAAATCAGTATTGACATTTCAATAAGTGATAATTATGACTAAGACAGTCTTTGAGGACTTCGCAAGTGTTTAGTGTTGCCCGGTGTTGATACAGGTGTATATAATCATGCAGTGTTGTCCCATGAGGGAAGTTCGAGCTGCTGCCCCTGCGTCGACACATGACAGCGCCACTTTTTTTCCCTTTTTCCTGCATGCACGATGTGTGCCTTTGTTTTCCATTCCGCGACTCGTGCCCTCCTGTATAGAATGGGATCTATAACGTGTACACTTGATATCTATGCATGCGTTTGTACACAGAGGCGAGGCAGGCACCGTAAACGAGTCAGCACGTAAATTTTGACTCGATTTGATCAAGGAAAATCCCCAACCAGATCCCTGCCCACCTGGAGATTCGAATCCTGTGTCTCAGATCCGCAGGCAGATGCTAGACCAAATCTGAGAGCGAACACCTAAAATAAACCCGCACACACCTTATATACTTCAAGAGCTAATCTTTGTTTAATTTTTTTGGCAGTTGGAGGGAAAATATGACGTCGTTGTCAACTGCGCGGGTTTAGGCAACCAGAAACTTACGGACGACAAACAACTGAAAGCGATTCGAGGGCAAATTTTACGGGTTTGTTATGCATTGTTTTCTTTCCGTCTTTCTTTCTTTCTTTTTGCGACTGTTAGTGTTAAAACTGAACAATCTGACCTGATACCTTACAACACATAACTTTAATGTGTTAATGGCTTTCTGCATATGGGCGAGTGCGTGCGAGTCACGTGAGCGTGCGTGTTTGGTTCAGCTCAGTGGCTGCGCTTTGAGCATAGAAACTGCCCATAAAATGCGTCTGTATTTTCAATGACCGATTTTTGACATTTTATTTCGGTACGTTACTCATTAAAAATGTCGAATGCATTTACAATATCACCTGGTTTATCTTATTTTTGGTTACAGGTGTATGCTCCCTGGATCAAGTTCTTCATACACGCCAACGATAATTTCTACTTTTTACCTTCGTGAGTAACCCACTACTCCTTCCCAAAGAGTGTCTACCCGATGTTATAGAACACACACACACACACACACACACACACACACACACACACACACACACACACACACACACACACACACACACACACACACGCCGCACGCACGCACGCACGCACGCACACACACACACACACACACACACGCCCGCCCGCCCGCACGCACACACACACACACACACACACACACACACACACACACACACACACACACACACGCACGCACACGCACACGCGCACGCACACACGCACGCACACACACACACACACACACACACACACACACACACACACACACACACACACATTGAATGCGCCAAATATACGATTACTACGCTGCACAGAAGACTATTTTTGTTTTGAACAGTTGCGCACGTGAGTGAGTGTGCCTGTGCTCCAGAAATATTCTATATCGTAATGACAAGTAGAGCTCTGAACTGAATGCGACACACTGATGTCTGCTGGCCGTGCGAACAAGAACTGCAACCACCCGAACCTATCCTAGACAGCCATTCCGGTGTAAAATAACAATTTTGTTGTAAAGACTGCAATCTCTGCCACAGGTCTGAGAATGCTGCGGTCGGTGCAACGAGACAGCTTGACCGATATGACGTCACACCTGACCCGTCAGATACTGAGGAAATGTGGAAAAGAGCTGTGGAACGACTGCCTGCCATAAAGGTCTGTTGCATTTTTTTTTTTTTTTTGGAAATGATAACCGTTGTGTAGGCTGTTTTTGCGACCAGCATTGCCAAAAACAAAACAGTTCCATTCGTGTTCATCATTTGTACAACGAAAGAAATGTAAATGGTATATACCTGTGTATATGCGAAAGTTTGATAGTATGCATGTATTCATGTTGGTTCCAGCTTGCATTAAGCACGTTGGCATGTATGTATGTATGTATGTATGTATGTATGTATGTATGTATGTATGTATGTATGTATGTATGTATGTATGTATGTATGTAATACATGTATATGTATGCATGTAATACGTTTATGGTATGTATGTATGTATGTATGTATGTATGTAAAATGATGTATGTATGTATGTATGTATGTATGTATGTATGTATGTATGTATGTATGTATGTATGTATGTATGTATGTATGTATGTATGTATGTATTTTTAATCCATTCATAAGGAAAAAAAATCATTTGCGAGAGCTCGTGAGTGGAGGCTGAGGGAATTCCTACTTAGGCGTCTGACTAAGTTTGCATCCTAACACTATTGCTGCTGATTCCCGGGATATTTGAAGGCGAACGCCACTCATAGACTATGCTGTGATCGTGCGGATTGCTGTGTGGTTTATCAGGGTGCCAAGCGCCTGTGGGAATGGGTTGGATTACGGCCATATCGCGGACCGCCTAAAGTGGAGACAGAGTTGTACAACACGTCAAAAGGACGAACCATGAAGGTGAGGGGTGGTTTCGGTGGGTGTTTGGGAGTTTTACGTCCTTTACCACCACGTAAGGGTGATATCAAAGACGGGGTAACGAGAAAAAGGCCAGCACAAACATATGGCCCCAGCCGGGATTCGAACTCACAACCCGAGCATTGGGAGTCCAACTGACGCTCTACCATTCGGCTATCCCGGCTCGCCGAAGGTGAGGGGACTTCAAGAATGCTTACGTCAGTGTTCATGCTTGTTGTTGTTCATTTAAATCGATATTTGTGAGATTCCAGAATTCTATCAATCTACCATTATCATTTGTGTTTTGTCTCTGCTGGTCCTTTTTTTGTTTCACCTACGTTTTCTTGCTCTTAATATGTTCTTTATTACTTTACACGTTGTTATTTGTCTAGTGTAAATTGATAGAATGTGTTGTTGTTGTTGTTTTTACTTCAGTTTTTTTTAATTGTTCTAAGATTGTAAGGAGCTTAGAGCTTGGTTCCCTGGGTTAGGCGCCCTATAAGTATTATTATTATTATTATTTCTGCAGGTCGTCCATAACTACGGTCACGGAGCATATGGAATCAGCTTGAGTTGGGGAACCGGCGTCCACGTGGCCGAGATGGTTGACAGCCTGCTGAAGGCCAGACCCAAGCTTTGACTGCTTCGTCAACTACAGCACCGTGAGACACAGACTGACTTCTTCTCCAGGATCATTTGCTGATCGTGACTGCAACATTATCATCATATGACCGGACCGTTCATTGTGGAATATGATGACAGTTCATTAGGGAATAGTGTTGATTCATTATAGAATGGTGTTCTTCTCCAGGATCGTCGACTGTGAAATTATAATCAGCGACATTGACTGTACTGTTCATTATGAGCTGGTGGTGGTCTCCATGATCACCGACCGTAGAATTATAACTTGATGAGCAACACTGACTGTACTGTTCATTATGGTATATACAGACTGTTTACTATTCGGCGGTGGTGGTCTCTAGGATCATCGACTGTGAAATTATAATCAGCAACATTGACTGAATAGTGTTGATTCATTATGGAGTAATCTTGATCACTGCCTGAATGCAGAATTGTAATCAGCAACATTTACTGAATAGTGTTGGTTCATTATGGAGTAGTCTTGATCACTGCCTGAATGCAGAATTATAACCAGCAAAATTGACTGAATAGTGTTGGTTCATTATGGAGTAGTCTTGATCACTGCCTGAATGCAGAATTATAACCAGCAAAACTGACTGAATAGTGTTGATTCATTATGGAGTAATCTTGATCACTGCCTGAATGCAGAATTGTAACCGGCAACATTGACTGAACAGTGTTGATTCATTATGGAGTAGTCTTGATCACTGCCTGAATGCAGAATTATATAATCAGCAACATTGGCTGAATAGTGTTGATTCATTATGGAGTAGTCTTGATCACTGCCTGAATGCAGAATTATATAATCAGCAACATTGGCTGAATAGTGTTGATTCATTATGGAGTAGTCTTGATCACTGCCTGAATGCAGAATTATAATCAGCTACACTGATTGTTCAGCATGGAATATGTGGACAGTTTATTATGGAATAAAGTTTGGTTTTCCAGAATCTTGATAGGACTCTTTAGTATGGAATATGCTGACTGCTTATTACGGTATACGCTGCTTATTAAGGTATATGCTGATTCTTCATTATGGAATATGCTGACTTTTCATTATGGAATACGCTGATTCTTCATTGTGGATTACCCTGACTGTTCATTATGGTATATGCTGACTGTTCATTATGGAGTATGCTGATTCTTCATTGTGGATTACCCTGACTGTTCATTATGGAATACGCTGATTCTTCATTGTGGTTTACCCTGACTGTTCATTATGGTATATGCTGACTGTTCATTATGGAGTATGCTGATTCTTCATTATTGATCATGATAATGACTCTTCATAATGGTATATGCTAATGCTCCATTATGCTGACTGTTCATTATGCAATACGCTGATTCTTCATTATGGTATATGCTGACTCTTCAGTATGGTATAATTATGCTGATCCTTCATTATGGATTATGCTGACTCTTCTTTATGCAATATGCTGACTCTTCAGTGCGGATTATGCTGCCTCCTCATTATAGAATATATTGTCTGCTCATTGTGGTATTAAGCTGATTCTTCAAATGATCAAAATGATCATATTTCTGCAGCATTGTCCATTTCTGCGACAATGATTTTTTTAACAGCAATGCGCTTTTTTTTTTTTTTTTTTTTTTGCAGCAGTGGTCATATTTTCTGCAATTTTCTTTCACAATGGCATTGGTCATTTGTGTACATGCAACAATGACTTTTTCCGACAGCAGTGACCGTTTCTGACACAGCATCCTGAAAGAAGAAAGGAGAAACTGAGTTGTATAAATTCTTCGACATAGTGTCTCAACTTTGGGCCTAGAACTGACATTCGGAACGTTCGCGTATGTCTGTACCTGTCCTATATTTAGTTATGTGCTCGTTCTTGGTTTTCCAGCCAAGCTCAGAGAAATCGAAGAACTATGGAAAGGCTGTTAGCGAGACTGATGTCACTTTTTTCCCCTTCTTTTTTTAAAAATAAAATCACAGTACCCTCACTGAAGCAGATCAGTGAGAAACTTTTAAAGATATCTGGCTTGTGATTTGTTGTATTCAGTGTCTGTTTCATTGTGAGTATTTTTGTGTGTGTGTGTTTCTTCCTTCGTTGAGGCTGTGACAGTTGTATATAAAACGTCTCTTGCTGTAAGATTTATTGTTATTTGTTTTTGTTTGCGTTTCGGGCATATGACACATTTCCTTGTGAAACGCAGCAGTTGTATGTTATATTTTAAGCAGGAGAGGCTTTTCTGCTGATTTACTGCTTTTTATTTTAAGAGAAAAACTGTATAGGCGAGACTCGCTCAAGGTGTAAAATTTACGGTGCATGTTCTGTGTCCATGTAATAATTCTTTTAAACAGAAGACAGTTCCAGCAATACGAACTTTCCGTTACGCGTGTTTGTCAGTATCCAGATTTGCTTTTACCCACATAATTATGTTCAAACAATATACGCCATTCTCTATACATATTTTACGGAGGATTCCGGGTAGTGGTTTAACGCGTGAAGCAGAAACTGGATAACTTGAGACTGAGAAACATGTGTAACTGACGACCATTTTCGAACAAATGTCATGGAATTGTCCCAGACTGTACTGTAAACTCTGTGTTAACCACAGTGTGTGTGTGTGTGTGTGTGTGTGTGTGTGTGTGTGTGTGTGTGTGTGTGTGTGTGTGTGTGTCTCTCTCTCTCTCTCTCTCTCTCTCTCTCTCACGCGCACACACACACACAATGTGTGTGTGTGTGTGTGTGTGTGTCTCTCTCTCTCTCTCTCTCTCTCTCTCACGCACACACACACACACACACACACACACACACACACACACACACACACACACAGAGTAGTGACAGACAGACAGAGAATAAGGCGCATTCTTCTTTCATCTAAAATAAACACTGAGCTCAATCTAAGTTCCTACAAAATTGAAATAAAAGACCCGTTTGTAGCCGACCATGAGGTGAACATGACAGCGTTTCCTACAAAAGTAGTCAAACGGATTCAACCTGTTTGTTTGTTTGTTTGTTTGTTTGTTTGTTTCCTTTTCGTGGGTTTTTTTTTTTTTTTTTTTTTGGGGGGGGGGGGGGGTTGTTGTTGGGGTTTTTTTTTGTTTTTTGTTTGTTTGTGTGTGTGTTTTTTGTTTTTTGTTTTTGTTTTGTTTTGGTTTGGTTTTGGGTTTTTTGTGTGTGTGTTTTTTTGTTTTTGTTTTTTTGGGGGGGGGGGGGGGGCAATCCCTCACAGCAGAATCGGACGATTTCGACGTCACTGACCAATAATACGAGTTCATTTACCACCAACACCATGTATGTATGCCAGCTGTTACGCACAACGCGCAATAGGTTAGTCAGTGCCATTCTCTTAAAGTGCAAAATGATAATAATACAGACCAGGAGTACACTATAGGTTCAGAGCAGTTCAGGTCCCTCGTTCAAAAGCCATGATGGACAGTTCTAGATAAGGCAGATAAGAATTTTTAAAAGGGCAATGTTCATCTCTTGGATGAATTTCCAGCTCATATATTTGCAGCAGTTATCGTAGGAGTAAGGGTCAGTTGGTGTAGTTCGCCCGTTAAGGGGTGCAAATGTATACCAGCCATGCGCAGGATGGGCAAATAAACTCCAGTCGTCCACTAACGGGGGCGACTGTATCCCCGCAACGCGGGAGGGGGTGCAAATGTACTCCGCGGGGTCAGTCTGGCGAGGGGAAGTTGGGGGGACTTTGGTCTACGAACTTACTTTATGCAAAATATCGACTGGTATACATTTGCACCCCCTAACGGGCGAACTATACCCACCGAGCAGTAGTATGACATCACATCTTCCTTTCAGTGTCTAGTGTGGACGTAGAGCACAAGGATCATACCCACAGGAATCTGGTTATTAACGGGTGGATGCGGGAGGAGCATACCGTACCCGGCCAACATAGGCCACAGACCGCGGTCAGTTGGTCAGGGTTAAGCTTGCACTTAATAGGAAGATGAAATAATCTGCTGGGAACTGTGTGTGTGTGTGCGTGCGTGCGTGCGTTCGTGCGTCCGTGTGTGCGTGCGTGTGTGTGTGTGTGTGTGTGTGTGTGTGTGTGTGTGTGTGTGTGTGTGTGTGTGTGTGTGTGTGTGTGTGTGTGTGTGTGTGTGTGAGAGAGAGAGAGAGAGAGAGAGAGACAGACACACAGGCAGGCAGGCAGACAGACAGACAGACGGAGCGGCAGACGGAGAGAAAAAGAGGTAATGGTTTTTTTAATGTGTCCACACACACACACACACACACACACACACACACACACACACACTGTCCATGACGTAAATTCCTACTTCGTCTTTATAAACACACGCAAAGACAGTCATCCATTCTCCGGATTTACAAGACTCCACTTGTCCAGCTGTTTTCTGACGACAACAGTGCGTAGGAAGACAATCATCAGCGTGCATATCATCGTATCTGTCTTACGGTCCTGTGTGGCTATTTGCCGATCAGTTCAGTATTGTCATCGGAGCAGATAGCCACGTAGGAGGAAACTGAAAGAAAACAGGCAACAGTACTGAAGGATGGAAGATACAATGACCGAAATACGTGTGAATCTCTTGAACGTAGGTTTCAACATACATGTTTTCCATGCATATGATCAAAACAGCAGAACAAGATGCCGGTTCCATGCATTTTCCTTTTCCGAATCTTGAAATCCATTTGTTATGGCCGAATCATGGAAACCGGACTGACATACTTGGCGCTGAAATGACCGTTTCCAGAAAACAAACAAACAAACAAACAAACAAAAAAACCAAAAAAAAAACCGTTGAACTGGTATGAGTGAAATCAGATTTTCAGCGGCAAACACATCCGTATGGCAGAAGAGACACGAGGCTAAAACTGACATGAAACAACAAAACTAGGGGGACATATTTTGGGCCTATCGTTTGGGCCCACATTTCACAGTTTCCTGAATTTTTTCCAACTTGCATTGTGGTTCCAAATACACATAGGTAATGCAAAATAGATGACAAAATCTTCAACTTTTGTGTCAGCAAAGGCCATTCATTCACACCCTAAGTGGGTACGCGTAGTCCCATGGCATGGGGGGGAGCGGTTGTTTTGTTTTTTTTTTTTGTTTGGGGGGGGGGGGGAGGGGGAGGGGATGGGGTACTTTTCGTGTTTGTTTTGTTCTTCTAGTTCTTGGGTTTATTTGTCAGTGTGTGCGTGTGTGTGTGTGTGTGTGTGTGTGTGTGTGTGTGTGTGTGTGTGTGTGTGTGTGTGTGTGTGTGTTTTGGTTGGGGGGGGGGTGGTTGTTGTTGTTGTTGTTGTTGTTTGTTTTTTGTTTTGTTTTGTTTTTGGTTTTTTTTTTTTTTTTTTGGGGGGGGGGGAGGGGAGGAAGGGTGCTTGTTTAAACTCACAGTCGAAATCGAGAGTGAAGACGTCCTTATCCATACAGTGGAAGTCGGCCAGCAGGTCAGAATATATATTGCGTACATACTCCAGCGTTCTTTGGGTGTCGTGACCGCCCTCTTGGATGGCCTGCTCAACGTCTCGCTGGAAAGTAATATTACTGGTATTAATAATTCGATCTACTCGCTGGCAGTTGTTTAGCTGGTGTCCACGAGAGGCTAAACCCTTCGTTTGTGGATCCTAGTAAATGTTTCACGGTTCGAAATTTTCCTTCCATGCCAGCCTGAGCTCTTTTCTGCTGCAACAAAGATGACGGCACTGACCAGAAATGCTCAGACAACATTGTTTTTCGAGTCAAACCTTCCATAACCTTCCACGATCTGAAGGCACACATCCAAAGTCTTGGGCCTGGATCCATTTGTTTTTCCCTACTGCGGCTTCACTTCCTGGGGCACAGAGTCAGGGGAAAGCCGAAAAGGGAATGCACTCTGGAGTCTAACTGCGGGGTTTGTCAGAGTGACGTCCCCTGAAGAAGCCATCGTAATTGACCCCTTGTGGCTCAGTGGTCAGATGTCTTCGTGGTGCTGGTACCGGCACATCTCGACTTGAGCATAGCGACATCTCGCTATATCATGGCAGGAACGTACAGTTGTCATCCCTATTTGATTCAGGCAACAATAAATGTCACGAATCCTAAACACAGTCAAAACCCGTGCCATCATCCTACACATGCTCCTAACACGCTGTATGAACCAGCTCACATGCTCCTAACACGCTGTATGAACCAGCTCACATGCTCCTAACACGCTGTATGAACCAGCTCACGTGCTCCTAACGCGCTGTATAAACCAGCTCACATGCTCCTAACACGCTGTATTGGACTGGTCAAATGGATAAACGACTCCACTCGGGAAAGCCCCGAGGCCAAAGGTCCGCCCCTTTAACTCTGCCGTGTTTTGGCAGTACTTCCACGACGTTATTTTATGGTTAGCCGCGAATTAGTCCTTGTTGCTCGCACGGCGTTAAGCCCTAACTAACTAACTAATTTATTTTATGAGAAAAGGGGGAGTGGGGGGGGGGGATTTCAAGATCAAAACGATTGTCGTAATGGTCGTTTTCCTAAAATGACGTCACTGGACCTACTGTTTTCTTTCCACGTTTCAGTCAAATCAAACTACATGTGCTTCCTCCTTTTTGTATACCACGGCACGCGACTGGCTGAATTCTTGGGACTCGCCCCTTTTGACTGACAGGAGTGGAGTTGTCTGTTGGCATTGCAGTCGTCCATATCTAACGAAACACGTGTCCGTGAATTTTTAGCATTTTTGACAGAGGGTGGATGGGTGTTTTTTTTTTTGGGGGGGGGGGGGTTAACGTCCTTTTCCACCACATACGAGTGATATCAAAGACGGGGCAACCATGAAAAAGCCTGCACAAATATTTGGCCCCAGCCGGGATACGAACTCACGACCTGAGCATTAAAAGTCCCACGCTCTACCATTCGGCCGCCCCGGCTCCCCTTTTTGACAGAGACAAAGAGGCAAAGAGATAGGTATCGATTACCTCTATATTTTCTCTGTGGCACGTAACATGAAGAACATCCGTCCCCTTGGGGTCGACATTGACGAAGTAGCATTTATCACCGCCTTCATCCGGGTTGCTCTTGATGGATAGTAACAGATTCTGTCCGGCGAAAACACAGCGATGAAAGCGATCATTCTGCATGTTTGTCAGGTCTATGTTCCCCCAAGTCTATGTTCTTCTAGGTCTGTGTTCCCCTAGGCCAATGTTCCCCTAGGTCAATGTTCCCCTAGGTCAATGTTCCCCTAGGTCAATGTTCCCCGTTTCTTTGTGTCATTACAAGCTTAGGGTTAGGCGCTTAGGGTTTAGGGTTAGGCTGGGTAATTATGTTACCAGACATAATTATGTTAACGCCATAATTATGTGAAACAGACTTGATTTCGGGGTTTCAAGTTCCGTGGCCGGCTGCGACGTCATCTCAGCTATGCCTGGGCTCATTCAGCTGTGACTGTCTGTTTCACAGTAGATTCTGACCATTCTGATTGGTCCCTTTTGGCACTCTGTGTGTGTGTGTGTGTGTGTGTGTGTGTGTGTGTGTGTGTGTGTGTGTGTGTGCAAGTTCTACCGTCACTCGCGCGCAAAGATCCTGATGGCGGCCGAAACTTGTATCGTCACTGACACTCACGACATCGTGCCGATTGAAAAATCCAGTCGTAGATATTACCGTGAGCCATTCTGATCAGTTAGGGTAGCGTCCATCTTATTTTCACTACCAAAGGTAATGACTGATAATACGCGGACTTACTTTAATTGCGCCGTTTAGTAAGCCGGCCTTGTCTGCCGCTAGCTTGGCGACAGACGGTGTGAGGTCATCTATCTGCGGCCCTTCAGTTTGTAGTTAGTAGACCTCAATACAATACAATACAATACAATACAATACAATACAATACAATACAATACATCTTTATTATCCCAGAGGGAAATTTGGGTGTGGTGGACAAAGACAATGATACACATCATAAAAAAAACAAAAACAAACTACAATTAAATTAGAGATTTCTATGAATTAAAAAACAGTACAAACAGACCACCACCGGTCGCTCACGAGTAGCGCCCCTCAGCTGGTACAGTTCGCCTGTTACGGGGTGCAAATGTATACCGGTCATTTGCAGGGCGAGCTAATCAGGGTATACCACATGCGCGGGTGTTACTTGAGGAGATATGTTTGGAGAGCCCGTCGTCTTATCGAGGCTAACGATGACCCACACGGTTATAACTTTTCCACGCGCTCACGTGTCTTCTGTGAGTGAAAGAGACAACACGAAGTCCATAAGAACTCGCTACGTGAGGAGTGTTCGCCTGTGGGTCATCGTTAGCCTCGGTAAGACGATGGGCTCTCCAAACATATCTCCACACGTAACAGCAGGACAGAGTGCAAATGAATATCCTGGATTTGGGCCGGTTTCACGAGTCCGGCGAAGTCACCTGACAGTTTTATGAATGTATAAACTTAAACGAAAGCATTAAACGAGTGTACCCGGCCATCAGATGGTGAAGACGTATGTTCGTGTTTAGTATCTGTCGTAACTGTTTTGCTCAATTTCCGGAAACGAGCCATTCGATTAAAAAAAGAAAAAAAAAGCGTTTTATGGTTGCTGTTGGAAAATAGACCTGCGGGAACACAGACAGCCTCTCTTCTGCGTAGCGGCAAGGACTGTTACAAAGTCACTGTCTGTCTGAGTGACGATTATGTTGCGAGTGTTGTTCTGTTTATAGTTTATTTAGAGTGCGAGCATAACTTCACACACACACACACACACACACACACACACACACACACACACACACACACACACACACACACACACACACACACGCACGCACGCACGCACACAACTTGAATGCAGAATGAATGCTGCCGTGCAATAGCAGAACACAGCAAGTCCATGACCTCATTTATTTGATGGGAAAGGGGGTGGCGAATTCAAGATGAAAGACATTCACAGTGACGTAATGGTTTTTTTCCACACAAAATGTCGTCATGGATTTGCTGTGTTTTGCCATTACTGACACAGCAGCATACAGGCATATCATCTGATGCACTCTGTCACAGTTATCTTGTAAACACAAAACAACAAACCAGTTTGATCGCTACAGACTTACGTGCTTTTCATGATAGAAGAAAGTGAACTGACCACGTATATCCGCAAAATCATCGACGGCGGCTCCAACCAGCAGCCCCTATAAAAAGGACATTTTCCAAACTATACATGATTGGTGTGTCGACGTCGTCCTGGTTACTATCTCTTCATAACAACAAACGAGATTATAAGTTGCAATATTTGCTGTATATGCGCTCAGTAATTATGTTTGTTTTACCTATTTTTGCTTGTTATTTCTTTTCTACGCTTTTTTTTGTAATCGGGATTTCGATAAAGTAGCATGCAGGAGCAGCGGCGTCTCCTGCATGTCCTGAGTTTATACTGCCCAGTCGACCAGTTCGCATCAGTTGCTCAACGTTACACTGTGATTTTGGATTTTTTTCACGTAGTGGAGGCATACTTAGCCGCGATTTAGGCTTTGTGGTGTGCGCGGCGTTAAGCCCTAAAAACTCACTCACTCACAACAACAAAGGGGAATGCTAACAACGCCGACAACTACAACAACAAAGGGGAAGGCTAACATTAGTAACAACGCCGACAACTACAACTACAACAACAAAGGGCTAACAACGCCGACAACTACAACAACAAAGGGGAATACTAACAACTACAACAACAAAGGGGAATGCTACCCGAACAACGCCGACAACTACAACTACAACAACAAAGGGGAATGCTAACAACACCGACAACTACACCTACAACAACAACAACAACAAAGGGGAAGGTTAACAACGCCGACAACTACAACTACAACAAAGGGGAAATCTAACAACGCTAACAACTACAACTAAACAACAAAGGGGAACGCCGACAACTACAACTACAACAACAAAAGGGAACGCTAACAACGCCGACAACTACAACAAAGGGGAATGCTAACCGAACAACGCCGACAACCACAACTACAACAACAAAGGGGAATGCTAACTGACAACACCGACAACTACAACCACAACAACAAAGGGGAAGGCTAACAACGCCGACAACTACAACAACAAAATGGAAGGTTAAAAAGAAAGCGGAAAACGGCCTTACCAACAGTGGCAGACAGATGAGGCCGGTAAGAAACATGTTGAAGTGAATTGTCTGCTACACCGTCTATAAGCCTTATCAGTTACCACAAACTGTCAGTCGGTGCTTTAAACGGTCAGGTTCTTAAAGCGACGAAAGTGTGTATCTTTCGAGCGCAATAACAACAAACCAATCTAAGTAAAAGAAACACAACCAAAAAATGACATACTGTGGCGCTCTCAGGGCTCAAAATCTTACTCTTTTTTTTTCTGAGGATTTTCTCCGTTGGCTAAAGTTTTTTCTTTATAACTGGCAAAAGACAATTCCTCTCTTGGCGAACAATTCTCCCCCCCCCCCCCCCCCAAAAAAAAAGTTTCCCTCTGTCTTAACATCACGCCAAAAATGCACCAAACTGCACAGATTTTAGCCTAATTTTAAACAATTGAGGGGGATGGGGGTGGGGGAGAGGGGGGAAGCCTGCCTCCCCCCTCCCACCTTCTGCTCGCCCAGCATAGCGCGTCTGTCGTGGCTTCACCACTTCCTCACTAAATGCTACAAACTGGGTCCTGGTGCCATGGATACTGACACAGACAAGGGATCACAAGTCAAAGATCGTTTAGATCGTTTAAATGAGATTACCGTTCATGGCAATAGGTTATCTGCAGGTTATGCCACAGCGTGCCTTATCTCTCCAGTGGAAGGTCTACAGCAATGGTGACGTTCCTGCAGTATTTGAAAGTATTGTGAAACATATTGACTGCTGCATAGGCCTACATCGCAAGGCTTACCGCGGGGACTTAAAGGGCATGATGAACGTCACTAAAGACCTCTAGATCTCCAAAGCGAGCGGGTGTTCATTGTTGTTGTTGTTGCAGTTGTTTTAGTTGTCGTTGTTGTTGTTATTATTAAGGTCACATTCTTCGGTTTCATCAGAGCTACACGCATCCCAGTTAATAATAAAAATATGATAATACATAGTGTTTATAAAGCACAGGCTCTCACAAGACTGGACCCACTACGCTAACTCTCTCCCTCTCTCTCTCACACACACGCACACGCACACACACACGCACGCACACACGCACACACACACACACACACACACACACACACACACACACACACACACACACACACACACACACACACACACACACACACACACACGAGGTGCTTTGGTGGAGAGAACTGTGGTTGATAATAACATTTTGCTATGGCTGTGCCTTTGCCGTTCAGCATCAGTCGGTCGTTGGTGTGCGGTCCCTGCGTGAACAGCTACATTCCCTCTGTACTGTCCATGATAGTGACACGGTTTCTGTGGCCGTGCAATGTGACATCGCCCCCATGTGAACGGGCAAATCGCCTATACCTCATTAAACATTCTGACATTTTAGCTCTCTCTCTCTCTCTCTCACACACACACACACACACACACACACACCGCCACACCAAAACACGCACACACGCACGCACGCACGCACGCACGCACGCACGCACGCACACACACACACACACACACACACACACACACACACACACACACACACACACACACACACACTTGCAATGAAGACGGAATACAAGAATTTGATAGTTCATAAATGCAAATGTTTATTTTGATGGGGGACTCAGGTATTTGCTACACAGCTAAATTTGACCTCTGAACCAAAATTAAAGTTAGTGCTTACCGTTATGCATGCTACATACAGGTTTCTCATGCCAATCATCTGGACCAAAAATATTGAAGATGACAGTATGATTGACACGGTATGCTTCCAGTAATGCGTAGCACTAGAAAGGAATTATTACACTAGACTTTCTTACAGCAAAGCAAAAAGTACAGAAAAAGCAAGATGTTTTCAAAAGACAAACTAATAATCATATAAAGCAAATAATTTTAAAATGTTCGAAAACTCCAATACCGTGCCTTCACGCACGCTGCCCCGCTGCCTCAAAACGCCAGTTCCAAATTCCCAGTGTTCGTCCGTTGTATGTAATGTGTATGTAATGGTACTCTGCTACTGTGAGGCGCTCCAGCAGGAGGTTGGGCGCCAGGCAAATCCTCATTATTATTATCATTATTATTATTATTATTAAACTATGCGATATACTGTACCACTCTCTTCTGACATCTTATTTCTTTCTCTTTTGAAAACCTGAAGAACCTAAAGAACTGATTTATATTTCTTAGGGTTAGGGCTACAC
This sequence comes from Batillaria attramentaria, assembly GCA_018292915.2. Taxonomy (NCBI): domain Eukaryota; kingdom Metazoa; phylum Mollusca; class Gastropoda; family Batillariidae; genus Batillaria; species Batillaria attramentaria. The sequence goes on along the minus strand of JACVVK020000009.1, from coordinate 3,615,733 downwards.
ATCCACTTCTGTTTTGACCATAATAATGTTCTCCCCTTCTCCCCAAACATTTTGCTTCTAGGCAAGATTTCTACTTCTTATGGGCGACCTCCAACCATGATCTGCTACGTGGAATCAGCAAAACAAAAATTTACAGATGAGAATTACTCCAGGTTTACTAGCCTGAAGCCAGTGGATGAATGGACGCAGTATGCACCACAATTCAATAAATAGATTTCCTTTCTCTCACTCCTATTCTCGGTCCATCTCTCCCCTTTTCTTATCTGCCTCTACTCTCTGTTGTCCTATGTATATGTACGTGCCTCCTTCCCTTCACACAGCTTTGGATGAGTCAAGGTCAATTAAAATGATAATTGTGCATAGGTCTCATCACTGTCTATCAGTATGCCAGGTTTGGTACCTCTGTTATTTGTTGTTTCTGAGAAAATGCCAATGTTAAGGTCTTTCCTAAAATAGCTTCTTTGGCCTTGACCTTGGCCCAAGGTCACTGAAAGCAGGTATGTCTGTAAAGTCCTTTTCAATGCCTATCATCGTGCAAATTTTAAAACCTCTGGATTTTGTAGATTCCGAGAAAATGCCAATGTAACATTTCCAGACAGCTTTAGTGACCTTGACCTTGAGTCAAGGTCATTCGAAATGATATATTTTGAAAGGTCTTAGGGTTGTCTATCAGCATGCCAAGTTTGGTGCCTCTGCTGTTTGTAGATTCTGAGAAAATGCCAATGTTAAGGTTTACTGCGGACACACAAACAGACATCTGACAGACATCTCACACACACACACACACACACACACACACACACACACACACACACACACACACACACACACACACACACACACACACACACACACATACACAGAGACGACGGAGGGTTATAACGTAGACTCCCTTTGTTACACAAGTGATTCAAAAATCTACAATTCGAGACACACCCTCTAGACTATCCCTCCCTCCCATACGCTTTTTGTTCTGGGACAGACGTCTACATTTTTTTTTATTTATTTATTTTTATTTATTTATTTATTTATTTTTTGTCTTATGTAATTTGTTTTTTCTTAAATCCTTGATCATTTTTTTTTCTATCCGATACACACACGCTTCTGACCATATCCACTACCCCCGCCCCCACCACCCCCCCCCCTCCTCCCAATACATTGGTTTCTAGACTAGATCTTGTGCCAGACCTCTACTTTTTAACTGTTCCTTTTTTGTTCTTGTCCTTGTCCTTGTCCTTGTCTTTCTTGTCTTTCTTGTCTTTCTCGTCTTTGTTGTCGTTCTTTTTAGACTTCAAATTTTCAAGAAAGGTCGCGACGGCTGTGAGTACCTGGGATAGGATGTTAGCTACAGGAACGATGCAAACAGCGTACGTCATGGCCTTGTATTTTCTCGCGGTCGCCTTCGTTTCTTCCCAAGCTAGGAACAGCTGTTCCTTCAACTCATCCATTAAAGTTTTCTCTTCTGGAGATGGTGGAAATGGTTCCGGAACACACACACACACACACACGCACACACGCACAAACACACGCACGCACGCGCACACACACACACACACACACACACACACACACACACACACACACACACACACACGCTGATTGTAAGCGGCTGTCGTGTGGTCACGTGAGGCTGCAGTCGTTTTATACTCTTTTTTTTTTCAAAAATGATAATAATAATATGGGGGTTTTATGTGGCGCTTAGTCCAGTAGTTGAAGGCGCTTCACACACACACACACACACACACACACACACACACACACACACACACACACACACACACACACACACGCAGCAGAAATGGGCTGGGCAAGAGGGCCTGAAGGGGAGAGGGGGGAGGAAGGGGGTTGCGGGGGACGGGTGAGTGCGCGGACACGTAAGCACATTTAAGCATCATACTGCCGGCTCCCAAGATGGGGTGTTTCCTTGCGTCTTCGCCAGTGAGTTTGTGGGTGGGTGGGTGGGTGGGTGTATGTTTATGAGTTTAACATCCTTTTTCACCACGTAAGGCTGATAAGACGGGGCAACGAGAAAAAGACCAGCACAAATATTTGGCCCCAGCCGGGATTCGAACTCACGACCCGAGCATTGAGAGTCCAACAATCTACCATTCGGCTATCCAGGCTCCCCAGTGGGGACTTACGTGAGTTTGTTAACAAGGAGGAACGGCCCCGTCCTACAAAGTTGTTTCTCCAAATTTCATTTTATTTTGTCTGTTTTGTTGTTATTGTTGCCGATTCTCCCCTCTCCATGTTCTACCAATGACACTAGATCCTCTACGACCTCGACCGATTAGTCACGTGACTGGGGGTGGGGCCGGGTGGGGGGAGAGCGAGAGAGACAGAGAGAGAGAGAGAGTGGGTGGGTGGGTGTTTAGGAGTTTAACGTCCTTTTCCACCACGTAAGGGTGATATCAAAGACAGGGCAACGAGAGAAAGGCCAGCACAAATATTTGGCCCAAGCCGGGATTCGAACTCTCGACCCGAGCATTGAAAGTCCAACGCTCTACCATTCGGCTACCCTGGCTCCCCAGAGAGAGAGAGAGAGAGAGAGAGAGAGACGTCAGTTCCGTGAACTAAACATTTGACGTCAGCCTCAGGCAGGTCGTCATACACAGACGGAGAGATGACGTCAGTTCCGCGAACTAAACATTTTGACGTCAGCCTCTAGCACTGCGATCGTCTGAGGAAGCTTGTTTATGTCTTGTGATTTCCCTGTTGGCTTTGTGGCTTCCCCGATTGAATTATTTTTCACATGAAATCTGGAAGATCTAGAGGACTGGTGAAATGTCGGAGGCAGTGACGATACTTGCTTATTTTGTCTGGGAACTAAGCGTTTGAAGTCAGCTTCACACTGGTGGTATGACAGATGATGCTTGTGCATGTCTTGTAATTTCCCTGTTGCTTTTGTGACTTCCCTGGCTGAATTAATTTTTACATAAAATCTGGAAGATCTAGAGGGCTGGTGAAACATGGACTAGAATACCTTGTATTGTACTTATGAAATCGAAAATTTGGAACTCTTTTGACCGGTGCTTTTCGCAGAAACTTGAAAAAGTTATGTTTATCTAAAAGTTCAGTTATTCTAAATGCTAAAGCTATAATAGTGCAGTAGTTCCTGTCATATGTGCAGTTGTCACACTAGACAAAAACGCCGGGATGATAAGTAATTTGCAGTAGTCTTTTCATAGATATTTGATCTTATGTGCAAACGACCCCTACCTCGAAAATATTTTTTTTACACAAAACCAGTCAGAGCTACAGAGCTGTAGCACGAATACAGGCAGTGTGATTGGGTGAACTTCCAAAGTCTAGAAAAGGAAGGAATTTGAACAACTTTTTCGAAAAAATTCGTAACACGACCGATTTTTTAAAATCGGCGATAACTCTTCTGAAAATGCGGCAGGCTAAAAATCGTGAAAGGTAGGTCTGGAGAAGGTGATTTCCCATTTTATCTCAAAGTAAAAAGGCCTCCATCGAGGTGGTTTAGGAGATAGCCATCATTACATCCGTCCACACACACACACACACACACACACACACACACACACGTCTCACAACTCCCGCCAAAAAGAACGCAGCAGCATAGTGTGCACGTCAAGTGTCTATGACGCAGGTTTCGTTACGTCACTATGTGCGTGAAAGTATTATTGTGTGGAGAAACGTCACAGTCTTGTTTTGTATCACTGAAACTTGCTGCTGCGCGCAGCAAAATCTGCCCCGTCTCATAAAGATGTTTCTCTATAGAGAAACAACTTAAAAACGAAGTAGCGAGGCAGAAGCCTCCATGGCTCCCTTGTGACAAGGGTCAAGGTCATTCACAAGAGTATGTTTGTAAAGCTCCTATCACTATCTATCATCATGCCAAGTAAGGTATCTCTCGCCGACCGAGTTCCTGGCAATAATACAATTTTCCCCAAAACAGTTCGTATGGCTTTGACATTGGGTCAAGGTCATTCAAATGAGACCTCATCAATGTCTATCATTATCCCAAGTTTGACGCCTCTAGTATTTGTAGTTCCTCCGAAAACGGCAACGCTACCTTGACCTTCAGTCAAGGTCACTCAAAAAGGTAGGTCTCATTGCTGTCTATAATCATGCCTCGTTTGCTGCCTCCACTGTTTGTTCTTTCGGAGAAAATGCCAAGGTTAAAGTTTCTCAAAAACAGCTTGCATGGAATGGACCTTGACTAAAAGTCACTGAACACAGGTATGTCAGTTAAGGTGTTGCCAATGTCTATCATCCTGAAAATTTTGATGCTTCTGGTTCTTCTAGATTCTGAGAAAATGCAAATGTAAAAATTTCCAAACAGATCGCTTTAATGACCTTGACCTTGGGTCAAGGTCATTTAAAATAGTATGTGTGCAGAGGTCTTACCACTGTCTATCAGCACGCCAAGTCTGGCGCCTCTGCTGTTTGTTATATCTGAGAAAATGCCAGTGTTAAGGTTTCACAAAAAAATAGCTTGTACGGCCTTGACCTTGACACAAGGCCATTGAATACACGTATATCTGTAAAGTTCTTATAAATGTCGATCATCATGCAAAGTTGAAAACCTCTAGTTTTTGTACATTCCGAGAAAATGTCAATGCAAAATTTTCAAACAGACAGCTTTAGTGGCCTTGACCTTGAGTCAAGGTCATTTACAATGATATGTTTTAAAAGGTCTTACGGTTGTCTATCAGCACGCAAAGTTTGGTGCCTCTGATATTTCTAGATTCTGAGAAAATGACAATGTTAAAGTTTTTCTGGACACACACACACACTCACAGAGAGACAGACAGACATACAGACAGACAGACGACGGAGGGTTATTACACAGACTCCCATTGTTACACAAGGGAGCCAAAAACTACGCTGACCAAAGGTCTTTGTTCTGACATGAGGGGATTCGGAGTTTCCAAATGGCGGCGGCAGAACGAAGCTTTCTGGAGGGAGTGTAAAGTTGAAGCAAAGAAGACAGATACGGAGTACAGGAGGAGGTAACACAGTTGTACGTAAGGGATGAGGTATGATTTGACAACCTTCGGTGTCAGTGGCGTTTGAGGCTATCGCAGACTCAAGCTCATAGCAGGGTCCAATGCAGCTCCACGTCTCTTCACTGCGCCCATAACAGTTTCTGCCTCCGTTCTGTGGCACGGGGTTGATGCAGGAGCGCGTTCTTTTCCTGGTGCCAGTTCCGCAGTTCTTGGAGCAAGACCCATTCACCCACTCACTCCAGCCCCCATCGACTGCCAAGAGCAATATAATAATAATAATAATAATACATCTAAATTATCATTTATTATCATTGTTGTTATTATCATTGTTCTTGTTATTCTTATTGTTATTTTTTTAAAATTATTATTGGTAGTAGTAGTAGTAGTAGTATTGCGGCCAACAGGAGTATAATCAAAATGCAACACTCCCACCAGGCCATACTTAAATCGATTCAGACATATTAATTATTATTATTATTATTATTATTTTAATGTCTGAATCGATTTAAATTTGGCTTGGTGGCAGTGTTGCACTTTGATTATACTCTTGTTGGCTGCAGTAAGAACCCTCAAGGAACCGTTAATCTTGCCTGATTTTCGCATACGGGGCCAAAACCCGAAAAAGAGTCAAAAACGTGGGCGGCTACTCGTGCGCGGTACGAAATGTGTTTACTCTTTGTTGACTCGTCTGCTGATAATCAGCAGACACCACTATTGTCCCTTAATAAACGACGCGTCGTTGAGTTGAAAGTAGGATGCATGATCTGCTTGGATATGATTATCAAAGTTATATCAGTAGGAAAAGAATTAAAAGAACTGAACTTTCCAATGATGCAAGCAACAAAATTGATGTGCTACAAACACGGTATCCCCCCCCCCCCCCAAAAAAAGCCGAAAACGTACGGCACAGAGAGAAGAAAGAGTTCCGATTTAAACTCTCTCTCTCTCTCTCTCTCTCTCTCTCTCTCTCTCTCTCTCTCTCACACACACACACACACACACACACACACGCGGACAGAGGGTGGGTGGGGGTGGGTGTTTGGGGGTTTAACGTCCTTCTCCACCACATAGGGTGATATCAAAGACGGGGCAACGATGAAAAAGCCCGCACAAATATTTGGCCCCAGCCGGGATCGAACTCACGACCCGAGCATTAGAAGTTCAACGCTCTACCATTCGACCACCCCGGCTCCCCCAGACGAAGAGAGAGCTAGACAGGGAAAGAGACAGACATAATCGACAGACAGACAGAGACCTTTCACAGTGAAGACATCCTCGTCCACTTCACCGTCTTTGTCATCATCTGCAAGCAGGAAAATGGTAATGATAATGATGATCATGAGTATTGTATAGGCGCTTTAACACAATTTCTTGAATTGGTTTCGGCAAAGCGCTGCGAACTAACCCAACACGCACGCTCACGTGAATTAACACACATCTTCTCACACACTGGACATGAACAACATCACAGTCACGTGGTGTGAAGGGTCAGCTCAGCTATTTAAGTTTCGGACTTCATTTTATTTATTTATTTAGTTTGCTGCCACAACTCTTTGCCCGCTCCAGTGGTGTTCCTCCCTGGTAATGGGTGGAATCCACGGAGGGCTCGGAAGCTGGGGCAATTTTTATTATGCATGATGATGGAGATGAGGATGATGGTAAGATTAGAAGGTCCGTGTGGTTTGGCACTGCGGGACAGGGCCGCATTCCACGCTTCCTGTCATAAATATCCCAGCATTAACCAGGCCCAGGAAATACGGCACCTGCGGTGCCGGCCGTGTAATCATCCACATCATAAGACGTGTCATACCAAGGGAAGCACCCCCAAAGTCGCACCCGTGAAGTGGGTGAAGATCGGCTGTGTGGCAACAGCGTCCCCTTTGGGCCCATAGCACACCCTTTCTGGGTAGGAGCCGACCTAGGTAGGAACAATCCCGTTTGCCTCGGCTGGGACTCGACCCCAGGTCTCCCGGTCCATAGTCCGAAGTGCTAACCACTACACTACGGGGGCCGGTAAGTTTCGGAATTTAGATTTGCTAATTCTGTGGGCTGAATGAAGCAGAGGAGGAGGAAGCCGGAGTAGCTGGAGAGAACCCCTGACGATCGGCCCGAATGAACGGTGCCAGGTACGAGAAGGAAACATTCTTTGCCCCGAGTGGGACTCGAACCTGGCCTCTCGCATGGGTGACGAAGTCTCTTGACCAGTGACTAGATCAAAAAAACCCAAAACCCATTAAGGAAACCCCCGAAATTACCTTGAAGAGTTCTGACCCTATAACTGAAACTATAACACACAGATGAAGCCCGTTCACTCGGCTTTCTAATATAGATTTCCACCACGACCTTCAGGGCGCTCATGCAGCTTGGTTAAAATGTGAAAATGGCACAGCTAGTGTAATGAAACTGGAAAGCGACAGCTCCGTTTGAATTCGCCCCAATCGCTATGCGAATTAAGCCTGTAATATCACGTGAAATGTCCTTTTATCTGGCCTAATACCTTCAGGTCAAGGGCAGGTAATCAGACATCCCTCGAAGTTAAACTTCCGGTATGGGAGGTAACTCTCGGCCGGGACGTTAAACTAACCGCGCACTGAAGGAATCCAGGAGATGCATTTTGAAAAGTTGGAGGTTTGAGAGTTATCCAACAGGCTGTGGGAGGTTATCATACATTGTCCACATCTCGAAAACTCAAACGACAACAACAAACGGTGAGAGTATCTTCCCTTGCATTTGAAGGAATTATTTCACTGACTTCCCAAGTACACCACCGTCTACCCCACCTTCCGCGCCACACCAAAGTCTTAAATCATCCTCATTCAACTCCCCTCCCATCATCGCCCCCCTCCCTAGATGGACGGACCGAGTGTACGTAACTCACCGAGTCCGTTGAGCATCTCCTCATCTGTGCGGGAGTCACAGTCATTGTTTAGGCCGTCAGAGGGTCTCATCGGTAGTCGCCTCGATGGACACTATAAATTTTTTGTATTGTTTACAATTATTACTATCCTCTCTCTCTCTCTCTCTCTCTCTCTCTCTCTCAGCTTGAATACTGTGCGTGTATGTGTGCGTGTTAAGGCCATGTCACACGAGAGGGCAAAAACACTTGAAAACATTGTTTTCAGATGTTTCGCTGCGAAACAAAGTGTTTTGTCGTGTGACATACTTCACAACAATGTTTCCGATCGTGTTTTCAGTTTTAGAGCCTGCCCTAAAATCCGAAAACATGTTTTGTGTTTCAACCAATGAAAGCCGCCGTG
>JACVVK020000009.1:3590000-3605000 GCA_018292915.2 Batillaria attramentaria | reverse complement strand
ATCGGACATTCCGAAAATAAATCGGATATAATTATGACCGACGTCGGACGCAGACAAGAAGCCGTGCCGTGTAGGGCGAAGGACACAAATGCACAGGGTCTCAAAATGCCTTTATAGTCCCTGTTAGCCTCAAGCATCACAGTCACCCCTAAAAATGCTTCAGTCTAGAAACAATTACTACCATGAACAGACCATTCCAAAGCACGCACGTGACAGGGGTTTAAAAAAATTGAATATTTCCTTTCCGCTCAGGCCTCACTGGAGTAATTCACGTCTACTTTCTCTTCAGGGCAGAGAGGCAGTTCATACGAATCCGTTTGCCTCACTTGTGTCCCACCTCTGTGCAAAAAGTCAGTCCCAGTTTCACTGGCAGCTTTCCTCTTTTTGTGACCGCCTGTCATGCACCTTGACCTCATAACACAAAAATCGCGAAAATCACGCCTTTTCCATGACAACATAAATCACTACAGACTAGCACACTTGCCAGACAGGGTACCTCAAACAAACACCGAACATGACCCCACGGTCAGTTTGTGTCCTTACGCCTGCAGGGCTTTGTGGAAACATACCATGCTCTGCCCCGCCTGTAACAGAGCTGGAGACCATCTGGCATAACCCGAAAGAGCCGGCACAACAGTGACCTTGGTGCTGTCCTCCGACGCCAAGAGCTTGTACCAGACGCCGTCTCTTCTGATGGTGGTCGTGTTAAACAGGACGAAGCTTTGACCCCAAGACTGCAAGGGGTACATCATCTCTACCAGAAAGGAACGGCCATCCACGTTCTCTACCGCAGACGCCTTGTCGTTACCGGTGATGACGCTGATTGGGTGGTTGGCGGTGACGCGGGATCCGGTCAGGTCGACCTGGTCTTGCTGCATGATATGGAACGTCTCGAACTTTTGCAGCGTCACTCTCAACGTGGAGCCAGCTCTGTTAGAAGACGAAAACTCCTTTTGGTCTTTTTGCCGAAGGCCGCCATGTGATAATTTTTTTCACTCACGTGTGTAAGAAAATAATAATAATAATAATGGGTATTTCAGGGACGCCCTCCCTCCCGCAGGAGCTCAGGGCGCCTTACAGTCAACACGCAGTCACTCACACAGAAACAGAAACACACGCAACATTCCTCCACACATCCATTTAACTACAAACACATAATGTGCAGCATCATACAAAGTCTCCGCTGCCCCCGGCACACACACACACACACACACACACACACACACACACACACACACACACACACACACACACACACACACACACACACACACGCCCGCGCGCGCGACCAGCAAGATGATGATGTGGCGACAGCTATTGGTTAGAGGCAGTGAAGAGATGGGTTTTCAGATCTTGCTTGAAGGATGGTTTCGTGTCTGCATATCTGATTGATGCTGGGAGATCATTCCAGCAAGTGAGTCTATGTAATGATTATCCGTCTTCTGTGCCGGGATAGCCGAATGTTAGAGCGTTGGACTTTCAATGCTCTGATCGTGAGTTCGGATCCAGGCTGGGACCAAATATTTGTACTGTCCTTTTTTTCGTTGACCCGTTTTTGGTATCACCCATACCTGATGGAAAAGGGCGTTAAACTCCCAAACACCCACCTACCCTCCCTCCCACCCCGTCGTCTGTGACAGGAGGAGTGGGGAACGAAAGAAGAACTAGAACTGAAAAGCCTTTATGACTCGCGTATGAACTTGACCTTCATTACAAGTCAGTCCTACCAACAACGTGCAAAGAGGCAAATGTTCAGCCTAAACAATGATTTCCGAAACCTTAACCTCTGAGTTCAATGTCACCCAAAATGTCTGCGCAAGCCCGGCCTTTATACCATCTACAAACCTACCCAAGTTTGGGTTGCCTGATGCAGCTGGCCTGATGTTGACAGTTGCTGAGAAAATAGGTAATGTTTGGACCGTTCATCATGACCCCGTGACTTTCACCTTCAAGTTGAAATGCTTGGAAAGATCATTTCACTAACTACCACTCTGTCAGGTTTAGTGCTGCTGCTGTTTATAGTTAATCAGAAAAAGTGAATTTCAAAGTTTGTCACAGACAGACGACGGTCGACAGACGACGGATAGACAGACAGTTAATTAGGGCTTAACGCCGCGCAAGCAGCAAAGACTAATTCGCGGCTAAGACAGACAGACATACGACGGACGACAGACAGACAGACGACAGACAGACAGACGACGGACGACATACGACAGACGACAGACATACAGAAGACGGACAGACATACAGACGACGGACGACACACGACAGACAGACAGACGACAAACGACAAACAGACAACGGACGACGGAGGGCTACAACATAATTTATATACTCACGTTTTTGCACCACAGAGTATATATCTGAGCTACGTTATCGGATATCTATAGTCTTCGGCTGCACATGTGAGTCTACAAGAAAACGTTGCGAACCTGTACACTTGAGTCTGATAGGTGAACTGGATGACGTTGCTTGCAGCCCCTTTCGTACTGGTCGGCAGTGTGATGGTGACGACAGTATTGTCTCGAGTGGCGATGACCAGGATCTGGGGATTGCCCTCCCACGTCATGACGTAGTACTCCTTGCCCAGGACATCCAGCGGCAGGGCAAGGTAGGCGTCCTGGCTGTTTTGCTGTGAGTTGTACCCGATAACCGAGATTTCGCAGGTGGCCCAAACGTGTATCCCCTTGTTTTCCTGCAACACAGGCAGTATCAACGGCAGTCGAACCAAGGACTCTGCATCAAGAGTCAAGAACGAAAAGCTGTCAACGTACTACTTTCTGGTGTAGTGCGTGAGTGTGAGTGAGTGATAGGCGCATTGAGTTTTATTTTATTTAAGGAAATGTGCGCTAGAAATACAATTTATTATTAGAATCGGGATTCGACAAGGGATTTGGCATAGTGGTTACGTCGTCCCGCTGCGGAAACTGAGGAACAGGTCCGAATGCCTTCATTTGGTTGGATTGTTTTCGAGTCAAAATCACGTGGAGACTCGTTTACGATGCCTGTCCCGCCCTCGTGTGAACACACACGCACAAGTGTGCACGCTACAAATCTCACGTCCATCTGTCGAAGAGGAGTAGGCTGTGGCCGGTGGCGTGGTGAACAGAGATATGCCACACGCACCAGAGTGAGTAGCAAGGTGGAGCTTTGCGCATAAAGTAGCGCTTTGGGGCAGCAGGCTTTCACTGCTTCGCCCTACAGCCCTGCGGCGCCTTGAGCGTCTCAGAGGAGACGGATACGTGTGCCGAGAAATAGCCTACCGTACCGATCGCCTAGATAGAGCCCTCGCGAAGGGGTTAGATTCGCATAGCGGGAATGCGAAAGTGAGTGAGTTTTTAGGGCTTAAAGCCGCGCACGCCACAAAGAGCGGGAATGCGGGAATGGAGCGTAAAAGGCGTTTGGGAAGGAAAACAAAAATTTAAAAAAAACAAAAAACTTAACATCACAATCATACCCGTGGGTCATTTGGCACGGCGTGGTGACCAATGCCCACGCTATTATTGGTGTGACTGGCCATCGGCCCCAAAGTCATGTCTGACTGATAAATCCCGATTCTCAGAATTTCTCCGACCGCGATAAATGGAAACGGGACTCCGCGAACATTTACGGTAAAAGCTCGCGACTCGGGGTGAACACTGACCTACAACAGCCCGTCACTAGCTCTTAGTTACTGCTTCCTGGTATAGTGCGTTTGCTATTGCAGTCGCCAATTATTTTCGACGCCGGATAACGGTTTTTGTTGTTGTTGTTGTTGTTGTTTTTAATGGAGCCACTTATGTAGACCTATTGCAGAGAAAACTTTATTCAGGAAGTTGTGACCGATTAGAGTTCATAAAAGCCAGTGTTCTCTGTCTTTCCGTTTCTTCTCGGCGTACGTAGAACCAGCCTAAATATTTTCACCTTTTTTTTTTCTTTTTTTGAAAACCGGACAAGCCCTTCTCAAGAAATTAAACTATTCCAAAATAACACTTTGATGTCATTCACTGACGTCAGTTTTTCCAACGGTCTGAGAAAGATTTTTAGGAGTATACGTTGATTACTGAACAACAATACAGTTTGACATCATTGTCCCTTGAGGTTCTTGGGAGGCACATATTTTAGGCTCGTTTCGATACTTTTTTTCCAGATCGAAATTTTGAACGATTCCGATGCCGAGGTCGTCATCTATTTCAGATTAATATCCATGACTGATTAAAAAGTTAGATCACACGTTTTCACACATCTATTTCCAACAAATATTCACAAAAATCGCAATTTTACAACAACAACAAAATCCCCCAAAAGCTTTGGCTAATGCAAAACAAAACTGACGCACTATACAATGTATCAGTGCTTAAAATAATTATTGATCCATGATCCACAAGGACGAAACGTGTGAAGCATTATGTGACGTCAGAAGTGGCAAAGCCATGAGCCCTTGTCTGCCAATCAGACGTGCTGCGCTATAGCTAGAAGTGTCTTCGGATCCCGTGGATTTAAAAACAAAAACAACAACAACAAACTAAAATTTGTGCACTTTGGCATGATTTCGGTCGGTGGTCTCGTGGTTAAGAGACTTGTCACCAATGCGAGAGGTCAGGGGTTCGACCATTCGCACGGCGTGATTGTAATGTGTTTATGTCCAGTGTGTGAGAATGCGTGTGATTCACATGAGCATGCGTGTTGGATTCAGTTCGCGGCGCTTTGAGCCGATTCAGGAAATTGGGTAAAGCGCCCGGCAATACATTATTATTATTATTTATATTATTTCAAGTGCTTCTGAGGAAGAAACACTTGTTTGGGAGGAAAAGTTTTAGAACTACATGTATACTAAAATCTGTGCAACTGCGCGTTTTGGCGTGATCTTAAGTGTTTTAGAGGAGAAAACACAATTTCTTGGGGGAGGGAAATATTTAGGAAAAGGCGGGAATCCGCCGGACAAAACGTGGAAGATTTTTAGCCCTGATGTATATAAAGGAGGAAGACAGAGAGAGAATGAAGCAGAGAACGTTTCCTAGTAGTTTACCTTGCTCACGTCTTTGGCTGCCCGTACAGTGGGCATAATCCGGACGCTTTCGTGTTGGAAACTGCGCAGGCGCACACGTTTCTGAAAGCTTTTCTTGAAGAGCGGCGTGCTTACTGTGGCGTAACATCCGTTCACGTCATCCGTTGAGAGCAGCAGTTCAGCTTCTGCACTTGGGGACGCCCTGCGGGTTACACAACACTAAAAAGCTTGCGGGACATGTACGAAGATTTCCGTTAAATAATGTGCAGAATGTTTGCCCCTTTTTAAATTTGTGTGCAGAGTAAAATGAGCACAAAACAATGGCATGGTCTGGCAAACGTTCTTGCACATGTATTTCGATTATGAGTGAAACTAAGAAAGAAAGCAGTAAGTCCATCGACGTCAATTGAGGGAAAAAGGCCATTACGTCAATCGCTTTCATCTTGACATCACACCTTTAGCCGTAAAATGACGTCATGGACGTACTGTGTTTTACCAATACACGGCAAAGTAAAGTTGCGGGGCTTTGGCCTCGGGGTTTGCCGAGTGGAGTCACACATCACCAACGAAACTGTTGAAAGGGAGTAGCACCTGAACTACTGACGTCAATTTGGATTACACCCCGTGGTGTAACTCTTGGTACTTCGTGTATCAGTCAGTATAAGCTTCCTCGGGGGTTCTCTCCGGGTACACCGGTTTCTTTCCCCTCTGCTTTGGAAATGTTCAGCCCACAAAATTTAAAAATAATGCACTTTTAAAAATTCCGAAACTTAAACTGATGAGCTGGCCCTTCTCATCATGTGATTGTAATGTGTTCATGTCCGGTGTGTGAGAGAATGCGTGTGATTTACGTGAGTGTGCGTGTTGGGTTTAGCTCGCGGCGTTTTGAGCCAAATATTTGGGATAAACCACCTATTAATGAGATTATTATGATTATTATTAAGTATGCCTCTTACCGAATCCCAAAACGGCATCTAAAGGCTGTGAATGGCGGTGGATATATTATTGCACGTCAGTATATCCAAACTGGCAGAAATTACTCTCATTGTGTGTAAGATAAACGCACAGAAGAACCAAACAAAAATAATTTGCTGTTGTAACGTGCATTCCTAGGAAACTTACTGATGGGTCAGGAATCCAAGAAAGAATTCTTTGCCATTTGAATCCAACACTGAAAAATTGACGAGAGTGTGATTACAATGCTTGTCATATTTTATTTGTATTTCAGTAAGGCAGTATTGCAAAATTAGGATTAGACTGTAATTAGTTGCATCTGGAGTTTTGTTTCTTTGAGGCGTGCGTGGCAAATTACGGTTTCTTGTCAAAATACCTGAATTGCTGTGACGGGCCAGCGGCCTTCGCAAGCAAACTGATTGATCGACTGATTGGTTGACTGATTGGCTGGCTGGCTGAATGGTTGACTGACTGATTGGTTGACTGACTGACTGGTTGACTGACTGATTGGTTCACCGGCTGTTGACTGACTGACTGACTGACTGATTACTTGAGTGAGTGAGTGAGTGAGTGGTGAGTGTTTGGGAATTTAACGTCCTTTTCCACCACGTATGGGTGATATCAAAGACGGGGCAACGAGAAGAAGGCCAGCACAAATATGTGGTGAGTGAGTGGTGGATGGATGGATGGGTGCATGGAGTATTAGATTGATGGATGGGTGGATGGATGGGTGGATCGGTGGATGAACGGATGGGTGGACGGATGGATGGGTTGGTGGGAGGATGGATGGATGAGTCGAATGATGGATGGGTGAGTGGGTGGCAGGAAGGATACATGTAGATTAGTAGATGGGTTGGTTGGTGGGTGGAGGGATTCGTGGATGGGTGGGTGGATGGGCGGATGGACTTGTGGATGGATGGATGGGTGGTCTTGCTGATGAATGGATGGACGGATGCATGAATGGATGGATTACAATGTAGCCGAAGTTTCTCCCGTCTCAGACAGCCTACCCTATTTCAAGGGCTCACGGCTGCTCATTGAAAGTATGTCAGCACGCACTGAGAAATTCACCACGATTACACAAAATATCGTTTGTTCATTCCTGATAAGAAAGTGTCAGAAAGAGGGACCGTGTGCTATTGATAGTACGTAGTGTCGGCAGACAGAGATGGCCGGAAGGAGATGGGGGAGGGGGGGGGGAGAGAGAAAAGAGGGGAGGCTTGGGGGGAGGGGGGTGGGTAGAAAAGTGGGGTAACTGTGCTACGAAGCACCTGACCACCATCAAGCTAGAGAGATAGTGGGGGGAAGGGGGAGAGAGAGACTTACAAGCCAGGGAATACGCCAGACGTAAAACTAGTAGACAAACTTGAAACAGTTGCATGGTGAGCTTGTCGCTAAGCATGTATCCACTCTGCAACAGAGGAAAAACAATAGATTTCTTGACACAGACTCTAAGGTTTCGCGCGTTAATGCCAAAATTCATTGGGGGAATGAGGGAGGGGTGGGGGGGGGGGGGTGAGGAAGGAGGGGTGGGGATGAAGTTGTAAATGGCTCTGCAGCTCTGTCAATCGTAATTAGAAAGTTTTCATGCATTTCACGAGTGATTGATAGCATGATGCTGTGCAGTCCTACTTTGTTTAGAAAAACGGATGGGGCATATATATATATATATAGTCCGCGAGGCCTCGGCGTGTGTCATTCCTTACTACTCCTACTACTCCTAGTCCTCCTCCTCCTCCTACTACTACCACTACTACAACTGCTGCCACTCCTAGTACTCCTCCTCCTCCTCTTCCTACTACTACTACTACTACACCTCCTCCTAGTAATCCTCCTCCTGCTACTACTACTACTACTACAACTGCTACCGCTCCTAGTACTCCTCTTCCTCCTCCTCATACTACTAGTACGCCTCCTCCTTGTACTCCTCCTCCTCCTCCTACTACCACTCCTAGTACTACTACTACTACTCCTAGTGCTCTTCTTCCTCCTCCTCCTCCTCCTACTACTACAGCTCCTCCTCCTAGTGCTGCTGTTGCTGCTGGAGGAAGAAGATGAATTCGCACCAACAGTCGTCTCTTAGGATACTCGTTACTTTTCTGATGCACTTGCGGTAGACTTACCGTCTGATGAAGAGAAGGTCTTAATTAGTGGCGAAATGATTCTCACTAGATCTCATGATGCAGTCTTGTGAATCCTAAAGTTTCCACAGAACCGTACAGGCGCGTGTGTGTAAACAGTGCCATTTGGCTTTAGTCGTGTGAAATACGACGTCATTGCGACTGGCATGACGTAAAATTGAAAAAAGAGAATGATGTGATTGTCCAACGCACTGAAATGACGTGTTTACGAACCTATGTGACGTCATCTTCGTTACAAAGAAGACTAACCAGTGACGTGAGGATATTTCTACGTCACTGAGGCTACCTTATTGTAATGTCAATTGGAAACAACAAGGTGGGTCGGACCAGCTCAGGTTGCTGCTGTCGGTATGGTTTCACACCTATTTGTACCTCGGGAACCAAACCAATGATAGCTCTTGGCTTGGCGTCCATGCCTCTACAGAGCCGGTAGGAACAGGGAAATTTGTGGCTAGTCAAAACGATGTCCTTTGTAAAACAAAAGAACAGTCTAGAATGGTCAAGAATAACGTATCGTGTACGGCAAGCATACTCTGGCAGTAAAACTGACTGTGAATAAATCGCAGCAAGGGCGTTTGTTCCAATCGAGAGGCTAGCCAACGATTTTTCCACGCCATGTTTATTGCGTATTGATAACGTGACACATCACGTGGTGTCTAAAAATAGTACCAGTGGTAAACAAAAGTGAAGCAGATGACACAATCTACGTAGACAGACAAAATGCTCTAAGTCTGCTATAGTGTAAAACTCAAACTGTCAGATCTAGCATCGCCAGCCGAGATCTTACGCACGGTGCACCTTCTGTAGCTATGCTAGAAATCTAGAGGTAAAATTGTCCTTTGAACTGACACACACAAAAAGACAAGGAGGAATGGGCCCATCCCATAAAGTTGTTTCTCCCAATATCGTGCTATTTTGGGGTGTTTTTGTTTTTTTCTTTGTTTGTTTTTTTTTTTTCTTTCAAATCTGTAAGACCTACCGAAGACATTAGACCCGCTACATCATAGCGGATCCAGAATCTTAGGCGAGAGAGAGAAAACGTCAATTCCATGAACTAAACATTTGACGTCAGTATCGCGCAGGTCGTTATACAGAGGGGGGGTAGGGGGGGGGATGACGTCAATTCCGTGAACTAAACATTTGACGTCAGCTTCACGCAGGTCGTCTGACAGAAGATGTTTGTTCATGTCTTGTGATTTCAAGTCTCTGTTGGTGTTGTGACTTCCCCGACTGAATTAATTTTTACATGAAATCTGAAAGATGCAAAGGGCTGGTCGGAGGCAGAGAGGATATTTGCAGATTTTTTCTGTGAACTAAACATTTGACGTCAGCTTCACGCTCCTCGTCTAACAGAGGATGTTTGTTCATGTCTTGTGATTTCCCTGTTGTTTTTGTGACTTCCCTGACCGAATTAATTTTTACATAACATCTCGAAGATCTAGAGGGCTTGTGAACGTGGACTTAAATACCTTGAATTGTGTTTACGAAATCGCGAAATTGGAAATCTTCGGTGCTTCTCGGAGGGGGTGGGTGGGCGTTTGGGGGTTTAACGTCCTTTTCTACCACATACGGGTGATATCAAAGACGGGGCAACGATGAAAAAGCCAGCACAAATATCTGGCCCCAACCGGGATACGAACCCACGACCCGAGCATTAGAAATCCAACGCTCTACCATTCGGCCACCCCGGCTCCCCGCTTCTCGGAGAAATTTGAAGAAAAAATGTTTGTCTAAAAGCTGTGTTTTTAATACGAAAGCTATAATAGTGCAATAGTTCCTGTCATATGTGCAGTTGTTACACGTGACAAAAATGCCGGGATGATGAGTACTTTGAAGGAGTCTTTTTATAGATATTTGGCCCTGTATGCAAACCGCCCGTTCCTCGGCAATATTTTTTTTACACAAAATCTGTCAGAGCTACAGAGCTGTGCAATGAATACAGTCACTATAATTGGATGAACTTCCAAAGTCTATAAAATGATTGCATTTGAACAAACTTTTCGTCGAAATACGTAACATGACCGATTTTTTTTTTATGGGCGATAACTCTTCTAAACATGCAGCAAGAGAAAAATCGTGAAAAATAGGTCTGGAGAAGATGACTTCCCATTTTACCTCAAAGTAAAGCTATAGCGGATCTAGAATCTTAGGAGTGAGTGAGTGAGTGAGTTTTTAGGGCTTAAAGCCGCGCAAGCCACAAAGACTAATTCGCGGCTGAGTGTGCCTGCACTACATGAAAAAAACAAAAATGTAACGGTGGACAAAGGATGCAAACTGGTCTACGGGGCAATATAAACCTAGGACATGCAGGAGACGCTGCACCTTCATGCTAATTTCTCGAACTCCCGGTTACAAAAAAGCGTAGAAAACAAATGACAATTACAACTAGGTAAAACAAAGATAAATACTAAGCGCATATACAGCAAATATTGCAACTTATCATCTCCTAGGCGCAATAAACCAGTTCGCAGCATATGCCCAACATCACTTATTCCTGGCCACTGGTAGTGCGGACGTGAGTGAGGAGTTAAAAAGAAGAAATATAGATGAAAGGGCCGAACTTAGAAATCAGCTGAGAGAAGAGAGGAAGGACAGAGCGGCTAAATTCGGGAGGTTTTAAAGAGAAAGATACAGGTGAATGGGCTGGTGAGGGATAGACAGAGAGGTAGGAAGGAAAATTCCTTAGTTGCCAATGAAGACAACATGCCTGGGAGGCAGTTGGAGAACAGACCGCTCCAACACGGAACCTCCCCGCCGTGAGGCGGTTTGGGAAAACAACGCACCAGAGAGGGGTGCGTTGTGAAGGTCTTCAACATGACAGGTGTTCAGCAGCACCAGCAAAGCGCTGCGAACAAAGCCCGCCAGGGTGAAGACCAGGTGGGGGGAATCCAGTGAAGTCGGCCTTCAGAAACGACCCTCAGATGTCTCACTGGACCAAGGGTCAGCAGACACCCGCTTACTGACCTCCCCCCGGAGGAGATTTTAAGAGAGCAAAAGACAGGTGAATGGACCGAGGGAGGCAGAAATAAGAGTGAAGAAAGAGCAAAAGGGGTGGGCAAGCTTGGCGAAATCAGCCCCGCCGCGTGAAGGCGAGCCCATGGGGCCTAGAATCTTAGGAGAGAGAGGGAGAGAGAGAGAGAGAGATATTACGTCAATTCCATGCACTAAACATTTGACGTCAGCTTCACGTACGTCAACTGAAAAAGGACGCTTGTTCATATCTTGTGATTTCCCTGTTGGTGTTGTGACTTCCCCGACTGAATTAATTGTTACGTGAAATCTTGAAGATGTAGAGGGTTGGTGAAATGTCGGAGGCAGTGACGATATTTACAGATTTCATCTGCGAACTAAACATTTGACTTGAGCCTCACGCACTTGGTCTGACATAACATGCTTGTTCATGTCTTGTGATGTCCCTGTTGGTGTTGTGCCTTTCCTGACTGAATTAATTTTTACATAAAATCTGGAAGATCTAGAGGACTGGTGAAAAACGGACTTGAATACCTTGGATTGTTCTTACGAAATGGCAAAATTGGAACTCTTTGGGTCGGTGCTTCTCGCAGGAACTTGAGAAAATGTGTTTAGCTAAAATCTCTGTTATTATTAATATCCAAGATATAACAGTGCAATAGTTCCTGTCGTATGTGCAGTTGTTACACGTGACAAAAATGCCGGGATGGTGAGTAATTTGAAGGAGTCGTTTTCATAGATAGGCCTAGTTGGCCTTATACGAAAACGACCCCTACCTCAGAAATATTTTTTTGGCACAAAGTCTGTCAGAGCTACAGAGCTGTGCTACAAACCTATTCAGTATTATTGGATGAACTTCCAATATCTAGAAAATGAAGGCATTTGAACAATGTTTTCGTAAAAATACACGACCGATTTCTTTCTTTCACACACACACACACACACACACACACACACACACACACACACACACACACACACACACACACCTATTCAATCTCTCCAGACAGTCTTTTCGTCAACTTGCCTGCTTTCACTGAAAAGATGTGATGCTGTCTGCAAACTGAAAGGATAGTGCTGCTAGATTGGACACTACAGCACCCCTACTAAGCCAAATGTAAATCCACGCAGACATGAATTAAGTGTTGTTGCTGTTGTATTTTTCAGTGAGGCCACTAGTGCACAACCCCACGAGTTCACGTACGCGTCCACTTTCAACTGCAGAAAAACAAAAACGACTGAACAAGCTTTATATTTCATCGAACGAATTTATTTCCACATCGTTCCGGAGTGCCTGTGATATCGCTGTTACCCGGCGGCCCGCTGAATTGGGCCGGCGTTGGTCGCTGACTTAATGGCCAAGGCCGGGCAAAAGATGCAGCAACGTTCTTACAACTGCACATGAAAATAAAAGAAAGCAAAGAAGGCGGTCAGGGCACGTGATCAAACATAGCCGGCTCAGTTGATGAAATTATACATTTCTTCTTTACTTGTGGTTCACTGTATTACAACTGGAAATATGTCATGGGCTTGATGTTTGAGTGCAATAACTGTTTGCACAATTCGCCAAGGTTACGAGCGTGCATGGACAACACTGGACAGTATGGTTCGCCATAGAGATATCCTGACAGCTCAGTTTAGCATCTCAGAGGTTGCTGACTGTCCCTGTGGTTTCTGTTTTCAAAGTTTTTTTTTTTTTTTTTTTTAATCAGATATTTCTGCACTTTGAGGGGGGCCGGAATTGCCGATGGGAAGAGCGTTGGACTTTCAATGCTCGGGTCGTGAGTTCGAATCCCGGCTGGGACCAAATAATCGTGCTGGCCTTTTTCTCGTTGTCCCGTGCACACCCTTCACACCTTCTGCACTTTGAGTGTTTGTATTGTGAATATTCAAATTCTTTGTTTGGTCGATGCACTTTGACGACACTTAAACACTTTATGAAGTAGACTGTCCGAGTTAATTTGCATATTCCTCCCTGAGCACACACACACACACACACACACACACACACACACACACACGCACGCATGCTACTCCCTCTTGGTAAGTTAACACTTGTTACAGGCTGCCAGAGGAATTGTTTTTATCCCACGCTTACGATCAACGTCCACGTGGTAAACGGTTTTGTTAACACAGTGAAAGTCGGCCAAGAGATCCTTGTATCTGTCTCTCATTTCATCCAGGGAGGACAGGTGCAGGTTGACGTCGTCCTCGATGACACGAATTATGGTATTCTGGAGAACACACACACACACACACACACACACACACACACACACACACACACACACACACACACACACGGAATGGTATAATCTGGAATTTGACATCAAGTTTACCCTGCTCACTTCGTCAGACGGGTGTTCAGTGTCATTTTAGAAAAAAAAAATAATAATAATTACCACCGGCCCCCGTAGTGTAGTGGTTAGCACTTCGGACCATGGACCGGGAGACCCGGGTTCGAGTCCCAGCCAAGGCAAGCGGGATTTGTCCTACATGTACCTAGGTCGGCTCCTACCCATAGCGGGCCCGGTGTGCTATGGGCCCAACGGGGAGGCTGTTGCCACACAGCCGAGACTCACCCACTTCACGGGTGCGACTTTGCCGGGGGTGCTTCCCTTGGCATGACAAGTGTTATGATGTGGACTGAATACACGGCCGGCACCGCAGGTGCCGTATTCTCCGGACTTGGTTAACGCCCGGATATTTATGACAGTAAGCGTGGAATTGCCACCCTGTCCCGCAGTCCCGGCCAAACCACACGGACCTCAGTCCATAGCATCATCTTACCATCATCTTCATCTCCATCATTATGTATAATAATAATTGCCCCAGCTTTCGAGCCCTCCGTGGATGCCATCCATGAATTGGGAGGAACACCACTGGAGCAGGCAAAGAGTCGGGGCAGCAAAAAATAAATAAAATAATTAAATAAATAAATATAATTACCTCAGCTTGTTCCCTGCCGTTGTCATCGAAGTATTTTTCCCAGTTCTCGTCTATTTCGTAAAAGTAGCAGTTGTCATCTTTGGTGACGAGCAGCAGATCCTACAGACAGGAAATCGTCTTCAGTGTTGCAAATACTGAAGTATAACTCAATGTTGACCTGAATTTCTCCCTTTTTGGCTCGGTTGTCCCCCGTTCACACTAGGGTGCGTGTCAATAGTCCTACGTGTCGACAGTCCCACGTGTCGATAGTCGTAGGTATCGATAGTCCTAGGCATCAATAGTCCGGATTGCCCGTAGCCATAATTATGTGTTGATAGTCCTATTCAGATTAAAAATTCAACAGTCCAACGGATCATTAGTTCGACGTATCGACAGTCCTGCGCACGCACACACACACACACACACACACACACAGAGTTCTGTCACTCCCTCCAGCATTACCGCTGCTGGTCTGTGAACAAGTGTGTTTGACTAGGGTTTTGAAGGTAGGGACCGAAGGTAGGGACCGTAGGCCTTACGGTTTTTGGAAGAGTGTTCCAAAGGCGGGGTCCTTGATGCGAAAAGTACTGTTGCCGGTATGTCTTTGTTCTAACACTTGTTCAACACAAACGACACTAAGACAGCTGGAGACATGACTAGTCTGTGTGGATGGTGTACACAGAGTTAGTAAACTCTGAAACTGATCAATGGAACTTTACTTTTGTCAACGGTAGAGGCAGTTACCATGGGAAAGACTCACGTGGTTGTCGTGAAAGAAAAATTGATATCCGCCATGAGGCCCCGCAAAGTCTCCAATGTCTGGTGGTGTTGGAAGAAGAAATCCGGAGAGAGAGCCCTGAAACAGACGCCGGGCGGGCACGTGCAAAATGCTTTTTTCTGTTCGAAATGAAAGAGGGCAAGATTACACACACACACACACACACACACACACACACACACACACACACACACACATACCGACGTCACTAAGAACAATCAGTAGTGTTTGACCGAACTTAG
>JACVVK020000009.1:3522500-3587500 GCA_018292915.2 Batillaria attramentaria | reverse complement strand
CTTCAGTTGATGACCTTTTCCGTATAGGCCGCCGGTTGAATAGAGGTAGCCCTCTGTGTGTGTGTGTGTGTGTGTGTGTGTGTGTGTGTGCGGTCCCATTGACGCCGGGACGGGGTGTGTATGTTTTCAGTGGTGAGTGAGTGAGTGAGTGTGTGTGTGTGTGTGTGTGTGTGTGTGTGTGTGTGTGTGTGTGTGCGGTCCCATTGACGCCGGGACGGGGTGTGTATGTTTTCAGTGTAAGTTTGTTTTATTCGTCACTGATCTTTTTGTGCAGCGGCGTCAAACGGCATTACCAAACTGAGGAAATACATCTTCCATGGTCTGATTTTGTTTCAGCCGGTACTGAATGTGATTCAGCTGAGTTTTTTTGGGTTGTTTTTTTAACTCCGGCAGTTTTTTCCCAGCCCTGGTCAGTGAATACTAGTACTGACAGTCCCTTCCTGTCCGTCGCCTGGCTTCAAGTCATATCACTGACTCACTGTGCTGAATAAGGCACGCAACTTACTACTAGTGTTCCGATAGTAGCCTAAAATACTACATGTAGATATCCAGGGACAGAGTATTTCCGAGTTTACGAAAGGCTTTCGTGGTGCTGCTTTCGGAATGATCTCAGTCTAAGGTACAGCTGAACCAAGGTCGAGTTACTTTTAGCAATGCCAGCTGCATAATACAGATAAATCCGGCTTCAGTTGAGCCCGGCCACTGAGTCAAATCAGTGTAACTGCACAACTGATACCGGCGATGGCCGTCGAGCGTGTGCTCATAACGCGTACCGGTCATGCGGTGTCTCAGTGCTGGATAAGGCAGCTAGATAGTATTGTCTTCACTTGTGCCCATGGGTTCCGAGTCCTTAGCTCGGGTGCGTGCATCTGCACTTTCTGGCCCACGAGGTCAGTAAAGCAGAGAGCATGTACGTAGCATACATGCTCTCTGGGTCAAGTTGATCTACCCATCCTCAGTCTGCCCCCCCCCCTCCCCTCCCCTCCCCCGGCTTTCAGTTTGGGCCCTTTCCCCTCCCTCCCCACTGGGGTCCGTTGTGAATGTTCTACTGAACAGCCGTGTAACTTCAACAGTCGACAGACTTTCTTTTGACGGTGTAGACTTCTTTCAAGTTCGAACCAACCTTTGGATCACGGTGCCACGGTGCCACGAAACATACCAAGGTACAAAACTCGAGATGGAAATAAGCTTCGCTGGTGTACCATCACAAAAGTATTCTCCCTTGCGCCGAGCACTGCATACAACTGACTGGGCTCGGGCCACGTAGCACTGGACTCAAGATCGGAAAATCTCGGGTTTAATTCCTGACGAGGCAGTAAAATGTGTACTGTAGCACAGATCAGTTTTCCAGGGTGTCCGTGAAATCAGCCTGACCGGCGGTACTGTACTGATGACTAAGCCCCGGCCGGCCGGGCCGCGGCACTGATCCGTCATCACCGACCAGTTGCCTGTCAGTGGCGGGGCCGGGGGTATGGTGTACTAACAAAGAGACTTGAAATTCAGTTGTCGAGTCAGATGTACTGATTCTCAGTCTAGCCTGCGGACAGTGGCCACTTGTCTTACCAGAGGCTGCTACGCACTCTATGTGAGATCATTTGTACCGTGTACCGTCAGTTGACTCGGAAAGACTGCCGATAGCGGCGACCAAGCCGTCTTTGTGGTCGTGTTAGCTGCAGACTTCCTTGCCTAGTTATTTACAATGACGGCTGTCTAAATACAAAATCTAGAAGAATACGCGTCAAAGACGGTATTTGTCCCTGTGGAATGCAACGCAAAACACGCCGAAAATCGTCCGCGTTTTGGTCTTGTTTCGATTTCTTACACGGAAGTGAGCCCGCGGCGCAGCGACCTCTGCACCAAGAGGAGGTAACTTCCATCCCGGAAGCGATTTTGACTTCCTAAAGAACTTGTACCACAAAAGCACAGGTTTCTGATTGAATGGTTTCACTTTGCGTGATTTTATCAACCACTTATTGGATCTGTTACTCATTTTGACTGTTAGTGACAGAGAACTATGGGTCCTGGAGGTGAGGACAGTTCAGTTTGTCGGATCTGAAGCCTGTTTGATGTCAGAATCGTCGCCGGAATCGAAGGTTCGAAATGTCGGCAGCGGTGGCACCGCGCTTGCCCACGACACCGAAAAGCCAGCTGAGTCAAAATGCCAACATCAAAAAGGTGGCGGTGACTATGACTGGATACCAGGCCCAATTCCTGGAGTTTGATCAGGTAAGCTACCTTGTCTTTGAACACAATGGCTCAAATGTCGGGTCTTCGGGTCTCGATTCCTCATTCAGTCATCTCTGACTCATCTCTCTCGCAGAAAAGGTTACCACCCCTTTTCCTCGCAGAACAAAACAACCTGTGAATCAACGGTTGCGTTCATTTGACACAAAAAGAGATGTGTGATGAAAAACAAATGGGGTTTGCTGCCTCCTGTCACCACAAGCACGTAGCCTTTATTTTTTTTTATGGACCGTCGTCTGTGTGATGGAAGGAATCATTATTTTGTTCACGGCGAACGGTCTACACAATCCTGATGACAGGATTTGTCATTGAGCTGTCAGGCAAAAGCCGGTGAGACGGTGATGATTCAGTCATGACTGCCAGCCACTGGCTCATTCAGGCAGTATTGAGTCATAAGCTGGAACTTCAGTTAGCACAGAGACACAAAAATTACTTGTACATTGTATTTCTCTGGTTAGCACAAGTTTTCTTTCTTTTCTGTATCAGGTGGTTTTGTTGTTTTTTTAACCGAAATAAATTATAAGTGGAATTTTGAATGTAACTGACGAAATTGTAGGTTGAAGCTAAAGATTGTCCTCTTGTGGTTTTTGGCCAAATTAAACATGAACAACTTGGTTCATGAGCTATTTGCTGGTTTCTGGCCAATCAGTATCACTTGGTCTGTTTAGCATCCTCATCTTAACCTCATTTAGAGCCTTACCCAAACTCTCAGTCGAGTACAGTGACTATAGTGAGCTACTGGGGCCCCCTGTGATTGCTCCCTTTGGGATTTCAAGTCAAGAAATTTACTGCCAGCTGTGCCATCTCAGTTTTGAAATAGCCACTTCAGAATGAGGAACTCTAGTTATTTGATGTTGACCATACACTGATAGTGATACAGTAAGTGATACAGTAACAGTAACAAATCAGGTTCTGTTAAACGACCGAGGTATAATTGTTTAAATCTACAATTTCGCGGTGACATAATTCTTGTGTTCAGTGACAATGTACATGTAGATGTATATATATGTATGTAAAATTTGATGCAGAAATTTTTTTGATCCCTCTGGCTAACAAAATAATAATTTTATTTTAAAAAAGTATACTGTTCTTCATAGACTTACACTGTGGCTGATCTTGTAGTCTGCTGGCACAAAATGTAAAACTGCCAACTCTCCTTTCTTTTTCTTCTCTTCTTTTTTCTTGGAGGGAGCAAGTGTAACATTTATAACAATTAATGTTCCATTTGATTTTTAAGTGGGCGGATGCTACCATTTTTATGCTCACAGATCATTCTGTTTTCGTTGTGTCGATCATCACAACACTTAGTTAGTTAGACACCTGGACAATGACAGCATCTGTAAATTGTAATGCTGGCACTGAGCCAACAGAAGCCTAATCGATCATGACACGGCAACCACACTGGGCACTCCAATAGTGTAATAACAGATAGATAAATTTGAATGTTCGGCTGCTTGCGCAAAGAATAAATAGCATTATGTCGCATTAACTTTAACGTAGTTTAAGAGATGTACGAATCATCAGAGTTGAGTTGAGTTTGCTGTTGTTCCGATGCTTTAGTTTTAGATTCCGGCTGTGCTGATGCCTGAATGCAGTTTGTCAGGACAGCTATAGACACAAACACAGCACACACTGAACACACAATGGCACAGGACACAGACAACTCAAATGAACCTCAGAAAACAAAGGGTTATGGTTTCATTGATTGTATTCAACTGCAAAACAGTTTACAACACTGGCAAAGGAAAAGACATGGGCAGTTTGAGCTCTCACTGTTCATGTGAGTGTGAATTATACAAACTAAGTTCTGCGAAAGGAGTTGTCAAAACAGAATATTTTCATCCCACACGTGCACTCACGAGCGAAAGTGTTTCAAGACATAAGCTGGCTTAGCAAAGATGGAATTAGCCCGTTTAGAAGCAGGATGTGAAATAAGACACATGAACTGATACTTGTGATACTGATAACAGTAATCTCTTGGAGTCCTGCTCTTTTATCTGCATCCTCCTTTGACCTTGAGGCAGAAGTTTCTGTGACCCATTTTCACTGTATTAATAAAGTATTAATCAATGGTGACAGCAGGTCACTGTGTCTACCCCTATGGCTGTGTCAGTATCACTGCTTCCCCCTACTAGCCTTGATAATGTGCAGCCGGCTGTCTTCCTCATTTCAGCTTCTCACCTTCATACATCACTACTTGTATACTTTTAATAAATTTGCGGCTAGTTACAGGGTTGGTACATGTATTGTATTATATGTATTAGCAGTATGTGCTAGGTAACAAAAAACTAACATGGCCATTACCACCACTGGTACCTGTACTACCGCTATTACCAGTGCACTAGTACTGGTAGTCAGCGTCACATGTTGTTAGGTCCGTTTTTCAGTTCTACTTCTTGTCTGAAAAGTCAACAATAAACCCAGGTCCCAGGCGTTATCATTCCTTTACAAGACATGGTAACTGTGGATGATAACCGGAAAAAGTTCATAATTTGTTACTGAGTTTGACCAGTGAATATGGGTTTATCACCACCTCCCCACCCCCTCCCCACAAACCCCACTCCCCACACACACACTTAACAACAAGAGATTGTGGGTGCATTTTATCAGCTATACATGTACTTCGGAAAGAGGGGGGGGGGGGTATATTTAAACTTGTGAGTGTGTTGTTTGGTGTTTGGTTTTGTTGTTGTTTTGGGGTTTTTTTGTTTTTGTTTTTTGCTGGATGTTTGTGTCTTTGTTGCGGGTTTGGTTTTGGTTTTTTCTTCTTCTTTTTTGGGTGTGTGTGTGTGGGGGGGGGGGGGGGGGGGGGGGGGGGTGTCAAAACTAATTGTAACCTTGTGTAGTTGTAATAACCCTGTTTCATCAAGAAAGTAACCTCACTACAGAAGTCAGCAGTCAGGTTCATCATTACCCAGCACTTGAACATCAGTAAAGATTCGAAGATTAAGCGTTTCCAGGTGCCTTCAGTTCCAAAAGGGTCAGAGATCAGTTCTTGGCACTGGCTGAAGCTCTGTTTACACTTCAGAGGTAGACCTGTGTTGATGATGAGCCCTGTGGCTGGCTCCGCTCACCCTTCTGACATGGCCACCGTCCATCCTTTGGGCGGGACTGTTTCATGGTTGTTTAGGAAGTGGGGGACAGAAATAGCCTACAGCTCCCTGATCAAGCATAAATGAATGTGTAACCGAGCACTAGGTACAGTATGTAGTAGACTGCAATGTACCTTGCCTAGCCCAGTCTGTTGTAGGCTTGCTGTGTGTGGAAAAGTGACCTGTCTGATGCTAGTGATAGCTACATCAACACATGCTTCATCTTAAAGTAGAGGGTCGGTATTTGGGGGTTTAACGTCCTTTTCCACCACATAGGGTGATATCAATGACAGGGCAACGATGAAAAGGCCAGCACAAATATTTGGCCCCAGCCGGGATGGAACTCACGACCTGAGCATTAGATTTAGAAGTCCAACACTCTACCATTCGACCACCCGGCTCCCCCCTTAAAGTAGAGGATACTTGTTTCATTTCAATAAATATTGTGTACTGACTTTCCGTACCCTCTGTGTTTGCCTTTTTGCCCCCCTCGCCCCCCCCCCCCCCCCCCCCCCCCCCCCAAAAAAAAACCAAACCCCAAAACAACAAAAAACAAATTATGAAGACTCGTTGAAGCCAAACTCATTTTCTCGGTTTGAAGCTTTCACTCATGCACTCATAACAGGTGGTGTTTTCTGGGAACGGTATGTAAGTTTGGGGAAAAACTTGACTTTTCACTTCAGTCATTTATGTATATACATGTCTACATATATATGGTCAAGAGTACAGAGTTGAGTCGAGTGAGTGTGACATGAGTACCCAGTTTTCATCAAAGTGATAAACAAACTATTTTATGTGAATTTGGTGTGTCTTGTCATGAGCAATCTTCACTGTATCTGATTTTCTCATACAAGTTGTCGATTGGCCGTATTTGAAAAAATAAGTTGTGAGTTTGTACATAACATTAAACACTGTCACAATTTTGCAGACTTGAAATTTCAAGGCAAAAACAAACCAGTGATGTTGTTTGCATTTTGTGTTTTTATTTTCAAGGCTTAACCTACAACAATATCACAAAAGAGAAGGAAAGACTCACCAGATGCAAAGAAATGCAATGAAAAAGTGGTGTGAACATAACTTTACATCAAGCAGCATTCTAAACTGAAATGAGCACCATTATGACAGAGTACTGATACTGTTTGGTCAATAAAAACTTCTTAAGAACATTGTTTGGGTTACTCAATAATAATGTAGTGCAATACATGAACAATAATAAATGATACGTGAACAGAAATGGATTCAAATGTTTCTGGTTTTCTGCTTGACGGAACATGTCAATAAAACCCTTTAAAAAGCTAAACATTTTATTCCAGTTATTATTGTTTCCCAGTAAAATTAAAGACTGACCCTTGAAATACATGCAAAAAAAAAATAACAGTTGCTACTTCACTGTGTCCCTGAATAAAGTGATCAAAGAAAGAACTGAGCATGCTTAAACATAACATTACAACGTGACAGACTCATTCAACTTTTAAAGTCACACAGAAGGAAAAGGTACAAAAAAATATATTACCAGTGACTTTGTTTTTATGGTAAATAACCTTAGTCACACAAAAATGTATCGAACAGCTTTAACACATGAATTATTACCATATCCAGCTGTCTGAACATAACTTGACGAAACTTGAACACAACATTAACACTGTGACAGACAAATTTCAGATAGCTAAAGTCACCAGAAGGAAAAAGAACAAAAACATATCAGTTGTAGTAAGTGTGGTTCAATGGGAGGTAACTCTTAACCCCCTCAAAGAATGATTATTTAAGCTTAATCCCCATAGATAATTGCTATCTCAAAGCTACGATGAATGTAACTTTACCGCAACTTTCGAAAACATAACACTTTCACACTGTGACAGACTCATTTGAGACTGTCAAATTCAACACAAGAGGAAATGGACAAAAAAAATGTATTACCCGGAAGTGGGCTTTAAATCGAAGGTACACATTCTCTTCACCAAAAATATGATTTAAAAGCATAATAAAATTGTTAACTGTCATCATCAAGTTGCTGGAACTTAACTTGACAAACACTCATGCAACAGCTTTCACTCAAACACACACAGGGATGATGTATACAAACTGCTATAATCAAAAAGGGGGCTCACAGCATAGGAAATAGTAAAGTACATATCATTTTATTTCAGTACAGCAAAGGAAAAAAATGTAACCTTTGACTGAACATAACTTGAAACCACCCACTGTCTGTGTATAAAGTTGTGTTCAGACACAAACAGCTCCTGCACATTTTCTATTGGTGTGGATCCTGGAAAGAAAACAACACAGTCCATGAATAAAAAACACAGTTAATTTACGCTGGTCCTCTATTTATGGCCATTAAAAAAATGAAGGAATGCCCAAGTTTGTTATGATTATAGTACATAATAGTAACAACTGCATGAATCTGGGTACGGTGTGTAAAATTTAACTTCAATAAACAAAACAGATGAACACACAAAAATGTGTTTGAATGGAAGTTTCAAGACTCCAGGGAGAAAAATTATTCCAAAGATGTTTAGCAGGATATTTATTTTTGGTTTGGTGCTAGACGTGTCATCATATAAGTTTGAACATAATGCTGACAGACCTTCGTTTGTGAGTAAAGTTAGATGTTCAAACCAGAGACATCTGAAATTTTTACATAAGAAAGCTTTACTCCCCGCAAAGGATCTTTTTTCCGAGTTAGCTTTTCCACCTAAAAAATACCTAAGGCATTCATTGTTTGTTGCTGAATACACACAACTTTTGTAACAGAGTCATGGAACATAACGTTTACAACCTAAACCACAAATGTCTCCACGGCTGTATCGATTAGAATCACGACAAGGATTAACATCCACGTGTTGGTGATACCAATCACCACACTAACATCGAGTTTACCATTGCCGCTGTTGTCAGCAGTATTCCATCAAAATGCACAAGAACACAGACTCTTTGTGTTTATTATTTTATGCACTTTTGCCTGCTGAGTTGACTAGATTTGTCTGAAGATAACACTTAACACTTAAAACTTACCCTCAGGATATATCGGCTGCCTCCTCCAGTGACGGCAAATCAAAGTCATCAGCTCAAAGAAATCATGCTTCCAGCTTGTGTTTGAAACGGCCGCTGGTTGAATTTATCTCATACCCGAGTGTAGCGATCGATTTTTTCTCGCGTGAACATAACAGTAAAATTAACACACCGTCGGGTCTTCGAAATCAACACGAAGTTTCTTTTCAACAACACGAGATATATCGGTGTTCTTCCATGAAAAATAAAGAGTGAAAAAACGATGTTGAGATTATGCAAGTTAGGTATTTCGCAGGACAAAAGTACGTTCGACCTCGGTGGTCGATGTTGATCATCGGAAGTTTACGACGACGTTATGTCCAAACGTGCCTACATTTTCAGTCATTTTTCTAAAAAACGGAAAATATTTGACACCTGCCAGTATGCCGACTGAAATAAAGGCAGTTTTGAGCATTTGGAGACAGCAAATGGGTTCACTGACCGTTCTCCATGTTTCTCAAAATAACACTGCAGCGATCGCAAGTACTTTCTGTCACGTTTTTCTTCCACTGCAATCACCGATTTTTCGCCAAAAACCCAGAGTTTTAAACGCAAGAAGTAAATGTACCACATCCAATTCTCACTGTTTGAAACTCTGATTTATACTGAACAAGTGAGCCAAAGTAGACAACTGTGCATGCTTTTTAAACAAATTTGTAGCATCATTCATGTGAATGGGTAGCCATTTTGAGCAGTCGACTCACCTCTGTACTCTTGACCATATATATATATATATATTTTTTTTTTTTTTAGCCACTCCTGTGTCCTTGATTCGGTTTCCTATATTTTTTGCCTGCTAGCAGTTGTATAACACAAGTGCATCAGGGGCTACAGCAAATTCATCCAAATTTTCATGTTCACAGTTCCAGCTGTACTTGCAGCAACTTTCTCTCTGTAATTTGATCTGTCACCAGCATCCATATTACCTCAGCCAACAGTTTGTAATTTCAATTTTCAGAATCACCGAGGCGCAGAGTGTTGGAGAGTAAAAAGTCTGTGAAATTGTTAGAACTTTGTTGTCAGTGTTACTAATTGCTTTGTCTTTTTCATCATTTCAGAAAAGGCCACTTGCAGCAATAATTGAAGACATTTGTGCCGGGTAATTATATTTTCAAAATTGACTCTGTTGAATTGTTTCATCTTTTCTCTCTCGCGGGAATACAACAGTAATTAGAATAAGTACTGTCTCTAAATTCTAACTAACAGAAGGCTGTAGTGATTTTGAATACATGTATATCACTATAATGCGTCACTTTTCATTTTTTCCTACACTGTAACTGGTGCCAAGCAAAGAAAATATAAAATAATGACACAATATTTTTTGTTTGCCCTTACTGGTACGTGTACATACAGAATAGTATTTGTCAATTATTTTGCAGATGGAACTTAAGCGATGCAACCAAGTTTGCTCTTCAGATCAGTGATACATCCAAAGTCAGCACATACATCACAGAAAGGGTAAGAATCAGATAGCGGTTTGGTACTGACATTGACAATTCAGAATAATGGTACATGTCATGATGTACATAGCACTCTCAGTTTATACATGTACACCTAGGACACAGTAATGATTTTCTTGAAAAGTTTCCAGTCCTGTAACATTGAGTAAGTTTCTCTGCAAAGTTTGAATCAACAATTATGGAATTAAAATTATGGAAGCCATAATCCACAGTCGTCTGATAGGATTTTGTATGCTTGTGTTATTTTATAACAGTCTAACAGATTTCATCATTTGCATTAATAGTAATACTATTATTATGGCATTGCCCTGACATCTATTTGTCATTGACTGATAGAGATGTTGTATGCACCAGTTTGTTCAAGTATCACGTTTGCCGAGTTTTGGACAGGTACAGGTAGTTTGAAAAATAATTAACTCAGGTTGTTTCTTGTTGCAGAATCGACATGAAATACAAAATGGAACAGTCTTACAGCTGGCGCCCTCACCAGTAATATCTCTCTGTCTCTCTCTCTCTCTCTCTCTCTCTCTCTCTCTCTCTCTCTCTCTTTCTCTCTCTCTCTCTCACACACACACACACACACACACACATGCACTCACTCACTCACTCTCACACACACACACACACACACACACACACCACACACACACACACACATACACACACACACACATAGTGATGCAACAGTTTGTTGCAGTCTGTTTATTTAACTTTGAGTTTCCTATTACACTTCACAAGATTTAGATTTGGAGCAGTTCAGGT
This sequence comes from Batillaria attramentaria, assembly GCA_018292915.2. Lineage (NCBI taxonomy): Eukaryota > Metazoa > Mollusca > Gastropoda > Batillariidae > Batillaria > Batillaria attramentaria. Next base: position 3,576,891 of record JACVVK020000009.1, on the reverse strand, counting down.
GACAAAACTGACATACACGCTAGTCTAGCCCAGAGTCGTCTTTTGTTTTTTTTTTAACTTTGTAAAAACTTTTTAACCACTTTTTAAAACTTTTTGAACACTTTAAAAAAAAAATTTTGAACACTCTTTTAATCTTCTTTTTTTAAAAAGGCACAAACAGCGCAGGGCATCATTGCCAAGCTGGGTCACGGCAAACATGTGTCGGAGGAAAAGTTGAATGGCCTTCGACATTTGGTGCTGCTGGCTCCCGATTCTACCTTCGCCGTCGAGTTCATCAACAAGAATGGTCTGCCCATCATAATTTCCATTGTCACGGATGGCACCTTGTGAGTGCTAGTAGACCACTAGATGCTGATGCATCAATTTTTTTTTTTTCTTTGTTGTCGTTGTCGTCATCATTTCTGGACGGAACACTCCAACTCCAAGTGTCATCCCCTTGGATAAGAGGATTGCATGTGTGACCGTTTCCAAATTGCCTGCCACATTCTGGTTAATCGTTTAGTTGCATCCTTGATTAGTGAGAAATCTGCTCTCCTCGTGAAAATCTTTACTTTGATTTGATTTCTGTTTTTATATAAATCGGTGTTCCCTGTGATTAAAAAAACAGGGAACACTGATTTATGTGATTCAAAAACGTTAAACCCCTAAACACCCACCCACCCTGTGATTCAAAAATACAAAAGTCCTTGGGATCCTCTTGCAAATTTTGAGGGTCCATGGTCTGTTGGTATAAAAAAGTCAGAAAGTCAAACCATTAAATTTTGTTGTTGTTTACAGAAGTATTCAAGTAGAAGAGATGTATGTGAATTGTAGTGTGTCAGCCATAGCAAATTGACAAGGAACGTGCTTGCTCACCATATTGTTAACCCAATAGAGCATTACGATTGGACAAAAATTGTCCCACAGTGCTTAAGCCAATCAGATTCTGTCTGTTATACACAATAGCTCACCGGAAATGTGATGCTGCAAGCGTCTGCTGCTAGTTACAGATCGCTTTTTGTTCATCGAGTTTCCGTGAGAGTGTTGGAGAAATACTGTTTGTAACGGCAAGACGAAAACGTGTCCCTGGTGATGCGCTTTTATCAAATTGGTGCGTCAGTTTAAGAGTTTTGTGCATACAAACACACACACCTGTGCGTAATGGGGAATACTGATGATAGTGGTGAAATTAGAAACTGTGTATTCAGATTGAATCAGTGGGTGTTATTTTGCTTCCCTGTTTCTGGATACAGGTCAGAAGAGTCTGATAATACTTTGACTGTCTCAATTTAAAATCTTTCTTTCCAGTAAAAAAGAGCCTCTGGCTCTGACGCTGAAGTCGTTTGTGGCCCTGATGGACCATGGCATCGTGTCCTGGGACATCCTCGAGCCAGACTTTATCAAACGGGTATGAGTATACTATAGAATATACAGTTGTTTTAGGTTTCCGGGGGGGGGGGGGGGGGGGGGGGGGGGGGGGGGGGGGGGGGGGGGGGGGGGGGGGGGGGGGGGGGGGGGGGGGGGGGGGGGGGGGGGGGGGGGGGGGGGGGGGGGGGGGGGGGGGGTGGGGGGGGTGGGGGGGGGGGGGATGGGGGGGGGGGGGGGGGGGGGGGGGGGGGGGGGGGGGGGGGGGGGGGGGTGGGGGGGGTGGGGGGGGGGGGGGGGGGGGGTTGGGAATCTGTTTCTGTTCTCCTGCTTCTTGTCATCTTTCCACTGCCTGTGAACTTTCGGTTTGGGCTGCTGCATGCTTGAACCCAGCTAGAGTAATGGTTCTTTGGTGGTTTTGAAAGGGAGAATGCCTGCATGCACCGTTGAATATATGAGAATCATTATAATAGCCACATTGACATAGGCGCTTTATCCCAAATATTTGGCTCAAAGCGCTGCGACCTAAACCCAGCACGCATGCTCCCGTGAATCACACACATTCTCTTGGACACTGGACATGAACATGTGACAATCATGTGTTGTGAAGGGCCAGATCAGCATGTGGAATCTGGAAATAATAATAATAATAATAATGAGTATTGTTCACATTGGTGTGCTGGAGAGAAGTTGAATATTGACAGTTACTGGGCTGGGGCAGAACTTACAGGGTAGGAATTGTGTTAAGCCTTTCCACATGCGCTATTACATAAAACACAAGGTCATGACTTCATCTGCCTGTGTGTTAACAGGTAGCCGACTGCGTCAACGTGGGCAGCAACAACCTTGACATTGTGTGTCTTCAGGCAGCATTAGAGATTCTGGAGTCTGTCGTACTTCACAGTAGCGGCAGGCAGAATGTTGTGGAACAGTCCATCACCCCTCAGAACATCATCCCTCATTTAGAGAGGTGAGAAAATTGTTGAAGTGGGACAGACTGCTGTGTGAGTCTGTATGGCTCTGCAGGGGTGACAATTTTCCGGAACACTCCAGATTTCTGGAATAAGAGCTTTCGAAAATGAAATCTTCCAGATTGAAAACTTTCAAAAATAAAATATTCTGGGTTGAGAACTTTCAAAAATGAAATTTTCTGGATTGGCAAAATCAGCAAGCAACAAGTTCCGGATTTTGGGGTGAATGCTGCAAGTACTTGTAACGCCACAGGTAAAGCATAGCAAGCCCTGGAGTACTCTCCCCTGACAAAGAATCCTCTTTTTACTGCGTAGTATTTGAGGTTATACTGACATGTACAACACCAACCCCCACCTCCACCCCACATTGTTAGCATTTTCCAGATTGTGTTTAGCCTCACTTGATTTTCCGCACTGGGAAGGCCTTAATTCCAACTTGCACTTCTGGTTCTGTGTGTGTGTGTGTGTGTGTGTGTGTGGTGTGTGTGTGTGTGTGTGTGTGTGTGTGTGTTTTTGTTGTTACACAGATGCGAAAGAAGTGTGTGTGTTGTGTGTGTTGTGTGTGTGTGTGTGTGTGTGTGTGTGTGTGTGTGTGTGTGTGAGAGAGAGAGAGACAGACAGATAGATTGTGTGTGTATGTCCTTGTCCTTATGTGAAAATGATAGGGTTCCCCCCACCCCCACCCCCCTACCAAAAAAAAAAAAAAAAAATCACCAGAAGGAAGAGGAAGCTTTATTTAAGTTAGACGTCCTAACCACACTTGTGTCTCTTACGAGCACTTGAAAATCTCGCCCAGTCTTCTAGAGGAGCCACAAGTGAAAACCACTTCATAAGATAAGATATATATTTATCACTGATCCAGAAATAGGAAATCCTGGAGAGCTTGTTTCATCATCACTGGGTTCAGTACAATGTAGTATTTCTACTTCAGCAATAGACGACTCCACTCGGCAAGCCTCGAGGCCAAAGCCCCGCCCCTTTACTCTGCCGTGTATTAGCAAAGTACAGTACGTCCACGGCGTCATTGTATGGGGAAAGGGGTGATTTCAAGATGTAAGAGATTGACGTAATGGTCTTTTTTCCTCAAATGACGTCGATGGACTTACTGCTTTCTTTCCATAGGGCCGTTCAGATATACGACTTATCCCGCGCCAGGCCCGGGACAGACTCGAGATAGCGCGGTCACACTTACGTTAGCGCGCGCTAACTTATCCCGGGCCTGGCCCACCTCGGGGAGGTAGGCCAGGCGCGGGATAACATTCCAATCCCATGTCTGGCATGGTCCTCCACCCACCCCCTCCCAGCTGGTCGCTTTTTCGCGCGCATCTGGCACCTACTTCCTGAAATTTCGGGGTCAGGGCACAACTTTAATGTGTAGTTATCATGGCGGAAGAGACCGGTAAACGAGGTGTAAATTGGAGTGATGAAGACACGAAACTATTAATTAAAATATGGAGTGAGGAGAGCATGGTTTGTCATCAAAATTGCAACAAAAAACATGGTCATTCTGCGCCGTAACTGCATCAGAAACCTTCTGCGCCGCACAGCACTCTCAACCTTTCAGCCCTTTGTCTCCGTCTTTTTCTAATCATATCGTGCACAAAGGCAAACGCGTATGCTCTGGAAGCAGCCATCTTTGCACGCACGTGCATCCTGGAGGCAGCCATTTTGCATTCCAGGCATTGTATACAGGCTGCCAACGAAGTCAGAGAGTGGTCAGGGGCACATTATGTGAACGGGCTGTCCCGTGCCAGATTTAGCTCGCGCCAAGCGCGCGCCAGGCTCTCTTTCTAGTGTGAACGGGCTCCATGTTTCAGTCATATCATACTACACGTGCTTCCCTGTTTGTAGTGTCTGGCAAGGTTTGCCAGACCATGCCATGTCATGTGTTGTGCTCATTATGCCGTGGGACACGATTGGCTGAATCCTGGGGGCTTGGCACGTTTGATTGACAGGAGTGAAGTCCTTCATGGAAGAGTAATGAGAACTAAGATTTCTGTCAGTGTCTTGGTGAAATGATTGTTTTGTTCTTTGTGCAGCATCAACCTGGAAGTACAGAAAAACGCCATCGCACTCATCAACGCCCTCTTCATGAAAGCACAGCTGCCAAAAAGAAAAGTAAGGCCTGCTGTTGAAAATCATACAAGATTTGAAAACATTAATTTTTGCAGCATGGTATGTCTTCACAAGCCTAACAAGTTCACAGTCAAGATTCAGTGAATCTTTAAAGGGGTTCATTCTACCATTCTTATGCTCACAGATCGTGCTAAACTGTTTTTATGGTATAGTTTCAACAGATCACCCTGGCCAGTGTCACCATAATGGCTCCAAATGCTTTATTGTGACTGAAGTGACTTATTCTGATGCACAGATTAAGCAATTAAATGACAAGTTTTCCACACACGCTGTTGTATTCCTGTTATACGTGTCGAGACTTACAAGTGCACACTTGATATTGTGCGTGTGTGTGTGTGTGTGTGTACACGAGGACGGTACAGCCACCAGGAAGGAGCCTGCATGTAATTTTGACTCGATTTGGAAAGAAAAATTCCAGCTAAATTCCTGTCCACCACCTGCTCAAACCAGGCAGCTCAGGATCTTAAGGGTTAGATTACAGTGTGACTGATGAACTGTCCCTACCCACTTGCGGACTTTGACCCCATTTCCAGTTACATGTACATGTATACAGGATACACATTTTTTATCTGGTCTTTTCGTGGGATTTGAGCATGTTTACTGTTTGCTAAGCTGTTACCGGTATTTTTGGCAGAAAATAGCTGAAAGTCTACAGTCCAAACACATGAGGAACACGATTCTCACAGTAAGTCCTTTGTCTTTTTGTCTTTTGTGTTATGGCCCGAGTAGGAATGACTCTATGTCTCTTTCAGTTTTTATCAGAATTGTTTTTTTTTTGTTTTTTTACCTGATCGTGGGTACATACTGTGGCTTCACTCAGTGTTAAAGTTTGGTGTCATCGTGGGTTTTTGGCACTTCATGTCATGGTGGAAATTTGGCATTCGATGTTGTCACAGAATTTTGGCATTTGTTGTCATGGAATTTTGGCATTTGTTGTCATCATGTCATGGAATTACATGTACAGCATTTGATGTCATCCTGGAATCCGGTGTAGCTCAGAATGACAGTCTTCACTTCAAATGAGCTATTCTCAGATGCTACCAGAATTCCACGCTGACGATGATTTGTGTTTTGTATTTGAAATGCATTGTTTTTGTAGTCGTGGACAAGCCTGATTTGTCGTGCACATAGCCACAGCGGGTTCAGACATTAATTGTGTTGAAACAGTTGCTCACAAAATGGAATGCAACCAGAGCATGATAAACTTGTTGAGCCAGACGTGGAATTCAGTGTTCTGATTGATTCTGTTGCAGCAAGTCATACGACAGCAGAACATCGGTGCAGCCATGGCCCACCAGCTGTATGTGCTTCAGGTTTTACTGATGAATCTCCACGAGGAGCGTATGAAGGCTCCCATTGACCCTCATGACCAGGTACACACTGACCAGTCACTGTAATTTCAGGGCTTAAAATCTTCCATCTATCTTCGGCTGAAAGATTTTCCTCCCTCCGAAAGTGTTTCCTGCCTCCTGAAGCATGTGAAGTCATGGCAAAACACACCAAATTACACAGATTTTAGTTTAATTCTCAAAATTTTCACCCAAGGAAAGTGTTGCCTCCTCTGAAGCAATGAGAATCATGCCAAAATGTTAGTCTATTTAAAAAAATAAAAAATAAAAAATCTGTTGGACAAGGCAACAACGTGCAGATTTGAACCTGTGAAAGCAAATATATCAAGGGAAGCAACATGGCTTGGGAAAATGTGTAGTTGCCTACCTTTGTATGGGAACCTGCACAAGACCATTTGTCAGATATTTTGACGTGGATGTGGAGATGATAAGTGGGATTTTCCGAGCATTCCTGAACTAGGCAAATTTGTTGCTGTTGTTGTCTGTTCTGACACGTGTCTCTTTTCAATTTAGGCTGTGCACACATTAATTAAATGTGCACACATTTATGCATTTGTTCTCACCGTTCCTTTTCTCTATTTCCTTTCATATTTTTTTCTTTCTTTCTTTTTTCTTTTTTTTAATTTAAACAAAAATTCTTCAAATGTGTTTTCTGTCCAGGTAATCATACGGGAAATTGAGGAGCTGCGAAGGATAGCCTTTGAAATTGAGGGAGACCCAAACATGAATGCTGTCCGCCGCTCACAGAGCGCAGCCAGAGATTTCAAGAAGCTTGGCTTTGAGGTGAGTATCTGAGGTATTTTTCCTCCCAGCACAAATTGGTATTTATTGTTTATAGCATTGTCGCTGCTGCTGCAGGGAAATTCAGGCAGCTCCACCACAAGAGCACCAGCCTTTTTTCCTCCCCCTGCATGAAAGCGTGTGCTTGTTTTACACTCCTCAGCCCCTTTTGTTTGAATGGGATTTTTAATGTACACGCTTGATATTTGTGCATGCATGTGTACGCGAAGGCAAAACAGACACCGTGGATGAGTCTGCATGCGAATTTGACTGATGAGGACACCCCCCCCCCACCCCCAACACACACACCCCAACACCCCCCGCCCCCCCACCCACCCACCCCAAAGAAAAGTTCCCCCACCAAATTCCTGCCCACCAACAGATTTAAACCCAGTACCTCAGGGTCCGGCAGACCGGATGCCTTGATCACTAAGCCAGATCCTCTTACAGTGGAAAGACAGTGAATTCTGCAGCTAACGCAATTGGTTGAGCATGTCTGAAGATATTAGGATGGCACCAGTGACTGAAATATTTTCGTGCAGGTACCAAGTCACCGTAAAGAAAGAAAGGTAACTTTAGGCCTGTTACAGCTTGTAACACCACATACAGTAATGCTCAATTTCTGTTAACAACACACAAACACAGCTGTTCCTCAGCACAAATGGCCCTGTGCTTCGATCAGATAGCTCTGCGCATGCCCATCTGTGGCTGTATTAGTGCATATGCCTAAGTTCTGTGATGCTGGACACCAGCAAAACAGCTCAGAACGACCTATGAGCCTGAAAACTCGGCTTTTAAGGACATCCTGTCATGCTCCAGTCCCTAAATCAACTCATTTAATCCCATTTGCTTCAAGCCGAAAAGTAACCTGGAATAATGTCCCATTTGTATGTTTTCATACATCGTCACTATGTTGCTGCCATCCATTGATTCGGTTTTCTTGTAGTTAACATGTATTTATAGAGTGTATGTAGGGAGAGAGAGAAAGAGAAGGGTTTAGGGGGTTTTCACTCTTTATCATATATGTACATACTTTTTTTCCCTCTCATTTTGTCTTCTCTTGTACATAGAAGAAGTATTGTTTTCATTTTTTATTTAGAAGTAGTGTTTTCATTTTTTAGAACAGCGGTGGCAAGCGTGGAAATTGTGCCAATAATGTTTAGTTCTACTATATTAACCTTGGTCTTGCTAAATTACATTGTCTTATGCTGTAAAATCCATAGAGGTAATCTGTATTTCCGTTTCCTCTCGGCATAAGTGAATCAATTTTCACTACTTTTTTGAAAACCTGGCGAGCCGTTTACAAGGAATGAAGCTATTCCAAAATAGCACTTTAACATCATTCAGTCTTGTCACTTTTTTCCCGGTGTCATATGAAGGTCTTAGGAGTTGATGTCAAATTACTGTACAAGATTACATTTGACATCATTGTCACCTGAGGCTTTTGTGAGGTATATTTCATACTCATTTCGATACTTAGTATTTTTCCACCTCACATTTTTGTCCAAATTTTCACTTATGCCCAGGTTGTCAGCTGTTTCACATCCAAAGTTGAGTGACAAGTTTCCAAACACCTATTTCCGTGAAATGTTCACAGAATCACAGTTTTTCAAAAAATATTCCCCAAAAGTTTTGGCAACAGGATTACCAGAATTAATGCACTATACCATCAGGCTACCTACCTTTCCGAGGCAACATGTATCGGTCATGTGACACCCAAGATCAAGTAAAACTTTATTATCTGTGTAGCAGAAATTTCTTCTGACTGTCATGAACAAAAAACAAAACAAAACCAAAAAAACCCGGAAGAACAGAAAGACAAATGTTAGCAAACAAAACCAGCCATCAGCGATCGTCAAATGTGTCAGGACCATGGTAGCCATTCGGGCTACTGCCCTGAACAAAACTGGTAGCCCGAAAAACATTCCGGAAGCCCAAATCACAGACCGGATGTTTTGAAAATACCGCAGTCAAACTGCATGCGCGGAAACTGTAATTGGCGGGCCCACAGCAGACAACATCGATGATAGAGAAGCTAAACACTTGACGGGAGTGGCTGCTAGGTTCTGATTCATCTCAGAATTCCTGCTCGCCATTCGGGCTACCGATACTGGAGCTTTCACTCGCCCGACGGTAAATTTGGTAGCGAAAGCGAGCGGGCGAGCGCATTTGACGATCACTGACTGCCATAATACTGTAGTCATAACAGAGTTATGAATACAAAGGAGGTAGTTTTGGTGTTGAGGTAGTTTCTTGGGAGCTTACGGACGCAGTAATTGCAGAATCTGCTTGAAGTACTGTCCTGAACTTTGAGAGCTGCTCATTTCCAGTATGTGAGTGAATGTGTGTGAGTGAGTGAGCATGTACGTGTGTGTGTGTGTGTGTGTGTGTGTGTGTGTGTGTGTGTGTGTGTGTGTGTGTGTGTGTTGGGGTCAGTTTGCAGTGCTTTCAGCCAAGTGTTTTGGTAAAGCGTGTGAGTGTGTGTGATTCACCTGAGCATGTGTGTGCGTTCTGGGGTCAATCTGCACTGCATTCAGTCAAGCATTTGGGTGAAGCGCCTCTATGGATACAGATTATTATTATTTAAAGGTGATACTACATGTGTTGTGTTTCAGAATGTGGTGAATCCGGCGGAGGACTTCGTCAAGGCTCCTTGCGGCCTTCTTGCTCTCGACTGCATGTTGTACTTCGCACAAAACCATGGAGAAAACTATGTCAAGGTACATTGTACAGTCAAGCTACCGAATAGCACAATAGCTTGTCAGTATGCATTTCTGGTCCACATGCAGGGATCGATTTTCTCGCGCGCCCTGCAACTATGTCTCATATTTTGATAAAATGTCGCATAGAAATTTCGCAAAATGCGTCATATGTCGCATGAACATGACATCACAAGCGCATTTGACAACGCGAAGCAGAGATGCGCTGTCCGTGTCAGTCATAGAGTCTGTTACACTAATCTAATATTAGGCCTAGTGATGAGGCTTACTTATCCCGCTCGCCGCGCGCGCTGCCAGGAACTCTCGCTCGAAAGAGTTGCAAAACATATTGGCGCGTTATCAGTTTTCTCAGTTCTACGATCGAGAGGTCCTTTTCCGTTCAGAACCTGAACGTCACTGCAGGGGAACAGGCTCTCGGCACAGACATGTGACAGAGTGATGCGGGTGAACTTGATTGTCGCATAGAAAATGAAAATGTCTCATAAAAATGACTGGTCATGGAGACAATGTCTCATTGGCATATTTGAGTAAATCCATCCCTGCACATGTTTTCAGTAATGTAGATATCCATGATATATATATATATGCCCCAAGACCACACATTTATGCCCACTCAGTGTTCTGTGTGATTCTGCTTTGGAAAATGTTCAGCCCACAAAATTGAAAAATAAATGCAATTCTAAAACTCCTGAACTTAAATTGCTGAGCTGACTATTCGCAACACATGATTGTTATGTGTTCACGTCCAGTGTCTGAGAGAATGTGTGTGATTCACATGAATGTGTGTTGGATTTAGCTCACGGCGCTTTTAGCAAATGTTTGGGATAAAACGGCAATATTAATGCAATTATTATTATTATTATTATTAGACCACATTACAGTGTAGAAAAGAGTTTATGGTCAAGAGTTATGTTGTTGTTAGTTTTAGTGAGGTTTCGATCACTGGCTTGCAGGGGTTACATATACATGTACGGGGCAGTCGGTGGTCTAGTGGTTAAGAGACTTGTCACCAATGCGAGAAGTCAGGGGTTTGGGTCCCACTCGGGAAAAAGAATTTTTCCTTCTCGTATGTGGCACCGTTCATTTGTCCAATCGTCGCGGGTTCTCTCCGGGTACTCCGGCTTCCTCCCCCTCTGCTTTGGGAATGTTCAGCCCACCAAATTTGAAAAATAAAATTTTGCAATTCTAAATTTAAATAGCTGAGCTGACCCTTCGCACCATGTGATTGTAATGTGTTTATGTCCAGTGTGTGAGAGAATGCGTGTGATTCACATGAGTGTGCGTGTTGGGTTCAGTTCACGGCTCTTTGAGCCGATTCATGAAATTGGGTCAAGCGCCTATACAATACTCATTATTATTATTACATGTATTATTATTATTACTTCACTTCACGTCATGTTTATGACAGCTTTACCGGGGGCGCAAGTTTAATATACAAAGTACATGTGTACCAACCTTTCAAAAAGATGTCTCTTTATTGCTCACTAATACTATTTTGGTAAACAAATAAATAAAAATGATGAAAACCAGAAATTCGTGAGGCAATGCTGTTTTCCATTTAGGTGTAACTTTTATTTTCTTTGAATTTCATCCATGAAAACTCAAACTTGCAGGTGGTGGTAGAAAACTCAACACGGGCAGATGAACATGACTGCCCATTTGTACGAGCGAGCATGCACCTGACCAAAATGTTGTGCGAAATTCTTCGGATAGGAGACCCTCGTGAGTACCATATTTCCATTTGTATCTTCAGTGTAAATAATCGTAATGGACAGTAGCTGGGGGTGTTTCTCATAGAATGCTTACTGAAGATGCGGGTGTCTTAAACGTTTGGTGATGAGTTTTAATGATTTATTATTCAGGGTTTTTTGGGTTTGGTTTTTTCTTTTCTTTTCTGCAAAATAAGTCACATCTGTGGCATAGGAAAATGTTTCTGGTATTCAAAGTAGAAGCCTTTTTTTTTTTCTTTCTTTCTTTTTTAATTTTTTAAATTGAATACATGTAGTTTTGTTCACCCCCAGTCCCTTCTTTTGGAAAGAGAGAGAAGTACTGTCACTCTACACTTTAAAAATGACAATAGTAATAATGATAATGGACACTTTTATAATACCTTGTCCACTGCTAGCTTTAAGCAACCAGCGTTGCACATTTAAGTCGGTCCCAGGACACTGACCTATAAAAATTTCAAATGTCCTATTTTTCCCACCTCAAGCGGACATTTGTCCTATTAAAATTTTTATTGCCACCAAGTGGCCAGGACACTGTGTCCTATCACTTTGCTGTTTCCAGGACACTTTGTCCTATAGAAGCTGTGGAAAATGTGCAACCCTGAGCAACACAGAAAATTCCAGACCAGATTTGAAAAAGAAAAAAATATCTAGGCAACAACTCAGAATAGCAATCAGCTGCACGTCTGAGCCAACAGAGACAGTTCATTCTATATGCTTCAGTGTGTTTTTACAGTTGTAGGTCTTCATATGTGTCGGAACTTTTATAGGACAAATGTCGCTGATGTCGGTCAGAGTATAGTACACGTGTCCTGATTATTGTCCACCGTGGTGCAGAAATGATGGGACATATGATCGCCTTAATAAGACAGTAATCAGACATTTAGAACATGAATCAGTCTGTGACACATGTCCTGCAATAGACAACTCCACTCTGCAAGCCAGGAGGCCAAAACCCCACCCCTTTCCTCTGCCGTGTATTTTTAGCCAAATTTCCCATGCTTTCAGCCAAAAAAAAAATCTAAGTTTCAGCCAAAGAAAAGGAAGGAGGAGAAAGGTTGCACACACATTATCATGATATATGTAATGCCATACATGATACATGTAACTTCACTTTTGAAGACTTGTCATGTCAGCATCGAGGCAGTGTTTTACATTTGTGTGTCGCGAGAGGCTACTAAATGCCTTTAAAAATGCTAAAATTTGTTCTCTGAATTGGGGTATTGCCCTGTGTTCCACCAGCGGGGTGTTGCATCTGCACCCCAGCCTAGGTTTCCGTCTTTTTTTTTTCCTCGGCAACTCCCCAGCCTGGTATTGGCAAAACACAGTACGTCGTTGATGTCATTTTACGGGAAAAGGGGTGATTTCAAGATGAAAGACATTGACGCAGTGGTCTTCTTCCTCAAATGACATCAGTATACTTACAGCTATGTTTCCACGTTTCAGTCATACCGTACTACACACGCTTTTTTGTTGTGGTATCTGGCAAGAGGGTTTGCCAGACCATACCACGTGTTATGCTCATTATGCCGCAGCATATGATTTGCTGAATTCTGGGGGTTCACCCCCCTTTTGGTTGACAGGAGTGGAGTTGTCTGTTGTAATACTGTGAGGATTATGACCACCTTTCTTACAGCGCATGTTTCTGTGTATCAACTGACTGTCCCGTTGTACATGTTTCAGCGGAGGAATCAGGCAACGTATACTACTCTATGTTCTTCTCCAGCGAGAAGCCGTTTGAGGAGTTTTTCTGTGTAGCCATTCAGCTTCTCAACAAAACGTGGCGTGAAATGAGGGCAACCACCGCCGATTTTCCAAAGGTGGCGTATCTTTTGATCTATACAAGTGGTTTAGAACCACCAGTGAAGTTGATTTCATTCACAGTTTGTTTCATTTCTTTCAAGTTCTGCGTGTGGGACAAAATAATTATAATGATGAGTATGGCATTAGTATGTAACCACTGTATTTTTTTCATTGGTATTGGTAAATCACTGAAAAAAATTCAAACCATCCGGCCCCCCCACACACACACACACACACACACACACACACACACACACACACACACACACACACACACCCCACCCCACCCCCAAATCATTTTAGGAAATTCAGCTTGCTTTGCAGTGCAGCTCCATCCTCCCTGGTGGAGTGTGCTATTATTTTTAATTTCAGTTACTTTTCTTCCTGAAAAGACAAGTGCCCAATAAGTTGAGTTGGTTTGGGTTTTTTGTTGTTGTTTTTTTTTGCTCACGACAGTGTTTGTGTGTGTGCGTGTGCATCTGTGTCTGTGCTTTAATATCATCATCAGTGTTTGTTTATTGTTTGTTCCTGCAGGTGCTAGAAGTGGTTAAGGAGCAGATAACGCGGGCGTTGCCTACTCACTCATCCTCTTTCGAGACATTCCGCACCAGATTGTTCACGCTCACATACTCTGAGATCTTGAAACTTTTAGAGTATGAGCGGAAAACCAAAGAGGAGAAGGATGCTGAGACCAAACCTGTGAAGTGAGTTGAAGATAATAGTAATAATAATAACAATAATAATAATAATAGTAATAATAATAACAATGAGGATTTATGTAGTGCCTGATCTGTTTAGAGCTCTAGGCGCTATAGAATAAATAGATAAATAAATACGTGAATAATAAACACATTGTATATTGATCCTGTCTGGCTTTTAATACTGATATTGGCAGATTATGGAAACATTGAATCTTACAAGGTTTTAACTGGTAACTGTATAACACATGAACCATCATACACTCACAGATTTTCCTTGCGCTTTCTGGCATAACTCTGTTGTCACTCACACACACGTACACACATGCATGCTCCTGCATGAGTTGTAGATCAAAGTTGCGTCAAATGACAGTAAACTTGAACACTTGTCACTTTTTAGTGTTTGCTTTTTGCTGTTGCTATATGTCCTTCCGAATTTTCTTCTTCTTTTCTTTCTTCTTTTCAGTCTCTGAACTCTAAATCAAAAAGAAACAAAAATAGAGAGAGAGAAATTAACAGAAAAAATGCAGAAACAAAGACACTATCAGTGCTTAATTTTGTTAATTAGAAAGGGGGGGGGGGGGATCATAATTATTATTGGAGGAGTGTTTGTTTCTGGATTCATAACTGAAGAGTAGGTTAAAGACTCGAAATCAAATTATACTCACAAGGAATACTTCCGCTATATTCCATGCATCATCTTCATCAGTTTACTATTTAGTTATGCGTGTACAATCATCATTTTAACATTTATTGTCTTTGTGTGAACAGACAGCTGAGGGAAAAGCTTATCCCAGAAATAATGGAACTGGTGAAGGAACAGCGTTTGAACTACTTGGAGAGGGGGACCGGCTTTCCCAAGCACAATCGCTCAGGACGACTCAAAGGTGGGTTTTGGTGATGGTGTACCTTGCTCACAGACAAGCAGACATTTTGTATGTTTGTGACCCTCCATGGATGTTGTGTCTCTGAGACTTTGGTTTTACTTGCCAGTGTACACACACCCGCGCGCGCGCACGCACACACACACACACACACACACACACACACACACACACACACACACACACACACACACACACACACACATAGTTCAAAGCACTCATGCCCATAAAAAAAAAAATGACAAAACAAGACCTTGGAATGTTGAGTGTGGTAGTACTCGGCCGGGAGCACTTTTGTCCAAAGCGACTGAAGTGGTAAGAGTTCATTAAGCTGAGCTTAGCTGCCTCCCTTAAATTGCCTTAACTATGGTAGGCATAGGCTGGTTTTACCTAGCATTTTAACAAAACCCTGTCGCTTTGACCTGTATGGGGAGCCTTACACAGCAAATTCATGTGGGTTATTGCGCATCTGGCCACCAGTACATGTGTGTGCATATCTAGGTCTCTGTAGAATATTCAGGACAAATGTCCTATACTTCTGTGGTAAGCCACAACATTTGTCCCGTTTTAGTTCTTATGGATATGAAGCCATGTCAAGTTGTTCATTTTGCTGTTTTGTCTTTTTGTTTTCAGACAAGTATTGGTACTGGCGCCTGGCGCCGAACCATAAAGCGTTCCACTACGGCGATTGCCTGGAAGCAGAACAGCCAACTTTGGAACAGCTTTCCAGCAAATGTGAGCCCACGTCCTGTCATTTTCTTTGGGTCCTGCTAATTACTGAAAATAATAATAATAATGAGTATTATATAGGCGCTTTACCCAATTTCACGAATCGGCTCAAAGCGCCGCGAACTGAACCCAACACGCACGCTCACAGGAATCACACGCATTCTCCCACACACTGGACATAAACATATTACAATCACGTGGTGCGAAGGGTCAGCTCAGCTATTTAAATTTCGGAATTTAGAATTACATTTATTTTTCAAATTTGGTGGGCTGAACATTTCCAAAGCAGAGGGGGAGGAAGCCGGAGTACCCGGAGAGAACCCCCGACGATCGGCCCGAATGAACGGTGCCACATACGAGAAGGAAAAATTCTTTGCCCCGAGTGGGACTCGAACCCCCCACCTCTCGCATTGGTGACAAGTCTCTTAACCACTAGACCACCGACCGCCCCAACCAGTTTACAGAAAACAAGGCCAGCTGTATTAAGAGTGGGATAAAAACACAGAAATGATCACACACGAATGTAAATAATTCTGAGAACAAACATCTAAAACATATTTTGCCTTTTCTGAAATTAAAAAAAAAAAAAAAAAACGTACCAAACCCAGCCCTAACCCTCAGTCATTCTGATTTCTAACCCTAAACTACATTTTACCTAGATTACTGTCAGCCTCATCTGACTGGGTTACTAATCATGAACCTCCTTCAGCCTAGGTTACTAACCCTTAACTAACTGTAAACCTCCACATTATTACTATGGTTGGTCATGTTTTCAGTATGGGGTGGGTGGGTGTTTAGGTGTTTAACGTCCTTTTTCACCACATAAGGGTGATATCAAAGACGGGGCAACGAGAAAAAGGCCAGCACAAATATTTGGCCCTAGCTGGGATTCGAACTCACGACCCGAGCATTGAGAGTACAATGCTCTATCATTCGGCTATCCCGGCTCCCTGTTATCAGTATGTTTTCAGTGTGTTTGCGGTTATTTTTCAGTTGTTTTCGGTACTTAGTAGGACCCATTTTCTCTTCTTAGAACGTTGCAGGCATCACAATAGCCTGTGGGAGGGTGAATTTTTGTGGAAGACAATGAATTTTCCATGTTGATGAAATTTTGTTGTTTTAACATGAGGAAGAAAAATTAACTCTGTTCCGAAACGGTTCGATATTTTCACAAAATGTATAAATTTATCACCTCTGATTTCAAGTATGGTTTTGTTTTCTTATCAGTGCCGCTTGTGGATATCCAGCGCATCGTCACAGGCAAGGACTGTCCTCACGTTGGCGTCAAAAGTCGGCTTGTTAGATCGGTATGGCATGCAGAAAGTGGTCAGAGACTGCATACAATGAAACTGTTTACTTGATCGCTTGAACAAGGTCATGCAGTGCGAATGAAGAATCGTTCAAATTCAAGAAAATTAAAGCCAAGAACATGTTATACATGTAGTTGCACGGTCGAACACTGTATACAATATTATTTCACTTGAGCTTGTCCCCGTCAGATACTTCAGTGGATTCAGTGCCTTTTCTTGCCTACTGAATCTGGCTCTCAGGTGGTGGTTGTTGTTGTTGTACTTTCCTTGTGTAACAATAGATTGGTTCTTTTTTTAATAGGGGACTTAGAGGAAAGGTGTTACGTAGAATATGCTTCAGATCCTAAGATTTTAAAAGTCGAAAAGAATAAACACTAAATGTTGATAAGCCCGTAACCCTGCATTGTTTCCCTTTTTCCTCTGCTCCACATTAATATATTGCCATTACCTGTTTCAGAATCCAAACGGGCGATTAGCCTTCAGCATCCAGACAGAGAATGAAGAAGATCAAATCTGCTTCATCGCATCCTCAGAGTACGAATACGATATGTGGTGTGACGGACTAAACGCTCTGCTTGGGAATGAGGTGAGGGCAATTATAAGTTTCGCTTTATCAGGCATGAGATTTTTTTTTTTTTTTTTTTTAGCCAGTTGGCTGAATTCATGTTTTGAAGGCTGGGAGGGTGCATGTAGAAGGGCATTTTTGGAGGATGCATGTAGAAGGGCATTTTGGAGGGTGCATGTAGAAGGGCATTATTTTATTTAAGAGTACACTGAGAGGTACATGTTTCAGACCTTTTTTTTTTTTCTTTTTTTTTCAGAATTTCACAATCTCAAAAATACTATGCAGTTCTTTCAAATTGGAGGTCAAAATGCACCCACTTAACAAATTTTGATTGGGGGGGGGCTTGCTACTGGTCCTAATAATAATTCTCTGGTTCTGTATGATATAAATTTTGTGTGATTTTCTGTTCATTAATAAAACTTTGCCATTTTCTTTCGTTTTTATGATAGTACAGCAACAACAAATCTGAAAATGCTTTCTCCTGGGTATAACCTCTTTCCTTGTAAAATAAAAGAGTGTTATCATTATCTCTCTTCACATTCAGATGACGAGCAACCAGGTGAAGCAGGACATGGAGATGCTGCTGTCCATGGAAATCAAGATACGTCTACTGGAGACCGAGGGTCTACCCATCCCCACAGAACCCCCACCTCACCCCCCTCCGCCGGAGAATTTCAACTTTTCTTATATGAACCTTCACTTGTGACGGCAGTCCTGATCATACTTCGACTTGGTGAACAGAGAGAGAGACACTGGTACAGCCACTCCAGGTGACAGTGCGGGAAATTGGAATATGTGGAAGTTCAGCACAACTTGATTTTGAGATCAGCTCAGGAGAAGTAGAGAAAGTCTGTATTCTTGAGCTATTCTAGGATTTGTGTTGTGTGAAAATTCCTTGACAACATCGACATGTAGAAGCAAGTTGTCCATGCTCAGCAGGAAGGTGCTTTTCTTTTCTTTTCTTTTCTTTTTTTTTGTGCGGGAAAAAATATTTACCGGAGTCACTATCTGCTACAGCTATTTATCAGAAAGTGTTTTGGAAAGACGGTTTTACTTCCTTTTTTTTTTTTTTTTTTTTAAACCACTTTATTATCCCTTATGGGGTATTCAAGCCGCTTCCCCCGGGGGAAGTGTGTTTCCGCAGTGCAGCACCACCCAGTACCTATCCTGTGTTTCAGTTTTGCTGGGGGAGGAAAGCCGGATAGCCCGGTAGCCAGGAAAAACCAGGTATCACATATCACAAGCTCAACCTGGGCTTAACCCACGCTTCATCATCGTGACAGAGGTAACGGTTGTTCAGTAGGGCAGTGGCTAAGTCCGACACGCTACCTATCAGACCACCGTTCACCCCTCAAAATAAAACATTGTAAGCATGGGCTGTGGTGGAGATATGTAATCTGTGCAGCACAAGCAGTGTGTCATGCTTTAAATAGGACATGACCATGAAGCAGGATAAAGAGTAGAGACTTGACTTCACAGGTTGACCTTGCTCATCGGGAACATGCTTTCTTCGTTTGTGCAGGGGGAAAAAGTCTACCAAAGTCACCATCTGCTAAAACGTTATATCAGAATGTTTTTGAAAGACTGTATTTACTGTTAAGCTTCAAATAGGACATGACAGCGTCAATATTTAGAAGCAGGATGAAGATGGGGGCTTGACTTCACAGCGGTTTGTCCAAGCTCAGCAGGAAGGTGCTTTCTTCTTTTTGTGCAGCAGAAATATTTACCGAAGTCACCATCTGCTAAAGCGTTTCGTTAGAAAATGTTTTTGAAAGACTGTATTATGCTTCAGATAGAACATCATAAGCATGGCTCGTGGTGAGGCTAAATCAGAACATGTATGGCACAAGCAGTGTATACTGTGCTTCTGAGGATCTCTTGGTGTTTTGTTTAAGTTTGTATTGCCACATCTGGTCTGTTTGTCTTATTTTTGTAAAAATACTAAACTGAGAGACAGAGTTGTGGGTTATGTGGTCACAGAATATCAATCAGTTTGGGGCACAGAATATCAATCAGTTGGGGGGAGGGGGACAAAATAACAACAACAAAAAAACCTGTGCCATAACTTGATGCAATGAAGAACTTCCAAAATGGTGAATTTGTTCAAACCTGCAGCTGAAAGCTATACATCTGATCTACAAATACGGTGTGTATGTGTGTGTGTTTGGGTCACACCACCCAACCCCACACCCTTTTAAAATAATCTGCAATTCTTTTTTCATTTTGAAAAACATGCCAGTTTTCAAGGGTTGAACTTTGAGCACATTATTTCCACATCCTTTCCAGTCTTTGTTTCTTGATGCGGTTCAGGTATTGGTGTGTATTAGTACTGCATATGTATATCTTCCGTGCAGATGTTTGTTCAACAGATACACCCTACTGCTGGTTTTCAGCATTTAAACCGGCTCCTAACTGAGCATTGCAGAGCGCCACAGTGTTGTGCACACATGTGACACAGTTGTGATTTCAGACGCTATCGTAGGTCACCGTGCACAGCTGCCTTTGTTCAGTTTTCTAGTTAGTTGACGCACGGAGGGCAATGACTGTGATGCGGCGCATGTGTGTTTCGCGAACTGTGCCCAGTTAAGAGCAGGCTTTAGGGTTATCATGGTTTTGGTTTGCAGTTTTCGCTCAGGTTCTAACTCATTTTGTATCGACTGCTTCAGATTGTTGAGTTTAAGTGTGTTTCTGCTGCCGTTAACATTGGTTAGAAGGTGAGACACTGGCAAGTGTATGACCATTTCAAGTTCAAATGCATCGTACAATCATGCTTCTGAGAAATGGTGATTTCAGTTTTGTCCATGCAGAAATATTTTGTTTGAGATGTTTTGTTTTCTGGATTTTAGCAGCAGTTCATCCTTAGATTAACATTTCTTGTGAACTAGAAGGGGATAAAAAATTTGATGAAAAAATCAGGAAGTAATGCAGGGGACATTACTTCTGTAACATAGTATAGCACACTTACTTCCCCTGTCCTGTCAGTCCCATATGTGTTATTGTTTTGGGCAACCCAGCAATCGTTCACAGTAACTATGGTTGTTTCTGTGTGCAAGATCAGAATCACCTTTATTATTGTAATTTATGATGCAATGTGAGCAGGTAACAAGGAAATAGGAAAATGCTCTAGGTATGTTTTCATTGGATCTGTCTGGCCTTTTACACTGTGGGTTTTGGTCTCGGAAAAAGTCTGCAAGCTTTTCTGATGGTGTATGCAGTGAACCGTATGCAATTTTGTCCTGTTAAACCTTCCATCTTCTGGCAGAAGACTGTGAAGCCAAAATGCTGTCATATACAAAATCGATTTCTGTTTTTCCTGGCATGTGTTCAGTTTTTCCTCATCACCTTCACAGTAGAGGGATAGTCTTGTACAAATTATGATCATGCTAACACTCCTGCACCTTCAACGGGACAGCTGTCTGTAAACGTCGTTGTGGTCTCGTTGTCTATGCTTTAAAAGCGCTATTGCTACTGTGACTAGATTTTTATATAGAGAGACTTCTGTTTGGAACAGTTGATGATGATGATGGACACTTCATATAGCGCATGGCTCCACCCTAACTGAGTGCTCACGGCGCTTAGGGAGAGGTTTTGAAAGACAAGATAGTGAGAAAAGAAAAGAAAGGAAAAAAAAAAGCTGCGGATGATTACTGGCATAAGGCACTGAAGAGATGAGCCTTCAGGCGCTTCCAGAATGTAGTAATGCTGACTGCCTCCTTCACTGTCTCAGGGAGAGAGTTTCACAATTTCAGCGCTGCATTTTTGAAGGACCGTGCACCATGCCTCTTCTTACTGGTGTCGTCAGTTGAAGGGAGCCGCAGACGGAGGGAACTTGGAGACCGCAAGTTGCGCACTGGCTAGTACAGTTGCACTTGTTACTGCGCCTGTATGCTCAGACATAATCTCATAGATTAGTGTAGCTCCAGTAGCAAAACAATGACACTTGATGGCTGCGCAAACCAAAAAAATTCAGCTGTCTATAAACAAAGTCCACCAGGTTGCCCATGTCCGCTGCTCACACTCGGTGAGCCACAGGTGCGAGTACGGTAGCTGCTTTTTTGGCTTCGATCAGCTGAACGCATGTCTGTGCATGTATTTGTGCGTGTGTCTTAGTGTTGTGATGCTTGATATGACCAAAACAGCTCAGGACAATCTGTGAGCCTAAAAATCTTAAAATTAGGGCCTTTAATACCAGTGACTGTTTAAAGACCCATCTTCAAACATATCTGTAGGTCCACGAGTCGTCTGGAGCTGTTTTCTTTGGTATCATACTGCATGTACTGAGTCACATGCATTTACAGCCGCACACAGTCAAGCACTGAGGCCACTGACTGGCAGAAACTGAAACGCGAGGCAGAAAAGCACACAATGACTGTCACAGCTGTCGTTTGCACATTCAGCAGACATCAGTGTATTGTACTGTCTGCTTATCATTAATAACCCTTACAGTGCCTGACACAGAGCACGGAGATGCAACTGCCAGCGCCAGAGGTTTTCACATCGCAGACCAAAAAAGTAGAAAAAAAATTCAAGTTTCCACGCTCGTGTTAACCATAAAATAGTTATGTTGTCAAGTGAATCTACAGATTCAACATCTGAAACAGATTGTAAAACCTGTCTGGTTACTTCTTCCTCTGAAAGACGCAGAAACCTGCTGCTTCCACTAGCGCCGCCATTTTGCATCACGCAACAACTGCAGGGTATTTGGGGGTTTCTTTGTTTTCTCAAAATGAAATTCCCATAAAACATCATCAAAATTTGGTTAGTACACACGTCAAGTGAATTCCCAAACAATATGTCCATGTGTATTTTGTCACTAAAAGTGTGTGCTTCTGTGCACTGAAATTGCTTGTAGCAGATGACTGAACATTCTGTCACTGGGCACTGGCGTGTACATGCAGTGCCGACTGAAGTCAGTTGCTGGGCACTGAATAGGTTGAGATTATCATTAAGTGTACATTTATTAACCCACTCACAATCAAAACTGTTTCAAAAGTTGCCCTCTGTGTAGCCTAGATATGTTAGAATATGGGTCTTTAGGATTTTTGCCTGATTTGTGACGGTTTGTGCCTCTGTGATTTGGTGCCAGTGTTTGAGTGTTTGGAGTTTGGCTTTGTGGTTGCTGCTGTGGTGCCCTGGTCTCTGCACATGCTTGCCTGCGGAATGCTTGAAGTCATATGTCACATAAATGTTGCAGTCTTCGTAAGGCATTTAGCTTTCCATGTCGTCATTTTGTACACAAGAATATCTGTCGCAGAAGAAATTTAGGTTTTTCAGTAGTTGCTTATTTGCAAACCTGCAGTTTGAATAATAGTTCAGTGTATATATGGATGGCAGTTTCCTTGTCCAGTAGGTACTGTCAGTGTGGTTCTAATCTTGGTATAAATCCGTTTGAAACGAACGAAAATAGATTTACATGTAACCAAGCACAAAGCTAAACTAATCATGTGTTTGTTTGGGGCTGGGTTTGTTGTTGTTGTTTTTGTTATTGTTTTTTTTATCTGTATGTGGCTGTACACAGAGTACCTAAACTCTTTGCTTGCCAAATTTTTCCTCTTTGCATCAGTAGTGTTTAACCTATACTGTAGCGGAGTATGTAATTTTAACCAAGGTTCGTTCAACTGTCAAGGCTCCTGTCACATCTGGTCCATGGACCACACAGCCATCTGTATAGTTTCGCGATGTTTTACTGATTGAAAGACTCATTAAGGCATCTTACAGAGCTGTAAAGAAGTAGTTTGCAAAAATCAGTCACCAACAAAAGTCGTCACAGGCATAATAAGGGTTAATAGTCTCTGTACATGTGTGTGTATGTGCTCGCGCATGCATGTATTCCAGCGTGTGTGCATGCTTGGTTGATCGTAAAGTGCACTGAAGCGCGTTATTCTCAAGGTACCCTGTATTTTTAAGTGTTGTTCCTCACACTAGGAGACATGGGCACAATTACAACAAAGACCATCATGGGCACAATTACAACAAAGACCATTATGGGCACAATTACAACAAAGACCACCATGGGCACAATTACAGCGAGACAATGTACAAACTCTGTAGGGTATCTCAGGAGCAAGAGATCTGCTTGTGCTACATATTTACGTAACTATGTCGTGCACAAAATGTATTTTCAGTGTGAGATCTGCATTTTCACACCAGCTATCTAGACGATAGGCTGCCAGTTTTGCCTACAACGAAGTCGAGTGTTTTTGCTTTGCATTGCATGTATTTTTATTGTTACATCAGTTGCATCATTCCGCTGTAACTTTGCTACAGCGTTTATTTAATACGCAGCGCCTGTTTTTATCTCCATTCTTTCACTTTGTACATAGCACAACACTAAAGCATAGTCATCAATCTTCATAGTTTTTTGGTTTGTTTATTTTAAGCATGGTGCTCATATGTATATGTACAAGTACATATTTCATTTTCTTTGTGGTAGGTTGCTTCAGTATACTGCGTTGTTTTGTTTTTTTGTTGTTGTTTCTATTTTTCTTAATCCATAATGCTGTCGTTACCATGCTTTGAAACCAGATTTGTTCCGTGTTTTGTACAGAGGAGAAAAATTACGTACCAAAAAAAAAAAGCACTCATTCCAGTCATGTTTTTATAACATTCACACTCATTTTTTGTACGCCCATTACAAATTGTATTTACATGCTGCACTATTGTGAGGGTACCCTTCATGTTTGTATGTTTGTAATATTGTCACACAAACACCTTCACCTTCTTCATGTTATTTTCCATTGTAATCATGTGTAATATACAAGAACCAGTTCATAACATGCAAGCTCACACCTTCATTTTTGTGTATTTAACTATGAATGCAATCTAGTCAAGAGTATAGCCAGGGGTTGATGTGTTCTTGTTACTTTTGGGTCACTCAGATTCTTGTTCGCATTGGGGGAGATTGGACTGACTTTTGAAAGAGATAGAGAGATGGCGATGTAACATTAGAAAATTTGAAAACGTTGTTGTAGACTATGAGCATGGTGCTTTGTCAGAAAACATCACATTGGGAAATTGGAAGATTTTATTTCATGTTGTGTATCTTGTACACATAACAGTCTTTGGAGATGATTACGGAAGTACATTGTATGTGTGTGTGTCATTAGGGTGCAACCGTAATTTGGTATGGGGCACGTACTGGTCTGTTACTGCTATCTGCTGCAAACATCACGTGTGCACGCAAAAAATTCCACGTCCATCTTCCGAAGAAAAGCAGGGTGTGGCCAGTGGCATGGAAAACAGAAAGACTGTCGTACGCACCAGGGTGAACACCAGGGTGGAGTAGGTCTTGGCAGCAGCAGGCTTTCGCTGCTTCGCCCTCCAGCCCTGCGGCGCCATGAGCATTTAAGAAGAGATGGATATGTGCACCGAGGAGAAGTCTACCATACCATACCATACCATACTGCATGTCAAAGCACGTGCACCTCACAGAGTTTCCTTACCTTCCCATGTCCAATACAATGAAACTAGAACACCTGTCTCTTCCCCTCTTTCTATCTCTCGATGCTGTTGTAGCTATGAAGGTGTTGTGTAGTGTTCAGTAAGTTTTTATGATCTCCCCAAAATGAATCTTCAGTTCTTTCTCAGGGGAAAAAGACCAAATTCACAACTGCGATGCATCTACTCTCTCTCTCTCTCTCTCTCTCTCTCTCTCACACACACACACACACACACACACACACACACACACACACACACACACACACACACACGCTGCTGCAACATTCCATTTTGTGTGCCGAACGTGTGCCTTTGTCGTGTGGCTGTTAATCGCAACAGAGACACTCAAAGGTTGTGGCAGATTCCCCAAAGAAAATGTTTTTTTTATTTTCTACCACGTGTATAACCGAGAGTTTTCCAGAGCTGATATTTTGAGATGGACCTCTACCCTCCCCTTCCAAGCAGTAGACTAGTTGATACGCTATTTACAGTTACTGTCTAATGGTGCTTAATTCAAGCTGGTTGTCGTGGAGCGCTTGGTGTAGGCTTCATTTGCATCAGATGTACGATGGCGGTGGTGGTTGCTACTGCTGCTGCAGTGATGATGTTGATCATGACGTACACGTTTGCAAGTTTGATTTTGAAAATTACCCTGCTCTGTACTGTGATTTTTGCCCAGATGAAATTGGATTTTTTTTTTTTTTTTTTTTTTGGGGGGGGGGGGGGGTCGTTTTTTGTTAGGTGTTTTCCCAAGGTTTAGGGCCCCACCATCCTGCATGTATTTTCTTATCCCCTTCCTCAGTGCAACTCCAACGTACTGATAGCTACTTGCTCAATACATAGTTGATACGATAATTATTTTGCTGTCATGTTGTGTAAACTGTGTATATTTGAACTGTAGTCATTACATGTACTTGTATGTCATTTCTACACTTGTCTTATGAAATACAGTTTCTTCCCCTGCCTGGTAGCGACACAGACATTTTCATATGTCTAAACGTTCTCTTGCCCATTGGTAACAATTTTCATACATCAAAATGTATGCATGCTGTGAGAAGATGGTACACTTTTTAGTAACAGACACGCTTCGCACTTGAATGAGTAGAAATGTGAACTGTTTGTAGCATAGGTGCTCGTGTGAAAAACAGAACAAGATTTTTAATATAGTCTAGTTATTGTTACAGGTGTTAAAAAGTTTTATGAGAGGAAAACCTTGACTCGCTTATGGAGGGTTGCGAACGCATCTCAGTGAAATTTGTGGACAAATGAACAAAGCAATTGTCAGGGATGTATAGTGATGAACGTGTCTTTTGTACGATGAAATTTGTTAAATGTACATGATGTATACACATTAAAGGAGCTTTCTTGATTTTTAAATACAAAAAAAAAAAAAATTCAGAGAAGTGTTTTTGTTGTCTGTTTGGTGGTGGTTTGTTAGTTTTGGAAAATATGTACAGATAGATGGAGAAAATTCGGCCAGGACGTAATTGCACTTCCTGCTGTGCTGTCAACACAGGATGTAACATAAGCATACATGGTTGACAAAATAGCGATTCGTCTGCAGAAAAATCGACTATACTATTCTATAATGCGTGAAAACAGGGTTTTTTTCTGCAGAAAAAAAATGGCAAAGAAAAACTGATTTTCTGCTGAAAAATGGCACAACTCGGGTTTTCTGCAGAACTATGGCACAACTCGGGTTTTCTGCAGGACCATGGCACAACTCGGGTTTTCTGCAGGAAAAATGGCACAACTCGGGTTTTCTGAAGAAAAATGGAAATGCCAGTTTTTCCGTGCAGAAAACCGACCTGCCAAAATACCCCAAATTTTCTGCAGAAAACTGTTTTTCCTTTAGAAAAAACAAATGCTTTCTGTCAGCTCTTGCCAGTGTTTTCTGCAGAAAAGTCAGTTTTATGCCAAAAGAAAATGCTACTATGTCATTTCCTTTTTATTTGTTTAAGTTCTATTGTCCAGTTTTCTGCAGAAAAAAAAATTTCTACACATAGTGCTTCTTTTCTGCAAAAGCTAGTTTTCTGCAGAAAAAAAATTATTGTCAATTTTTCTTGAGAAAAACTGCTAGTTTGTCGTATTTCACCAACCATAATTATGGGCTTTATTATGGTACATTTCTCTCTCGTCGTGCATCTTCAAACTGCCACATGACACCCCGTGATCAACTTAACTGCGGGTGGGTGGGTGTTTGGGGGTTTAACGTCCTTCTCCACCACATAGGGTGATATCAAAGACGGGGCAACGATGAAAAAGCCAGCACAAATATTTGGCCCCGGCCGGGATCGAACTCACGACCCGAGCATTAGAAGTCCAACGCTCTACCATTCGACCACCCCGGCTCCCCAAGTTCACTGCAGAAATTCGCTGTTTCCTTCTTCATGTGAAAAACAGAAAGAGTCTGACAAAGGACAAATAACCGAACATTATCCACCTTTTACGATGAAAACATTACTTTGTTCTCAGACAAGAAAAGCAAACAGGAGAACTCCATACTTAAAACAAAACAACAATTGTAAAGTTCAAGAGAGCTCCTTTAATACAGGGCCTTGGAATCGGAGGTTTGAAATGTTAGGATTAATGCAATGCATTTCCATTTAGCGAATGTGCAATAATCGACTCTCTCTCTCTCTCTCTCTCTCTCTCTCTCTCTCTCTCTCTCTCTCTCTCTCTCTCTCTCTTACACACACACACAAACACACACACACACATTTTAGCACAACTCAGATGGTACACGTCTGTGTTTAAAATTTCTGTGTAATTTAGTCAAGCTTTCTAAGAGGGCTGGAACGATAGACTGAACAATAACATTTGATATGTATGATAACTGTTGTCATTTGAACGGGCTATTTCCATCTTTGCTAAGCCAACTTATGTTTGGGAACAGCTTCGCTCATGTGTGGCGCCTGTAATCTCGAAATACTCTATCTTCATTATTAAGGTAAGCGGGTAAGTGTTTAATTATGAGTTGGACGTCTTGTTCCACCACATACGGGTGATACCAAAGACGGGGCCACGAGAAAAAGGCCAGCACAAATATTTAGCCCCAGCCGGGGAATCAAACTCACGACCCGAGCACTAAAAGTCCAATGCTCAACAGCTCGACCGTCCCGGCTCCCCTCTCTTGATGATTAGTACAGCTCTTAATGCGATACAATGTTTACACTTTTCGCGAGCGGTCGAACAGTCAAATTCTACAATTATTGTTACACTACCGGAGCGCTCAGTGCTCCAGAAGGGAAATTAGATTCAAGGATACTATGCAACAAACTACAAACTATCGAAGAAAAGTAAAAGAGAGAAAGGTACACATGATAGACAAATCATACGTGGCATGTGCTGGAAATGCCAAGGAAAACTTTGTACTTCACAGCCATCATGAATAAGCAAAAACATGTATGTAACACAGTTCTGTCTATATACACGGTGTTGAATGAGCGTGTCGTGTAGAATTTGTTTGAAGTTCACAAATTTGGAAGTGTTTGGGATACTCAGAGGTAAAGAGTTCCACAGAAACACCTGAGAAGTACGCTTCTGCTGACTCAGTGCCAGCATTACAGACGCTGTCACTGTCCAGGTGTCTAAGTGGTGTGATGGTTGATACCACGAAAACTGCTCAGAATGATCTGTGAGCAAACAATCGGTATCATTAGCCCCGTTTACGTGAACTGTTCTCACGACATGGTGGACAAATCGCGCACTAGCATTCCATGCAATACACACACAGTACAAACAGTGCTGTGGCTCTGCACCACTATACCAATATACCAACTTTATCTGACCACTGTATTCACAATTTTAGGTGTACAAAATTAATGTCATTCTAACGTCAAATTAAAGAGCATTTTCTCTTCTTTCTATAAATAGATGTATATCAAGTTTCAAGATTCAGAGATTGTATTCCTTTCTCCCCCGTATGGGGTATGGAGGAATATCCGATTACACAGTTTATATCAGTATTGATAGGCTAACTTATCCACCGTTTTGTGAGGGGAGCCGGGGTGGCCGAATGGTAGAGCGCTGGACTTCCAATGCTCGGGTCGTGAGTTCGTATCTCGGCTGGGGTCAAATGTTTGTGCTGGCTTTTTCATCGTTGCCCCGTCTTTGATATAACCCGTATGTGGTGGAAAAGGACGTTAAACCCCCAAACACCCACCCACCCCACCACCGTTTTGTGAGAACAGATTTTCAGTGAAACATTTCCAAACCATTACTTCAGTTTACACGCATTATCAGATGTTGTAAATATGTCACCTCGATGGATTCATTTCCGTCATTTCTTGTGCACACCATTTTGTAAATTTGTACATGTAGACCGGAGTAAAATACACCTTATGTATACTATGCTCCGTGTTCGTGTTGTGTGTACCTTTTACTTTGGGCCCTCGCCGGTAGGGCAAGCATTATGGGTGGCCAGCGCCTAGGAAAATCATCAGAGGCCGCGAGAAATCTGGCTCTGAGACGTAGGTTTCAAGAACATACCATAGGACACCTGCAGAGTGGCTAGATGTGTGCAAAGAGGCATAAAATAAGATATAAAACATGTAAAATCTTAACTGGGCTCCAGGCAAAAGGCAGTAACTGCCTGTTTTACAATAATTGTAGTTCATTTGGACAGTTATTCGGTCCCCTCCGTCGCTATGCGTTGGGGGCTGCTATGTGATATTGGTTGTGAACAAACAAGTAAATAAACACGAAAAAACATTGTATAGCAACAGCAGACAGCCAATGCCAAAAATAAAGCGTTTCCTTTCTTCTCTTCAGGCAATACGGTGGTTGGTTAGACGCATTACACAGCGCTCTTTTGCACGGCGTATTACCAAAGGCTTCACAGCGTATCACCAAGCTGCGCTACAGCGATCTTTTCTGCACAGCGTATCACCAACCTGAAATGCACGTCTTTGCACGAAAGAGACTAAAATACCGTAAGTTAACTGCTGACTGCCACTCGTGTTACCATCAGATATCTTAAGAAGCCGGGTATTTGGTGCAGTGTGGATGCGTTTGAGCACTAGAATCGGCCGCGATGAATCGACCTTGTGATTGCTCGAAGTTGGCACACTACATATGTTTCCAAGATCTTTGCTACAATCTCGCCGATTTCGTCAAATTATGCCCACTCACCGCCACTTTTCGAGCTTTCCGTGCTACATGTAGGTGCGCCGACGTCTTCGAATGTAGTAGATGCATAAAATATGCCGCACAAACTTATACTTTGTCAGATGGTCATGGGGCGGTCGGTGGTTTAGTGGTTAAGAGACTTGTCACCAATGCGAGAGGTGGGGGGTTGGAGTCCCACTCGGGGCAAAGAATTTTTCCTTCTCGTATGTGGCACCGTTCATTCGGGCCGATCGTCGGGGGGTTCTCTCCGGGTACTCCGGCTTCCTCCCCCTCTGCTTTGGAAATGTTCAGCCCACCAAATTTGAAAAATAAATGCAATTCTAAATTCCCAAAATTTAAATAGCTGAGATGACCCTTCGCACCGAGTGATTGTAATGTGTTTATGTCTAGTGTGTGAGAGAATGCGTGTGATTCACGTGAGCGTGCGTGTTGGGTTCAGTTCGCGGCGCTTTGAGCCGATTCATGAAATAGGGTAAAGCGCCTATACAATACTTATTATTATTATTATTATTAGATGCAAGCCTAAATAGCAAGTTAGGTTGTTTTTACCTGCGTATCACCACTGCACAGCGTATCACAAACCAAGGGCGTTCACCCACGCTGATTATAGGGCTCCAGCAACAAAAGCCCGTGCAACAAACGCTTTGATCAAAATTGCAGAAGTCGCGGGACCGGCTCGCAGGCTCACGTTAGGAATTAACAGTAAACTGGCAACGGACAGAGGAGAAGAGAAACACCCAATAATGGGACTTAGTGATTACGGCTTCCAGTGATGAAATATTCATCGCTCCGGTTGTACATAGGCTCGTTTGAAAAGGGAGCTGAAAGCAACAGAATTTCAGGACAGAGAGAGAGAGACAGACAGACTGACTGACTGACTGACTGAAACTTTTATTTTCAAGGATGATATAATAGGCACACATGTCTCTCGTACTGTCTGTCCTTGCTACACTAATAAAACATACGAAATGCATCATCACTATTATCAGCACGGGGAGCCGGGGTGGTCGAATGGTAGAGCGTTGGACTTCTAATGCTCGGGTCGTGAGTTCGATCCCGGCTGTGGCCAAATATTTGTGCTGGCTTTTTCGTTGCCCCGTCTTTGATATCACCCTATGTGGTGGAAAAGGACGTTAAACCCCCAAACACCCAACCACCCTATTATCAGCACACACACCGCGCGCGCACACACACAAACACAACCACGCTCGTGACGCGAAAAACTGTGAGAGAGAGAGAGAGAGACAGACAGATGATGATGATGATGGAACGTTTTTGTTCATGATAGAGCACTCAGGCATTGCTGCCTATCTTACAGGCTGTCCTGCTATTCTAGATCCAAAATCAAATTCAAATTACTATATTAATCCCAGAAGGGAAATTAGATTCAAGGATACTATGCAACAAACTACAAACTATCGAAGAAAAGTAAAAGAGAGAAAAGGTACACATGATAAACAAATCAAAACATACGTGGCATGCGCTGGAAATGCCAAGGAAGAGTGTACTTCACAGCCATCATGAATATGCAAAAACATGTATGTAACACAGTTCTGTCTATGTACGGTGCTGAATGAGCGTGTCGTGTAGAATTTGTTTGAAGTTCACAAATCTGGAAGTGTTTGGGATACTCAGTGGTAAAGAGTTCCACAGAAACACCTGAGAAACACAGGCTACATTTAGAGGCACTGGGAGCAGACTGTTCCTCGTGTTGTGTTGTTTATTGTGCTTGAAATTAAATAGTTGACGAAGATATGTCGGGGCTTTGCTGTAGACAATGTTGTGCAACAGCAAACATTTGTTAAATTCTAGCTACTGTTTTAGGGGAAGAAGTTTGAGAGAGAGACAGAGACAGAGACAGACAGACAGACAGGCAGGCAGGCAGGCAGGCAGTCAGACAGACAGACAGACAGAGACAGAGAGAGGCAGAGAGAGACTGGGACTAGTGGGATAAGCGATGCACCAACTACAGTGTGTATACTTACTACCACGCAAAATAAACTAGACTTTGCAAGAAAATACGTGTTGTCAGAAGGTGATTTTTTTATGTGTGTGCAGAGTAAGTCACAGTGTGCCAGAGAAAAGTAATGCAAGTGAAATTTCCTTAGTTTACCCAGTCTTACGTACACACCCCTAAGTACTACGCTGCATCACAATAACCACAGTCACCACTTCTGTACCAGCCCCCCCCCCTCCCCCCCCCAAAAAAAAACACCGACAAAAACACTCACCGCTACCACCACCACCAACAACCACCACAATCACCACTTCCCCTGCCCCCCCCCCCCCCCCACCACCACCACCAACCCACCCCCTCCCCATTCACTTCTCTGTCCGTTCACGTTCGAGCGCGCAATCTTGTTTCCGAGAATTATCTCTTCGTTCGCCTTTGATCTCTGCTTGGATGCAAATGGATTTCTAAAAAAAAAACAAAAAAAAAACGATGCAAATTGATACCATAACCAAGGGAGTTAAATCATTCGTGAAAATTCTTTCCCTTGGATCTCCTCACCTTGCGTTTGAAATGGAAAAAGTGTGACGGGGGAGAGAAAGAAAGGAAATGGAGGGAAGAAAAAAAATCCGGACACAGATAAAGGGGTGCCCGTTTTGTGATGGAAATGTGGTAATTAATGGTGCCGCGCCAGCCAGGGAAGTTTATTAGTTGAGGATAAATTTCCGACAACTGTAACGGTAGCATAGCAGAAATCGGATTTTTTGAGAGAGAGAGGGAAATTGAAGGTTTTTATTCTGATGAATTCTGAGCATTCTTTTCTTTTTCCCACCTCTAACGTTCCTAGCTTCAGAGGCCCATTGTAGTACAGAGGCTGATCAGTTACCCCCGCTAAACTCAATCACGACCGACACGGATAAACCTTTTTTTATGAAAGAAAAGAGAGCTGAAAGCAAATGTAAAACAGCTTCCCGTAAAAGATACAAGCTAGTAAAAGCGTTTACATAATTTCGGAGTCGAAACATCCTGCCCATATTATCTTGTTTTGGTCCAAAAATAGGGTTCGTTTGATGCTTTCAGGGGCTCCACTGTGACTTTTTTTTTAAGGAGTATAGCATAATTATGCCGAACGTGTTTGTTGCGATCATCAACTGGGGGAAAAATGTCTCACTTTAACCGCTCGTTTGTTTGTTTTGTTTTGTTTTTCTATTATTAACTCAATTCTTACCACGTAAGTAGCAATTAATTCACCGGCCCCCGTAGTGTAGTGCTTAGCACTTCGGACCATGGACCGGGAGACGGACCCAGGTTCGAGTCCCAGCCGAGCAAGCGGGATTTTTCCTTCCTAGGTCAGCTCCTACCCAGAGCGAGTGTGCTATGCGGCCCTGTTCCGCAGTCCCAAACCACACGGACCTCCATAGCATCATCTTACCACCATCCGGCTCATCTCCGTCATCATGCATAATAAAAACTGCCCCAGCATTCGAGCCCTCCGTGGATTCCACCCATGACCTGGGAGGAACACGAATACTGGAGCTGGCAAAGAGTTGGGGCAGCCCAAAAAAAAAAAAAAATTAATTCTGCCTGGATTTAAATTTGGCTAAGTGGGAGTGTTGCACTTTGATTATACTCGTGTTTGCTGCAGTAAGAGCCGTTTAGGAACCGTAAATCTTGCCTGTTTTTCGCATACAGGGCCACCAAGTTACAGCATCCAGTTTACCTTAGGTGCCTCGTCCCAGGTCACAACTTTTATCCCCCTTTACCAAATGACGGCAGGTATGTTCAGTGACGTGTGCGCAAGCCTGCTGGCAGCTGATTATCTCCACGCCTCCTGGCGGCCAGACATAAAACAAAACACAGGAACTCGCTCTGGCGGCGCCTGGGACTATTAATTAATCCCCTCGGTAATGAATACGCTCACGGTTTACTTCCCTTTTCGCCGCTCTTTGATGTCGCCTGTCACGGACGGCGCACGCGCCGTCCTGTGACGTCACGCACGAGCTAGGTGGCGTGATAGCGAGTTACCCGACCTTGATTACAGGATGGCTCGTGACGGAAGGTGGCGCTGTTAAAACTCTTCCCCGCCGTGGAGCTTCTAATTTTGAAGGCATTTCCAAGCTCAAATGACAGAAATCACGTCGGTTTTTTTGTCAGTTTTGTTTTGTGTTGGTTTTTTTGTGTTTTTTTTCTTACACGACTACAGTCTTCATAATACTGATCAGCGGATCCTGCGGGACTTGAGTCTATGGCTGGGGTCTGCAGCCTCTTCCCCCATCCTAGAACTCTCAATGATGAATGCTATGTTTTATGAAAAGTTTACGGTTCGCGGGCAGTCAACGATAGAAATTTAAAAGTATGTCAACATTGATCTATACAAGTAGAGCCCCACCGCTCTCAGTCAGACCCCCCCCGCTCTCAGTCAGACCCCCCCTCCCCCCCCCCGCCCCCCTAACACACACACACACACACACACACACACACACACACACACACACACACACACACACACACACACTCACTCACTGACACGCTCTCTCTCTCTCTCTCTCTCTCTCTCTCAAGACGGGGCAATGATGAAAAAGCCAAAACAAATATCTGGCCCCAGCCGGGATAGAGAGAGAGAGAGAGAGTGTGTGTGTGTGTGTGTGTGTGTGTGTGTGTGTGTGTGTGTGTGTGTGTGTGTGTGTGTGTGTGGTGTTGTGTGTGTGTGTGTGTGTGTGTGTGTGTGTGTGTGTGTGTGTGTGTGTGTGTGTGTGTGTGTGTGTGTGTGTGCGACCCTCGCGGGCGAGTTCAAGCTTTGTTCAAGCTTTCGACCATAGAGACACAAGGGACCAAAACAAGTACATGCAACTTAGACATACAAAACTAGTGATGTCCCTTGCTTCGATTACCTTTCTCTGCTCCTACAGATGCGCATGTTTGGAAAGAAGGATGTTCAAAACAATGCACAAACAACAACAAAAGAAGATAAGAAGATACAGAAAGACTAGTGTGTCGAAGAAAACAAAAGAACAAACAAACATACACAATTTCACCACCTTTGAAGCCTGCTTCAGAACGTGGGACGGACTTTTTTTTTAATTTTTTTTTTTACTTGGACGGAGTTTGTGATAAAATGAAAGAAATACAATCG
Source organism: Batillaria attramentaria (assembly GCA_018292915.2). Taxonomy (NCBI): domain Eukaryota; kingdom Metazoa; phylum Mollusca; class Gastropoda; family Batillariidae; genus Batillaria; species Batillaria attramentaria. The sequence continues at coordinate 3,542,221 of JACVVK020000009.1, read as the reverse complement.
TAAATACTTTGAACTTGTGATCATGAATTTCATGAAACGAGTTTGCTCCTTTGAAATCAGAGAACAAAGAATCAAGCGAAGTGCCAAGAACTGAAATAGTTCATTAAGAAGATCAAAGAACCGTAGACATATTGCTTTCTCGTGTCAGACATGGAAAGAGCGACAAGTTTCTGAGACGATGGTTGACGAAGGGAGCTCTCTCTCTCTCTCTCTCTCTCTCTCTCACACACACACACACACACACACACACACACACACACACACACACACACACACACACACACACACACACACACACACACACACACACACACACACACACACACACACACACACACACACACACACACACACACATGACCAATCTTGCCTCCAACATTCTGTACAGAGATAGTATGAGTGGGGAGACACGCAGGCACAGAACCTCCCCCTCCCCCCCCCCCCTGCACCCTCCTCCTCTCTGTCTGTCTGTCTGTCTGTCTGTCTCTCTCTCTCTCCCTCTCTCTCTCTCTCTCTCTCTCTCCATCCCTGTTGCTGTTCTGGCTTGCTGGCAACAGATGAAAGAAAGCGGTCGAGGAAAGAACAACACGCTTCGATCTTCAGATCTACGCTTCCCATTTCTCCCACGAGGACGCGCGGCTTTCATGTGTGCACGATCACATTACTCAACTAATTAATTGCTTTGTTGCCAAATCTCTTTTTAAGTGACTGCCCGGACCAGTTATCAGCTGATTCGTGTGACTGCTCACAGAACATGAAGCATCTGGAGCGATTCGAATCATTATTGAACTGACGAACGATCTTGGAGTTTGCCAAGCTTGAAATTGGGGAAGGCTCTCTCTCTCTCTCACACACACACACACACACACACACACACACACACACACACACACACACACACACACCGACACACACACACACACCGACACACACACACACCGACCCCCCCCCCCCCCACACACACACACAGAATAACCGCAGTCTCCGAAACTCTGTGTGTGTGTGTGTGTGTGTGTGTGTGTGTGTGTGTGTGTGTGTGTGTGTGTGTGTGTGTGCGTGCGTGCGTGCGTGCGTGCCGCGTCAGTGCGCGAGTGCGAGCGCGCGCGCGCGTGCTTATTTGACTCAATTTACGTTAAGACCATATTATGACCGGAGCATCTGCATGGGTCTGAAGACAATTTTGTTTTAAATGTTACCTCTTAAAGCAGACAATAAAGTATTGTGGAATTCGAACTAAATAAAATGTTGTGGGGGGGGGGGGGGGGATGGCACATACAAAGCTCTGAAGCCTCCAAATCCTGGACCATCTCTCCAGCTGTCCCCAGGTATATCCCATGCTCTTTGCATCTACTTCCAGATCGTGACGCCAGGTGTTTCCGTCCTGGTCAGCCTCGCTGATTCCTTGGACGGCTAAGTTGTAGTTCCTCATCTCAGCGACCACGTGTACGGTTTTGCCGACTTTGAACATGGTCCGGATGGATGGATGGGTGTTTGGGAGTTTCACGCCCTTTTCCACCAGATACGGGTGATATCAAAGACGGGGCAACGAGAAAAAGACCAGCACAAAATATTTGGTTCCAGCCGGGATTCGAACTCACGAACCGAGTCAGTATTGAGAGTCCAACGCTCTACCATTCGGCCACCCCGGCCTCTCCAAACATGGTCCGGACGTTCCCTGTCCCGATGGTGATGGCGGTCGTACTATCACCAGCTGGATTTCACGAAGTCGTTCATACGCGTGCTAGGAGAGAAAGTCGCTGCTAACCAAACTAATGTCGACGTGTGTTCCGAGAGGGGCGCTACCGTAACGATTACGACAATTGGGCACGTGCCATAAGTAGGTCAGATTGACTGCCTGCCATGCCAGCCCTCATCGTGTATGTGTTTACAGTTGTAAGTTGTTTAGGTGTCACGTGATATCAATGCCCATTTATGGCTCTAGGCACCAAGGATAACCCATAGTAGCCGGTAGACTCGCATTTTGGCTCATATCTTAGCAACAACAGCCCGGAAACTTACTTGCTTACTTACTTAGGCCCATGGCTCCAAATGGAGCATAGGCCAGCGACGACCCTTCGCCATCGCACTCTAATCTGGGCTACTTTTGCCACTCCAGTCCAGTTGGTCCCCTGCTTACATAGCTCTGCCTCAATGTCCCGCCTCGAGCTGTTGCGAGGCCGGCCTCTCTTCATTTTCCCCTGCGGGTTCCATGTCAAGGCTTGGCGTGTGGAGCTGGATGCTGGCTTCAATTCAATTCAATTCAATTCAATTCTTTATTGTTTAGGCCATCGGCCCGTCACAAAGCAGATAATTTTACTGACGTACATAATTATACCGTGAAGTTACTTTTACTAAATGTCATTAATACTTGAAAACGCAATTCAAAGTATACAAAAGGGTTACAAACACAGGAAGAAATCTATAATAATACGCTGTGTAACACACACACACACACACACACACACACACACACACACACACACACACACACACACACACACACACACACACACCAGTGCACTCACAAGCTCGCACATGCCGTGTGGCACACATACACGCACATACTGATAAACTCACAATGTGACACAACACCAACAGCACATCGAGTCCTGGCTGGCTTCCTGAGGGTGTGTTCAGTCCAGCCCCACTTCCTCCGCAGGATCTGTTTGGCCACTGGTTCCTGTCCTGCTCGCTCCCACAGCTCTTCGTTTCGGATTTTCTCTGGCCATCGGATGTTGAAGATACGCCTCAGACAAGTGTTGAAAAATATCTGGATCTTCTGCTGCATCGTCTTTGTTGTCCTCCATGTTTCGCATCCGTAGAGCAGAACTGACTTCACGTTGGAGTTGAAGATGCGAAGTTTGGTTCTTGTGCTGATAACTTTGGATGCCCAGACGTTCTTCAGGATGACCATGGCTGCTCTGAACGACCCGGAAAGGGCTCAGATTTTGCTCACATCTAAATGAGACTATGTTCTTGTTACTGTAGTAGGCTTTCGCTCGACCTGTGAGCTTAAAAAAAGCTACAGGGTGTATCTTTAAGCTTTAAAATTTTCCACAGCGTTGATATATGCCTGACAAGTGTTTCGCGGCTTTATTAAACTTAAACCAAACAACCTGTCCAGTATTTCTTTTCAGATCGTCCCACGTGAGGGGTGAGAAAAATAGGACCCCCATCTGCTCTCGGCCAAACACGGCGCGTGACACTGAATTATTCCGCTATATTCACCGCCTCATCACGCATCAAATCAAACTCGTCCGCGCCGGGCACTATTTTGTAGCTAGCGCTCATTGATAATTGAAAAATGTATGAAACCATCTTCGTGATCAGGGGATCATCTTTCCAGGCTGGACGAGATCAAAGCGGGCCGACACTGACGGCGGTACATCAAACAGCGAGGCGTGTCGCGCACCGCTGATACTGCTGCGGAAGCTTAAAGTGTCTGCGAGAGGTTGTTGAAATGGAATCATGCATGAGGACTGGTCGTAGGGCTTGTGTTGATGATGGTGTTGAGTGGTGGCGGTGGAGGTGGTGGTGATGGTCGTGGTGGTGGTTATATTGCTGAATGTCATCGTCACACCCCCCCCCACCCCTTTTTTATTCTCTGTGGTGGTGTTGCTGTTCAACAATATATTTTCAATACTGATCAGATAATAATAATAATAATAATAGAATATTTATAAAGCGCCTAACCTTATCTAAGCTCTAGGCGCTTTACATAAAATACATATTTATTCATATTAAAACATAAGAAAACACAAAAGACAGATAAAACAAACACAAGACAGGTAAAACTGACAAAACAGATAAAACCTAATAAAACTCATATCCCCACACACACACACACACACACACACACACACACACACACACACACACACACACACACACACACACACACACACACACACACACACACACACGTTCCCTGCGCACACACGCACTCACATCAGCAGAACGACAACATGACACAGATCTATAGTCGACTAGTTTTAAAGGGGCTAATCAGTGCTATCTTTTTCATGCTCACAGATCGTACTGAGTTGTTTTCATGGCATGATCACACCACTTAGACATCTGGACATTGACAGCGTCTGTAATGCTGGCACTGAGCCAACACAAGCGTACTCGATGACGCCGCAGCGACCACACTGAACGATCCAGTAGTGTAACAACAGTCGTAGAATTTGAATGTTCGACCGCTCCCAATCTTGTATCGCATTAAGAACTGTGCTAATCATCAAACTGTCTAGAGTATTTGAAACTGTTCCACAAAAAAACAAAAAAACAAAAACTGTTGACTTAACCGGCATAGATGGAATCAGGAACTATATGAAAACTGACAGTATGGGAAATCATACCACTCTCACGACTTTTTACGCTTATTCGAGCCTGCAGTCCCCAAATTGTCGAATTCTCATACAGTGTCTGCAGGATCGGACCCACGAATCCACGATGGTTTAGTGGGTACGGGTGTATATTTCTCCTTTAAAAAAAAAAAAAAAAAAGGAATCGTCCCCAATAATACAAAGCAAATGATAACTACACTCACGCTAAAACTCCTGGGTAGCCTACATCAAAGAGCCGTGGAAAGTGGTTATTTGCGCTTTGTACTCGGACATGAAACATACAAGTTGTAATGAATGCGGGCGAAATTGCCACACCGCTAGTCTGTGAAACATGACACAGGGGAATAAGAGCGATGGAATGATAATTATGCCTTTGATTGTGCAGCCGTGTGTCCTCCGTTACATGGTGATGAGAATCAGAGCATTGTGTGCTGGGTGTCCCTTCAGGCTTGGATAACTCTGCGGTGGTTTGTTATCCTGAGGAGTTCTGGCCCCTGAGCTGACGCTTGGTGGGTCAGATCAACCCCTTTCCCCCAGCTTACTCATTTATGTATGACATCGCAGGCTTTCGTTGCAATTTGGTGAGTACGCTTCTGTTGGCTCAGTGCCAAAATTTGAGATGCTGTCACTGTTCAGGTGTCTAAGACACAATGAAAACAGCCGGTGTAGTCGGAAAATAACACTGCGGGGAAAAAAAAAACAACACTACAGGAGTGTTTTTTCCCAGTAAAATGACACTGGGAGTGTTATTTTCTTAGGAAGATTACACTCCTGCAGTGTTTCTTTCCTAGGAAAACTACACACCCAGTGTTTTTTTTCCTGGAAGTCTTTTTTGCCTCCTACACCGGCTCAGGGTGATCTGTGAGCATAACAATCACAGAGGCACCGTAAACAGGTCTGCACGTGATTTCGACTCTATCTGGAAAGGAAAACAACCATCCGAACTCCTGCCCGGGCCACCAGGGATTCGAACCTGACGGCTCAGGATCCGAAGTCGGATACCTTAGCCACTCTACCACAAATGATTAGTCAGGAATGCCAGCACGTAAGCCTGCTCACATAATCGCGTTTAACATTAAGTTTTAGTTTCGAAAACCCCTATTAACAATTCCACGTTAAAAGCAAGTTTTGGTTGTCTGAATTTTGCAAAAGCTGGTATGCAAGTTGCCTCTTTCGCTGCAGTGAATATATTTTGTGTAACCGTTGTCAGATGAAGCTCTCTCTCTCTCTCTCTCTCTCTCTCTCTCTCTCTCTCTCTCTCTCTCTCTCTCTCTCTCTGTGACGAAACAATTGTGATTATTTCCCTGCAGCAGCTGTTGATAAAAGCTCTTTTAACGCTCTCCTCTGCAGCTGTCATCATAGACATAAAATGCACAGATAAAAAAAACTTCAATGGAAATTGTTCAAAGAGGGCGCCCAATATGATATGCAGGAAGTGAAAGAGAACGTGGCTATCAAAGCGCAATTATTTGTGTTATTTCACTGTTTCATTTGTGTGTTCCTGTGTTGTATTACTGTATCAGTCGGTCGGAAAAAGCATGCAGATACGTTCCATACTGTGCTTTACTTGTGCTTTTGTTTGATGTCCTTGTTCTGTGTTTAAACCTGCTGTCTATCATTCTTTGAAGTCTTTTGTCTGGTTGTTGTTGTTGTTGCTGTTGTTGCTGCTTTTGATGTTGCTGTTTTTTGTTGTGGTCTTCGTTGTTGTCGTTGTCGTTGTTTTTTGTGTCTTCGTTGTTGTCGTCGTTGTTGCTATTGCCGTTGTTGTTGTCGTCGTTGTTGTTGTTGTCGTCGTTGTCGTTGTTGTTGTTGTTGTTGTTGTTGTTGTTGTTGTTGTTGTTGTTCTTGTTGTTGTTCTTGTTGTTGTTGTTGTTCTTGTTCTTGTTGTGTACTAGTGCTGTTGCTGTTGCTGTTGGTGGTGTTGCTGCTGTGGCTGTTTCTGTTGTTGTTGCAGCTGCAGAATACATTCTTCTTGTGCAAGCTGTCAGCATCTCGCTCACAAACACCTCTCCCCTGCAGAGAGTTTGCAATTACCTGGCTAGAAATGTAGAAAAATGCTGTGTGTCATCCAGGATAAAATGAAACAATTGCTGATGTTCCATCCATCACCCCTGTAAACATCATACATGTACATGGGATTGTATTATGAGGAAATGTATTCGATAACATTACATTCACATTAACACACCCACCCCCCTCCGAACCCCCTCCCCTACCATGCCTACCCCTATCCATTCATTCCATTGCGCTCTACAGTCAAACCTGTCCAAGGATCCCGAAAACAATGGCGTTTACAAACAGGGGACTGTCTGATAATACACTGTTCAAGACGCAGAGCTGCATAAATAAGAGCTGGTCACAGCGCATAGAGTGCATTGTGAACGGTTGTGAAGGCCTGCCCCGTCAGCCTCCTGCCAGTCTGGGACCTGAGAGACAGACACTCACTGAAGACCGCAGACTTCCTCAGGCCACACCAAGCACTTGGCGATAGGCCAATGAGAATCCTGGCCGACCCAATCGTCAGATCAGACCTGACAAAATGGTTCTAATACCAAAGAGCGAAAGGACACCCCAGTGATGATCCAAAGGCAAACGCACGGATGTCAGAACAGACCGAGGCACTGAAAAACAACCCAGACCAGGCATCTGAGACCCAAGCAGAGAACCTCTGACCTTGCCCAAAGCAAAGCAAAACAGCCCTCATCCGCCCCAAAGACACTCGCCCAGCCAAGCACCCAAAGACACATGCCAGGAACAACTTGTCCGTTAAGGGCTAAAAGCCATAGGACGTAAAGCAAGCTAATGATGATGAGCTTAGAGTGGGCTCGCCTAAATAAGACCCTCCTGCAGGCGTAGAGACACAAACAGATCGTGGGGCCAGGTTTGGTGTTTATTTGAAGGACCATGTTTACCGCCGAAGTGTGCTAGTTTGCAATGATTTTTGTTCACGAAAAAAGCGTGATTTTCATCATTTTTGTATTTGTAGGGCGAGGTACGTGCCAGGAGGCAAGCTGCCAGTGAAGCTGTGAGACTTTTACGCACATGGCAAGCATAGGTGACGCGAGTGGATTTGAGTGAAGTGGCTTTCTAGCCTAAACAGAAAGTAGACTAGCATTACTCCAGTGAGGCCTGTGCGGGCTGAACCCGGGTTGTAGTGTAAACAGGCTCTAAAAGAGGCCACACCACTGACCATTTCAAACTTCGGATACACAAGAATGATGCGTGCGCTGAGGAGGAGCATACCATACAGGGCTGCAGACAAATCTTGACCAGTTCTCAAAGTGGCACATCCGTTCATACCGGCAGTTTTGGTACCAAACGAAACATCAGACTTTTGCTCCTCCGGGGTTAGTTTGTCCGGTTATTGAGTCCCTGAAAAAAAAAAAAAAACATTTTTTTAATGGGTTGGTGTCATTTGTTCTATAAATAGAAAAAATGACGTCATTTGTCATGTTCGTCTGCAGGCATTTACCGGACAAACTAACGTGTATGGTGGAAAAGGACGTTAAACCCCCAAACACCCTCCCACCCCACTCTCCGGACAAACTAACCCTGGATGCGCCAAAGCCTGATCTTTCATTTAGTACCAAAATTAGCCGGTAGGAACGACTGTGCACCTTTTGGGGCAGAATTTTAAAAAAATTCGGAAAATCGTCAAATTTCCACTTATTTTCAAAGCGCTTACTGTAATCCCACGGGTTACTGGTCCACGAGAAGTAACTCCATTGTTTAGTTCGGCGACTTCGCATCGCAAATTCTTATTACCTTTCATTGCGGGACTCGGCAAAGCCGGGTACATCTGCCTGTAAGATATATAAAAGGCGTATAATGTTTGCTAGGCTCCCTTGGGTCTTCAGGGCCCGCATGTAAAACTCGAGGTAAATTTAACCCACGGCTATGGGCCTAACCCAGACTAGGATAATAGAAACCCAAAAACAAAATGAAATACAAAAAGGAAGCGAAGAAAGGAAGAAAAAAAATCCTTCTATAGCGGCTTAGGCACCATGGCGGAATATACCCGCTTCCTGATTAAAATAAAAACAACAGAAAAGTTAACCCTAGAGCTAGTTTAGTTCGAGGTTAGACTTTAACCCGGGGCTAAAATCCCTAACCTCGACTTTTACATGCGTGCCCAGCTCCCCAATATTGTCGCTGCTCCGCAACAAAAAACCAAACAAAAACACAATCTAGAAATTCATACTTCCCCCGCAGGTTGCTGAGGGATTGGAACTATCTCCCGCAGCGCAGGCATAAATGATCAAAGAGCCGCCCGTCCGGCTGTCGCGGAGAGATACGAGGCCGACGGGAGAGCGAGGTGTCGTGATTGGCCATCTGTCGCACGCCGCGTCCAGGTGCGCACGCGGCGACACATCCGCCGCGACAAAGAGTGCGGGCGTTTCAGGACGGAAAATTAGAGAGTGTGGCACGCTCCGTATCCGCGGGAAGTTTCCTGACAACGCGCTCGTATCCTGCCGCCACGTGCTGCTGTAGTTGGCTCAGTGGCACTGTGGATGATGACAGCGAGCAGAAGAAAAAAAAAATAATGTAAAGAAAAACAAAAAAAAAAAAAAAAAACGTTTAAAAAAAATGGATGCGGGTGGTGGTGTTTTGGGGCTTAACGTTCTTTTCCACCACATACGGGTGATATCAAAGACGGGGCAACGATGAAAACGCCACCACAAATATTTGGCCCCAGCCGGGATACGAACTCAGGATGCGGGTGAATGAGGAAGAGTATAGTGTATGTGTGTGAGGGGGGGGGGGGGGATTAAGGGGTTGAGACTTGACGTACTTTCAATATTTTCTCTCTTGTTTTGTCAATTTATTTTTTTAATTTATTTATTTGTTTATTGGTATTATTGTTTGTAATCTATCCAGATGTACTCTCCACCTGAATCCGGGGCATTTTCTTACTCAAGCTGCATAGACCCGGGGCACTTCTAGCCTCAAGCTGCATTGGTCCGAGACGTGCTTTTATTATTTTCATTTATTTATTGTTTGCTGGTTTGTTTGTCTGTTTGTTTGTTTGTTTGTTTGTTTGTTTGTAATCTATCCAGACGTACTCAACAGCTGACATCGCGGCATTTCCTTACTCAAGCTACATAGACCCAGAGCACTTCTAGCCTCAAGCTGCCTTGGCCCGGGCACTTCCAGCCCCAAGCTTAATCGACCCGGGTCTCTTCACGCTGGGGAGGACAACACGCGCGTTATAACGGGATAGCGGTGATGCTAGAGCGTTGGACTTCTAATGCTCGGGTTTCGAGTTCGGATCGCGAGCTCAAATAAGCCTATTACATTTAAAGAAAGTAGGTAAGGTGTTTTGGGGTTTAACGCCCCTGCCACACGAGTGCCATCGGAGACGGCCCTGCTGGGCAGGTTATGGGGGGACACGGGGAGGGGGGGGGACCAGACAGCTACCGTAACTGAATTAGTGAATAGTCCAGCTGAACGCGATTCGGTTCAGTCAGGCTGCCAGATCGACAGTTTGATGTATGCTTCATTGTGATGGATCAGTTTCACAAACATATCCACTTTATACGGTCAAAGGAAAGGACATTGCAACGAATTTGGACCTCTGCAAGTGTGTTTCTTGTTGCAACTCAAGTCTTTTTTTCTTTTTTTTAAACTCCTATCAGGTGCGTTCCCCTAAATGGCCTGTGCATGGTAAGTTTTGTTTCTAGATTGAAGCATTTTTAGGGGTGACCGTGATGCCTGAGGCTATAATATACTATTATAGGCTGGGTTTCGGATGTAGGGCCGTAGGTGTAGTTTGAGGGAGGTGACAGAGAAGAAAGTTGTAGCCCAAGGCCCTAAATTTACCAAAATATCAACGACCTTTCCCTTGGAGGTGCATCAGGGGCTACCCCACGGCTCTCCGCCAATCGCTGTAGGAGAACGAAAATGAAATAAAAACAATAGGGAATATATAAGCATTTTGAAGCCTTGTGCAGTTGTGGTATGAAACCTGCTTGACAGAATGGTGCTTCACTTCAGTCACCACTTGGCTAGTCTTGTTGCTATGTGAGTGATTGGAGACAGTCTGAAAGTCTGACTAGGGGGACATTTTAGTGAAAGTTATTGTGCAAAACAAAAAAAAAGGAGGATAGTGACGATGAATTAAAAATGAAAGAAGGCGTCCAGAAATTTGAGATAAGAGATATTAGATTTTTTGGTAGAATTCACTGGGTCTCGGCACTCCGTTGATGCACTTTCTTTCGCACTGCAGTCATCACAGTACTCATCAGCCCGTTGTGAACTGTCCCAACTCCGCCGTCATCAGATATTATGTATGGTACACAAGCATGGCATCTTTGCGGCGGAGTCCGCCAAGTCCTAGTGAAGGCTTGCAGGCGGCTTTTTCCGCGTGACAGGGCGCGGTTCTTTGATCCTGGAAGCGACGCTGAGTTCAAAGAGCTGGCGCCCAGCGGACAAAGACGGGCTCTCTGGCATCAAAGAGAATGAAACAAAACTCTCACTGCAGTGTTTTTTGCGGGTCACGTGACCAAAGGCAGCTAATCAGCGGTCACGTCGGTATGCATAATTTATATGACGGTGTCAGCTGATCGCGAAAATGATACGGTTGTGGTCCACATGATTTATACTATTCAGCCTCTCCCTTATGTGCCCACGTGACCTCCGCCTCCGCGTCCCACCCACAGGCACTTGCCAATTATCAGTAGTCAATAGCAATAGCGTTATTGTTGTAATTGTTATTGGTGTTGTTGTTGTTGTTGTTGTTGGTGGTGGTGGTGGTGGTGGTGGTGACGGTAATGCACACAGCTCGCTTCGACTGTGACGTCACCACCATCTACTCTCAGCCACAATTCGGGAAACAGGTGGTTTTTTTTGTTTTTTGTTTTTTAAAGCGCCATTTATCTCCCGGTGTTGTTGTCAATATAGATGTCTAAGCTGCGAAATCTGTTAACAACACTACTCGAGCGCTCAGTGTGGTCGCCGCGTCATTGAGTACGCTTCTGCTGGCTCAGTGGCAGCGCTACACGAAACGCTGTCAATTGTCCAAGTGTCTTTTAGTGGTGTGATGGTAGATCATAGTACCAGAGTGTCTTTTAGTGGTGTGATGGTAGATCATAGTACCAGAGTGTCTTTTAGTGGTGTGATGGAAGATCATAGTACCAGAGTGTCTTTTAGTGGTGTGATGGTAGATCATAGTACCAGAGTGTCTTTTAGTGGTGTGATGGTAGATCATAGTACCAGAGTGTCTTTTAGTGGTGTGATGGTAGATCATAGTACCAGAGTGTCTTTTAGTGGTGTGATGGTAGATCATAGTACCAGAGAGACTACATACGTAGTCTCTCTGATAGTACCACGAAAGCAACTCAGAACGATCAGTGAGCAAATGATAGCAATAGCCCCTAAACGACCAGCCAACCAAAGCAGAGGTGGAGGAAGCCGGAGTACCCGCAGAGTGCCCTCACCGACCGGCACGAATTAACGTGATTGCATAGGCAGAATAGGTAAGTGCCGCTGCAAGGGAGAGAAGATGACAAGGAGTGGTCACTAGATCACACAGTTCCCAGGTCAGAAACAAATGGTTTCCATGGTGCGATGGAAATGTGAGTTTGGTCCCCTGAAAAGGGGTACAGGTTGTGTAGTGGCCAGTGTGGACAGCTGTTTCGGTCTCGGCGATCCCTACAGCACACCATCGGCCATACATACCTGAAGGTGACACAGCTGTGCCACCCAAACACTACAAATTAAAGCACCACAATAGCTGTCATAAGTTCGTCTTGTTTATGCTCAAACATTTTCTCTGTATTTCCTCCAATGCAACGAAATAAATCTGTTTATATCAACTATGCCACCACCAAACCCCTAGATCTAGTGATCACCTTCCCATACAGGCACAGTTCTCTCCCTTGCAGCGTCCACTTCCCTATTCGCTCCCTTTCTGTTGTTTTTTTCACTGCTGCGCAGTCACCACTTCAGTACTTGCTACTTTTTTGTGATGGCATAGGATAAGATAGGATAATTATGGTAGATTCCTATCCTTCTTGTTGCAGTCGCCCTGGTCAGAGACCGTGGACAGACTGGAAATCGCCTACATTATCCCTCTTGGGATCAGTCATCGGAGTCGGTGGCTCAACGGTTTGAGCGTTAGACTCGAGATCGAAAGGTCCCAGGTTCGAAAATCTGACAAGTCGACCATTTGATGTACATTTTTTTTTTTTTTTTTTTTTGGTGATACTTTCGTTGATTTTCATATGTTTCCTTTTGTTTTCCTATGCCCCCAGAGGGTTGGAAATAAACTTGACTTGACTTGACTTGACTTGACTTGATAGACCAGTGACACAAACAGACCCACGGGATACGTAAAATGTGGCCGACCTGGCAGTCTGACTGGACTGAATAAGTGTTCAGCTGGACTGTTCAGGATGGGTAGCTAAGCCCATCCCCCATAACCTGCCCCTTAGGGCCGTCTCCAGTCACCTCGCCGTGTCGGGGACGATAAACCTAGCTAACCAGCCAACCAAGCAAGTCAACACCGCCGGCAGGCGCAGTGACCAACATCAGAACAAAATAACTCAAAACAACTTTTTGACAAAGCAACTTTTGGTATGGAAGCTGCGTTGCACGAGAACTTGGGGGAAAAACATGAATAAGTAAGGTGAAGGCAGAAATGTCTCAAAGAAAAAAAAATGAAGTTTATCAAGCATATCTGCACAAGTTTGAACTTAGAAATACATTTTGCAGAGGTTTCGACAAAAAAGGCGATTTTACGTTACAATGACTACAAATCTGTAAACTGGATTTTCACATTGAATCAAAGTCGCAGAACTAGGGGCGGTCGGTGGTCTAGTGGTTAAGAGACTTGTCATCAATGCGAGAGGTGGGGGCTTCGAGTCCCACTCGGGGCAAAGAATTTTTTCTTCTCGTATGTGGCACCGGCGTTCATTCGGGCCGATCGTCGGGGGTTCTCTCCGGGTACTCCGGCTTCCTCCCCCTCTGCTTTGGAAATGTTCAGCCCACCAAATTTGAAAAAATAAATGCAATTCTAAATTCCCAAATTTAAATAGCTGAGCTGACCCTTCGCACCACGTGATTGTAATGTGTGTGAGAGAATGCGTGTGATTCACGTGAGCGTGCGTGCTGGGCTCAGTTCGCGGCGCTTTGAGCCAATTCACGAAATTGGGTAAAGCGCCTATACAATTATTATTATTAACTAAACACCGTGAATTAACCAGCAGGAAAAGCCGAGGCTTTCGGAACGGACACCAAAAAAACAAATGAGGTTATCAAGCAAAAGCATACACAGCGGGCCCGCGGCCATGGTTCCCCGTGTTTTCCAGTCTCCCCTACCCACTGTCTCTTGCTTTGGTGAGTACAAATGTCCTGTCCAGAACATGCGATACATGTGGTAAGCCTCTAGGATCCGTCTCATAAATATAGGATTACTGTCTTGCATTTCATGGCCGTCAGTTTGCCCTTGGGAACAGCACAGGAAACAAATAAGGATATGGAAGGGAACAGTTGTGGACGGCTTCACGCGTATTTTATTCTCTTTGATCGTCAATAAGCGAGGCCTTTCAGCAATGCCTGTGTTGACAATTCATATTATGGGCATGTACTTAATTCATTATTCATGGTCACTGTTACACGGCCAACCACCATGTAAGACAGATTCAACTGCAATGTTGTGAAATTGACCTGAGCCTCTCTTGCAGCCGCTCATGAATTATTTAGTAGCTCGTTCATTCACTGGCCTATGCAGTTCTGTGGGAAGTCAAATGATCCGATTCGCTTCAGTTGGTTGGGTGGGTGGGCGGGTGAGTTGGAGGGTGATTGGTTTTGGGTTTAATGCTCTTCTCCACCGCTTCTGAGTGACATTGACATTTGGGAAGGGGCAATGAAGAAAAACCCAACACAAAGTTTGAGCAGTCTCAGCCGGCCTGGGTTCGAACTCACGACCCAAATTTTTAAATCTAACGCCGGCCCTGCCAGGTTGGCGGAATGTCTAGGGTTCGGGCAAGAGTCAACATTTGCGGTACAGATGGTCGGTGGTCTAGTGGTTAAGAGACTTGTCACCAATGCGAGAGGTCAGGGGTTCGAGCCCCACTCGGGGCAAAGAATTTTTCCTTCTCGTATGTGGCACCGTTCATTCGGGCCGATCGTCGGGGGTTCTCTCCGGGTACTCCGGCTTCCTCCCCCTCTGCTTTGGAAATGTTCAGCCCATCAAGTTTGAAAAATAAATGCATATCTAAATTCCGAAATTTAAATAGCTGAGCTGACCCTTCGCACCACGTGATTGTAATACGTTTATGTCCTGTGTGTGAGAGAATGCGTGTGATTCACGTGAGCGTGCGTGTTGGGTTTAGCTCGCGGCGCTTTGAGCCAAAATATTTGGGATAAAGCGCCTATATTAATGCGATTATTATTATTATTATTTCTGGTGCGTCAGCCTCTAGTAACGTGCTAATTCCATCTTTACTAAGCCGAAGTATGTTTTGGAACAGTTTCGCTCGTAAGCGCGCCTGTACGCTCGAAGTACTCTATCCTGATGATTAGTACAGCTCTTAATGCGACACAATGCTGTTTACACATCGCGTGAGCGGTCGAACATTTAAATTCTACGACTGCTGTTACACTACTGGAGCGCTCAGTGTGGTCACCGCGTCATCGAGTACGCTTCTGTTGGCTCAGTGCCAGCATTAACAGACGCTGTCCCTGTGCAGGTGTCTAAATGGTGTGATGATGAATACATGTACCACGAAAACATCTCAGAACGATCTGTGATGGTAAAATAAAAATGGTAGCATTAGCCCTTTAAAAATCATCTCATATGTCACCCCAGGATTTTTTAAATCGCCGCAACTGACACATATGTAATTTTATTTATTTGTTTATTTATTTGTTAGCCGCGAATTAGTCTTTGTGGCCTCAAAACCTCACTCACTCACCCTTATTTATTTGTCTTCATGCAATACCCTTCTTGCAGTGGAAAGTTATAAAAAGGCCGGCCTAAAAATAAGGAGAGTTCATCTGTAAAAGTTAGGAATGACATAAAGACAAAAGTTGCCCAGTGCAGAGGGAGCCAGTGTGTGTGTGTGTGTGTGTGTGTGTGTGTGTGTGTGTGTGTGTGTGTGCGCGCGCGCGCGCGCGTGGCCGCGTGTGCGTGTGCGTGTGCGAATAAGTAGAAGCTGGGACATGACACTCAAAGCCAACTTGCCGAGTGCCGATTAAACGTCGGTGATAAGACTTCACACAATCCAACATCACAGACTCGGCAAATGGCAACAGGAAACGTAACCACGCATGCGCAAGTCGACGGAACATGACGACGTGGCACGTGCCAGTGATCTCCCCTTTTAGGCGCCATATTGTTTGTCTTTCATCTCCCGTGCGTGGTCCGGGAGCAGACAAGAGAAATCTCTCTCTCTCTCTCTCTCTCTCTCTCTCTCTCTGTGCTTTGTAGGTCTTCGTCCGTGGTCAGTTTTCTTTGAAATCTCTGTTCTCAGCGACTGTTGTCAAAAGACCAAAAGACTTCAGTCGCTTCCCGCCTTTTACGTGTTCAAAGGGGGCGGGGTGCCGGCCTTGTGTATCGACTGTACTCAGTGTCGACTTGTGGATATGCCAATGATGATGGTTTTTCTAAATGTGTGTGTTGGGGAGGGAGGGGGGGGGGACTGAGGGGAGGTGGGCGGGGGTATAACTCAAAATCCATATGGCAAGCCGGCCCCTCATAACTAAAGGAGTGTATTGCTTGTTTGATTCGGTATATTTTTTTTCTTCCTTTCTTTTTGTCGGTGTTGGTTTGATTTGGTTTTTGTTTAGTTGTTTTGTGTGTGTGTGTGTGTGTGTGTGTGTGTGTGTGTGTGTGTGTGTGTGTGTGTGTGTGTGTTTTCGGGTTTTTTGTTGTTGTTTTGTGTTTGTTTGTTTGTTTGTTTGTTTGTTTGGGGTGTGTGGGGGGGGGGGAGGGCTTGGACACGCTTATGATGTTAGTGTTAGAGCTATTCGGAGAGCTCTGCAACGACCATGATGTATTATTTTGTGACTTGTTTTGTCTTGTCTTGCATTTTAGTGTTGTTACATGTACTAAAGAAAACTGCATATCCCCCCTCCCCCCCCCACCCCCCACAACACACACACACACACACACACACACACGCACACACCGCCACCACCTCGACGCACCAACCAAACGTTTTCTCCAAAGGCGATGCACAAAGGTTGAAGATTCAAAACACATCAGCTAAGTTACACTTACGAGTTACAGTCCTGCCCACTCCTCCTCCTCCTCTCTCTCCCCCCTCGTGACCATGGTGTCCCAGAGGCTTGTGATTTTCAGGAAGTTTTCTTTGATGCCGATCTTCACAAGCGGATGGCCCTTTGCAACATGAAAGAGAATGAGCGAGGAGGACGAGCAAATGTATTCTCTGTGATGAACCTTCAAGACAGTTTCGAGAGAAAGTGTGACTTCAGCCTTCAAAACGCGTCGTTTTCTTTTGTAGACGAAGACTGACGGGCTGAGTTCAAACTGAGAAGTTAGAAAGGACAAGACTGAAGAGTTAAATTGTCGGTGGGTCTTTCTGAGTTCTGTCGAGGACGCTAAAGGTGATTATATTTCACTTCCTGGGTTACTGGAGGATGTACTAGGAGAGACACAGAACTTTTGAAGATGATCTGTTTGGAAGGAAAAGACAGTACCAATGTTTCGCCTGTACTGAGCTCGCTTACGCCATCTCTGCATAATGTTTTTTGTTTGGATTCAGAGTAATGTGGAAACTCTCTCTCTGTCTCTCTCTCTCTCTCTCTCTCTCTCTCTCTCTCTCTCTCACACACACACACACACACACACACACTGACCACACACACACACACACACACACACACACACACACACACACACACACACACACACTGAAACGACTTTAAATGAGAGCAATCGTCGTCAAAACTATTGAAGCGGCATAGCAAAGGAAAAGGGTCCATTTTGATTACCCCCGCCCACCCCCCCCCCCCCCCCCCCCCCCCGCACACACACCCTCCTACGTGAACCACCCAACTGAACCTCGTCAAACTTTCATTCTTCCACCACACCCTGTCGCACCCGTCAACCTTCATCCATTTCTCAGAGAATCACACCCACCCTTCTCCCCCCCCCCCTCCACTTCCTTCCATACCCCCACCCCCTCGCCCCACTTTCCCCAACTTCATCTCCGCACTCATTGCCTTTGGTTCCTGTATTCTGTTTCTCTTCTTCCATAAATGTTTTGCCGAGATGACAGACGGAGGATGGGGGAAGAGAGGGTGGGGTGGGGGCGGGGGGGGGGAGACAGAGTGGCGAAAATGAATTGATAATTACAAGCGAAACGCGAGCCGACATCAAACTGCATGGACAGGCGGAGGGGAGAGAACTCTCTGGCACCGTCGCTAGCCGCAATGGTCGAATATTTTTCATCTCAGTCCAGCGTTCGAACGCTGTCGACTTTGGTGTCCGAATACTGTCGCGTTATAGTAGTTGATGGTGCGAAAACAAAGAGGAAAGCACTCGTCAGACACTTAGACTAACTCGTCTTGCTGACAGAAGCTCTCTCTCTCTCTCTCTCTCTCTCTCTTGTATGTCGTGTCTGTGAGCGGACGTAGATACATAGATAGTGTGTGTGTGTGTGTGTGTGTGCGTGCCGTGTGTGTGTGTGTGTGTGCCGTGTGTGCGTGTGCGTGTATGTGTGTGTGTGTGTGTGTGTGTGTGTGTGTGTGTGTGTGTGTGTGTTTTGTTTGTTTGTTTGTTTGTTTTTTGTTGTTGTTGTTGGGTTTTTTTTTAAAGTTTTTTTTTATAGTTTTTTAGTTTTTTTTTTTTTTTTTAAGTCTTTATCGCTCTATACCGTGCTCGTGAAGGCAGAACTTCGAACAAGATGACGACCGACAAAGTCGCTAAAAATGGCGACCAGTCAGCGCTGCTTGGTTGGGTTTTAGTCCGCAACCCACAAATAACTTCTTCTGCTCAGTACGCGGTACGCTTCTGCGTACGTAGAACAACATGTACGCCAACCAGAGTCACCACAATGGTTTGAGATGCCGCACTGTGTCCCAAGTGACTGATTCTGACGTACGGCTTACGCACATTCGATGGGACGTTTTCCACTGCGTTGTTGTATGCCTGACAAACGTAGTGAGACTTTAAAGAACTGCAGGGAACTACGTGTGTTCCGTCTTATCTATCAGCAAAGCGTCGCTAGTGGAACATATCCTTCTCTTTTTTTTTTTTTTTTTTTTCCACACTATCTTTCTCTTTAATATCTCTCCCTAAGCGCTGTGAGCAATGAGTTAGGGTGCAGCCGTGCGCTATACCACGTCTCCATCATCATTATCATCATCATCATTATCATCATATCCACTGCTAACAGCTATTCTCCTATATATTTTAATGTTTCTGTGAGATGTCCCAAGTCAGTTTTATGACGGTGACATGAGGCAAGACAAGACAGGACAAGACAAGACACGACAAGTCATGAAAATCAGAACATGTTCACACTTCCGTCTTCTAACACACGAACAAACTCAAGGGGTATACAGGCTAATCACAGGTGGAGGAGCTTGTGACAGATCGTGGATATTTCGTGACTTGCTCGGACCTCAGAGGGAAGTTAAAGATACATCCTGCAGGTTTTTTTTTTTTTTTTTTTTTAAGGTTCACGGACCGACTTAGGCGTACGACTGTGACAAAAACATGATACCATTTAGATGTGTGCAAAATGTGGACCATTTTGGGGCTGTCGTTGCTGAGATATAAGTCAAAACGTGAACCTAAACGTGCGCCTGCCGCCTATTTCACTTTCAAGTGAAGTGACAATTTTGTATGGGACAGACTATAGCTACGGCCACTGGGGCGTCTCAGTGCAACTCGCACGTGGTCGCTTGCGATATTACAAGATAACAAATCCCTGAACTACACTTTGGGACGACAACTGACGCAATAATGTCAGCATCTGTGGAAAACACGGGTTTTTGTGTTGTTGTTTTTTGTGTTTGTTTGTTGTTGTTGTTGTTGTTGTTTTTAGACACAATGGTAGTTGTTCATCCTGCCAGATGCCACTTTAAAAGGACGAGGAAAACTGTCTTGCTCATGCTTGGCTTTGAACAAGGAAGATTTTTGTGCAAACCCGAAAGCATTTGACTGATGTATGAAATGACGGTTCGTGTGCGAGACGCATTTCCTTGGTTCTCTGATGGCTCAGAGGGAGGGATTTCTATCAAAACTTTTACCATTGATAAATAAAGTTTCATCATCATCATCATCATCTCTCTCCCTCTCTCTCTCTCTCTCTCTCCTGTATTCCTGTATCTTATAGACTGTTTTTCCTTTGCCGCGCATATTCTCGTACTGTCGTAGTTTAGCAACGGCAAGTTCGGACA
>JACVVK020000009.1:3480000-3517500 GCA_018292915.2 Batillaria attramentaria | reverse complement strand
GGTTTTTCTTGTTGTAGTTGTTGTTGGTTGGGTTTTGGGTTTTTTGTGTGTTTGTTTGTTTGTTTGTTTTAGCCCATCACAAATATTCATGTATGTCCCAATATCTCTCTTCTGGGAGGCAGGGACCTTAACCTTTAATTTCAGTCAGAAAAGTTACCTATTGTATGAATTAGGTAGCTTCATTAATGAAATAGGCTACAATTACAAAGACAAAACTGCCTTGTTCACAAACCGGGCAAACTCAAGAATCAAGAGAAATCGAACATCAGCTGGGATGCCGAACGGTAGAGTGTTGGACTTTCAATGCTCAGGTCCTGAGTTTGAATTCCGGCCGGTTTGGGCCAGAAATTTGTGCTGGCCTTTTTCTCGTTGCTCCTTCTGTGATATCGCCTGTGCGTGTTTGAAAAAGGACGTTAAACTCCCAAACCACCCTTTCCGTTATACTGTATAATAATATACCCCTGAATATTTTTGGAAAAGGCCGAATGTTTTGAAATTTAAAGAGCTAATGAGTACGTAAAATATATCACAGTTAAATAAACTCGTAAAATCCATAACTGAACTAACTTAGAACTTCTGACAAACTTACGTTGTATGTATGTATGTATGTATGTATGTATGTATGTATGTATGTATGTATGTATGTATGTATAGATAGATAGATAGATAGATAGATAGATAGATAGATAGATAGATAGATAGATAGATAGATAGATAGATAGATAGATAGATAGATGCTCTCTGCTGTAAGTTCGAAACACTCTATCTTGCAGATAAGTACAGATCTTAATGCATTGTTCAAACCTTGCGGGAGCTGTCGAACATTCAAATTCTACGACTGTTGTTGCACTACTGGAGTGCTCAGTGTGGTCGCCGCGTTATCGGGTACGTCTCCCTTGGCTCAGTGCCAGCATTACAGACGCTGTCACTGTCCAGGTGTTTGAGTGGCGTGATGAAAGAGTACAGCTCAGAACGATGTTTGAACATAAAAATGGTGAAGGAAACGGTAATGACTGCGAAAATAAAAATGGTAGCTGAAGACACGATGGCCAGTGAGACACTGACAAAACTAACACTGCGCTCGACATTGTGCGCGAAAGACAAATTTGTTTGACGACATTTACTAAGTATCGACAGTTCGTCAGCACATTTTGTCGACACCACAGTTCGTCACATTTCGTATAAAACCTTTCAAAGGTCGGTTGTTTGGTTCTGGTTTTATACGTATAATACGAAAATCCGAAACATCAGTAACGCCCCAGAAGGGAAGGGAAAAAAATTCTGTTTCATGCCAGGACAATTTTTTTTTTTTTTAAATCTTTGAAAGAACTTACGGAATCAGGGAGGATGTTCATAATTTTTGAGAAATCTCCTCCGTCGATTTTTACTTTCCTTGTCTTTCAAGTTATCGCAATGGCAAAGCCCAAGCCGAAGAAAAAAAATCGGTAGATTTTGGGGATTTGCTGGATCTTCACTCTATTATTTGCTGTAGTCGTTCAAAATTCGCCGTGTTTTGCATGAGATTAAAAGTTTTAGATCCCCCTGTAGAACGCGCAAATACCCTTGATGTGTTTTTTTTTTTTTTTTTTTTTCATTTTCATGGAGCACGGCGTTCCTCTTCAAACGCGTTTCAATCTGGAGTTTTAATTACATTTTTTGTCAGTCGGACCCTTCTCTTATTTTTGTTTTTGTTTTCTGTTTATCTCTTCGTGTCGTGTTTTAGATGTAAGTGTTGTTTGTTTGGTTTGTTTGTTTGTTTTGTTTTGTTTTTTTCGTTGTTGTTTGTTTGTTTGTTTGTTTGTTTGTTTGTTTTTTCGTAAGTCGGACCTTTCTCTTATTTTTGTTTTCTGTTTATCTTTTCGTGTCGTGTTTTAGATTTAAGTGTTGTTTTTTTCCTTCTTGTGTTGTGTGTGTGTGTGTGTGTGTGTGTGTGTGTGTGTGTGTGTGTGTGTGTGTGTGTGTGTGTGTGTGTGTGTGTGTGTGTGTTTGTTAAGCTGATGTGCCTGTTTAAGGTCCAAGTTCACTATTAAGTTCGCGGCCTTGTTTGCTTGTGGATTTTTGTTGTTGATTTTTTGTTGTTGATTTTTGGTTGTTGTCGTTGTTTTTCTTTTTTTCAATACCAGGCTACTGTGTTTCTAGCTTTTGCACGTGGTTTTCAGGGGGGGGGGGGGGGATCATCATTGTAATTGTTGTTGTTGTTTTTAAAAGTGACTCCTTAGCCGAGATTTTGAAATCTGCGTACCGAATCGCCAAGATTATACGACGCGTCTAGCTGGGACAAGTCTTACTGGCATACGTCTAGATGGGGCAAGTCATACTGGCATACGTCAAGCTTGGGGCGTCTGCAAAGGACAAGTCATACTGGCATACGTCAAGCTTGGGGCGTCTGCAAAGGACAAGTCTAACTAAATCGGGATGCGTGTAACTGGGATGTGTCTATGTGGGAAAGTCTAACTGGTATGCGTCTAACTGGGATGCGTCTAACTGGGATGCGTCCATGTGGGACAAGTCTAACTGGGACGCGTCTAACTAGGAGCGTCTGGGTGGGAAAATCTAACTGGGATGCGTCTACGTTGGCAAAGAAAAACTGGGGTGCGTCTGACTGGGAGCGTCTGGGTGAGACAGCTCTGACCGGTATGCGTCTGACTGGGAGCGACTAGATGGGGCAAGTCCAACTGAACTGGGACGCGTCCAACTGGGATGCGTCTATGCGGGACAAGTCTAACCATGATGCGTATAACTGGGGTGGGTCTATGTGGGACAAGTCTAACCGTGATGCGGCTAACTGGGGTGAGTCTATGTGAGACATGTCTAACCGTGGTGCGTCTAACTGGGATGGGTCTATGTAGGACAAGTGTAACCGCGTTGCGTCTAACTGGGATGTCTATGTGGGACAAGTCTAACCGTGTTGCGTCTAACTGGGGTGAGTGTCTGTGGGACAAGTCTAACCGTGATGCGTCTAACTGGGATGCGTCTGTGTGGGACAAGTCTAACCGTGATGCGTCTGGCTAGGAAGAACCCCTATAATCTACCGGTCGTCTCTGCGTTGACAGATCCTAACGCCTCTTGGCTCCAGTACCACAGCACAAACAAGGTCGCAGGGACGGCCCATACACACTTTCCCTTCTGGAAGCGGCGCGATGCTCTCCGATGCCCAATTAGGCAAATTTTCGAGCAGCTTTTGTTTCGCGCGGTACCGTTCCTCCAAAAGGTACGCGCTAACTTTGATTTCGCCTCTTCAAAGGCGACCACCCTCTTTGATGTCGCCGGCGCTGAGGAGGGTTCAAAGCAAGCAGCCAAACGAACTTAGGAAATGAGTTTACATCCGTCCGATCGCGGGTCTACCTGATAGTGATCGCGGCTCGGACCGATTTCTCGATCCGCACGTCACAGTCAAGAGCGAGTCTGGCTTCGGTCCGGGAATGGGTGGGTGTTAGTTTAACATCCTTGTCCACCACATAGGGTGATACCAAAGACAGGGCAAGGAGGAAAAAGGCCAGCACAAAATATTTGGTTCCAAAGGGGATTCGAACTCACGACCAGAGTTGTGACCAAAATGTCGGTCCGAGGAAGGGACCAGAGACCTTGCACGACACTGCACTGTCTCTTGAGGGACTGGAGGGTGGGTTGGGTGTTTGGGAGTTTAACGTCCTTTTCCACCACATAAGGGTGATATCAAAGACGGGGCAACGAGAAAAAGGCCAGCACAAATATTTGGCCCTAGCCGGGATTCGAACTCACGACCCGAGCATTGAAAGTCCAACGCTCTACCATTCGGCTCCCCTGGGACTGGAGAGAAGCAGCAGCAGCAGTAGTAGTAGTAGTAGTAGCAGTAGTAGTAGTAGTAGTAGTAGTAGTAGTAGTAGTAGTATTCAGTTCTGTTCGTGCCCTCCGGCACATAAGGCCAACACCAAAGACCACCACTTCGGCTTGTTCTGAGCTGTCTTCTCCAGCGTCCCCCAGGTCAGTTCGTTTCCCTTCACCTCCTTGTCCACTGTCAGAGAGGCATTACCGAATCAAAATTAACTCGCGATTTTAGAAGCGAAATCACTGTAATTGGTGGTTCTTCTTTAAAATTCTGTCTCGATTTCGATTTTGTCCAAATATATCTGATTTTGATTTAGTTTGTTTGTCCAAATAATTTTATATTTGCTTTTGGTTTTGTTTGTTTGTCCAAGTATGATTTTGATTTTGTTTGTTTGTTTGTTTGTTTGTTTATTGTTGTTTGTCAGATAGAGCAGTTTAATTTGGTGTCATTTATAAATGAATTACAGAAAATTATTACAAAATTGTTTTGTCAACAGCGTCATCAGGTGTACACGTCATTTTCGTCACTGGTATGAACGCCAAAATCTCGCTCATTTTACGCTTCATGTCGCCGTAAAAATGGCCGCAACGGCAACAACAGCAACGGCCACAACATTGTAGCCCAGAGGCGAATTTGGAGCAACTCACTTTCACGGTTCCAGAGTGAAGGGACGCAACTCGAACGCGCATTATGATTGGAACAGTTGGGTTATTTCCCCGTGCTAACATCACATTACATGCATTAACCTATGGAGGAGGTGGTGAAAGTTACTTTTCCGACAGGGGAATTGCTTATCGTATGGTGGGTGATGCAGAGGTTATGTCCCCTGTGCGAGAGTTTCACATGGGGCATCGATTTCTTCTCTTTTTTTTTCTTTTTCTTTTTTTTAAACTGAAGTACGTGGTACCGTTCATTCGGGCCGACCGCCCAGTGGTCTCTCCGGGTACTTCCCCCCCCCCTCCCTCCCCCTCTTATGCTTTGTAATGTTCAGACGAGACAAAATTTTAAACGAATGCAGTTCTGAAATTCCGAAACCACGCACCACGGATTGTATTGTATCCGGTGTGTGAGAGAATGCGTGTGATTCATGTGAGTGTGTGCTTTGTGTTCAGCTCGCGGCGCTGTGAGCGAGGCGCCTATGTAATACATATTATTATTATTATTATTATTAAGGTATCTAGACGCACACTTACGTGAATCACACACATTCTCTCACACAATGGACATGAACACATTACAATCACGTGATGGGAAGGGTCAGCTGTGGCATTAATTTAAGTTTTGGAATTCAGAATTGCATTTTTTTTTCTTCTTTGAATTGTTCTGGGCTGAGCATAATTATCCAAAGCAGAGTGTGTCATCATGCCATAAACTGATAATGGCCGTTTCACTTCAGCATAAAAAGTCTTAAAAGGATTATGAACAGCACCCGCCTTTGACGGAATAATACTCTCTCTCTCTCTCTCTCTCTCTCTCTCTCTCTCTCTCTCTCTCTCTCTCTCTCTCTCTCTCTCTCTCTCTCTCTCTCTCTCTCTCTCTCTCTCTCTCGGGGCCAACTATTTGTGCTGGCCTTTTTCTCGTTGCCCCGTCTTTGATATCACCCTTACGTGGTGGAAAAAGACGTTAAACTCCTAAACACCCACCCACCCTCTGTCTGTCTGTCTGTCTGTCTGTCTGTCTCTCTCTCTCTCTCTCTCTCTCTCTCTCTCTCTCTCCTGTCTGTCTGTCTCTCTCTCTCTCTCTCTCTCTCTCTCTCTCTCTCTCTCTCTCTTGCTCGTAAAACTAAAGACGAGGTATGGAAAAACTTGAAAGCCCATAAAGTGGGATTGTACCTTTGAAACTTGCTGTTTGAATCATCTTCAAAGGCAAAGCCCGAAAGAAAGTTTCCCGTTAAAAGAAAGTTTTCTCTTGTTTCTGAAACTAACATCACAGATTTCAAGATGAAAAGGCCCCGCGCGAAAGCAATCCTGAGAAAAGAAAATCATTATTCAAAAAAAAAAAAAAATTACAAAGGGAGAAAGGTCGACAGACAGTGTGAAAGGTAGGCGTTTTCCGATTTTGAGAAAAGGGGTGGAGCGTCAGTGTAAGTGGGTGGAACAGCCGTGTCATCGGGGTTAGAGAAAAGGGGGCGGGGGCAAAGGGGGGTGGGAGGCGGGGGTGGGTATGGGGAAGGAGGGGGGGGGGTGCGGAGAGGGATGCTAGGGGAATGAGTTTTCATCCGATGACAGTCGGAATACTGTGTCAGCCAGCCAGCCAGCCAGCCAGCCAGACAGACAATCATTTCAAAGATACAGATTACAGAATACTTGATCCCGAAAAGGGAAATTGCTATTCTGTCCAGCATAAGTAACAAAATTTTTCATAAATAAGACCACGCATCTATACATTTAAAAATTGAGTAAAACAAATTCGACTTGCGTAACACCATTTATACTTGTTGTTGTTGTTGTTGTTGTTAACTGGCCCTGGTATCATCGAAAAGGGAAATTGCTATTCTGTCCAGCATAAGCAACAAAAATATTCATAAATAAGACTACACATCTATACATAAAAAAATTGAGTAAAACAAACTCGACTAGTGTAACACCATTTATACTTCTTGTTGTTGTTGTTGTTGTTGTTGTTAACTGGCCCTGGTATCATCACTCTCATTTCATACGCCACTATACGTTGTGTGGCTGCCAATGCTCGGGTTGTGGGTTCAAATCCCGGCTTGGAGCCATGCATTTGTGCTGGCTTTTTCCTTGCTGCCCCGTCTTTGCTTGCACCCATGCCAGCTCTGGGCACAGCGCGCGAATCACACATGTACACATCACAGTCGTTGCGCGGCTCGGTGTGTCTACGAACTACAAAACTGAACACACCTGTGCTCGGTGACAAACCGTGAAGATTGCACTGTCCGCCATGTTTACGCGCCGAGTGACGTAGTACAGCCAATCAGAATCTGTTGTGGAAACCACAGTCACAGCTGTGGCTATTTGAAATCCAGGTTGCTGTGATGACGCCACAGCGGCGGAACCCCCCCCCCCCCCCCCCCCCCCCCCAATCACAACTGTCACAACTGTGGACAGCACTGTGGCGCGCCGCAGTGCCCAGTTAAGAGCCGGCTTTGTGTTGTGGACAAGGACATTAACACCCTTACACAACCAACCAACCAACCAAACCCGCCAGCAGTGTTTTGTTCCGAGTCATGCTTTAGTGATACTGATAATATTTTTTTGGCGTGTCAAAGGGAAGGAACTATTAGTTGTACACGAACTGTGGATCCCCAATGGCTCACTTATTGACGCGTTCCAACCAGAAGAGTTCCGACGGGACGAAGATGTGTGTGTGTGTGTGTGTGTGTGTGTGTGTGTGTGTGTGTGTGTGTGTGTGTGTGTGAGAGAGAGAGAGAGAGAGAGAGAGAGAGACAGACAGACAGACAGACACTGAGACAGACGGACAGACAGACAGAGACAGAATTCCCAGACGCCTGCATTGTGTTTAGCCTAACAACAACAACTTTAATGAAGAGAGTAAGTAAAAAATCACACTTAAAACGTTATCTAGCTGTCTGACTTACAAACAAGGGACATATCCGGGAACATGTCAACATCACAAAAGTATGGACATAATCCAAAAAGTAATCAAATCAAAAGAATCGCAAACACACACGTGAGAATCCTGCTACTAACACTCACATAGAACACAACACCGGCTTAACTTGAACCAGCGCTAAATTAAAAATGAGAGAGACAGAGACAAGAAGACTGAAACAGAAACAGAGATGGCTACTTAAACCGAAGCCCATCTCGTTCGTGTCCTTTTTTTTTTTTTTTTTTTTTTGTTTTAGGTTCCAGTAAATATCTGGTGACTACTACAGACCGTCCGGTCCTTTGGTCATGAAATGTGCATCGACTAAAAAAAAAAAAAAAAAAAAGCCTAAGGAAGCTGCTGGAGCATCAAAGCCCTAGCTGTGTCTTTGAAGAATCAACGACCAGCGGAGCCTTTCTCGTTAAATTCGTCCGAATCAAAGACTCCTGGCTTCTTTGCGTCAAAGGGTCGGCTGGAAAAAGTCTGCGAGTCCAAAGCGAGGAGAGAGATTTCAAACAAAAGAGCTCAGGAACCCGATACAACCTGTTTCGATGAGATAGACACGTCCAGTTTATTTCAACCCCCCCCCCCCCCAACAACCACCCAGAAGGTCCGGTCGTAAATATTGGGAGGGTCCGCCAGAAGTAACGAGAAAGCTGTCTCAGTCTACTTTCGTGAATGGTACTGAGTTACTGATTAAAGAGTACTTTCCTAATGACAAGAGGAAAAAATAAAGGAGTTCTTTTTTCATGTTTAATTTGTTGATTTGGACCGGGGGGAGGGGGGGGGGGGGCTTAGCCACAGAATCGATTAGAGACGGCATCAGGGGGCAAAGTAAGAACAATCAGGGATAATCAGTTTTCTAAGGGGGCACCCACCCGAATACTCATCAGTTGAGGCAGCTTCGAGTTTGGATATTTTTTTAGTGTTTGCGGCATCCCGCACTTCTATACTTAGAATCCGCTGTTTTGCCTGTTTGTTTTCTCTCTCTGTGTGTTTTCTTCATGTCCTTGTGTACTGATTATCTTTGAGTATTTTTCTTCGCGTATCGCTGAAGGTCTTGAATAAATTTACTAAATCTTGAAACTTGAGCCGTCAGTATTGGGGGAGAAGGGGCAAGGGCGGGATCAAGGCGGGGGGTGGGGGGGGGAGGAGGATCAGTTCAAAAAGTCACCTCTCAATGGACGACTCCAGTGTAGTTTGATATGACTGAAACATGGAAAGAAAGCAGTAAGCCCATTGACGTCATTTGAGGAAAAAGACATTTACGTCAATCTGTTTCATCTTCAAATCACACCGTTTCCCATACAATGACGTCATGGACGTACCGTGTTTTGCCGATACACGGCAGAGTAAAGGGGTGGGGCTTTGGCCTCGGGGTTTTCCGAGTGGAGTCGTCTATCAGCAGCCTCTTACATTGCTCTCATGGCACATTCAAGATTCACGAATTAATCCAAGTCTGTCTGCAGGCATCAGTCAGCGCCTCGAGACTGCGACGCGTCAAGTGACGCTGCACTGACGTCATGTCACAACTTTAGGCGCCAACGGTGTCGTCTGCTATGCTGAGACCTCTACCGTCATCTAAAAAAAAAAAAATCAATTAATTTAAGTGCCTATTAAATCCATGGTGCTTAGGTCCTTTTTGCAGGTGATAATTTATCCGTCTCATGACACCTCTGTCGACACCACGCGCCGGCCAGTAGGTGTCGCCTCCACAAATAGTCGGCTCGTGGACCAACACGACTACTCAGCTGTGAAGTGACACCACCTTCTTTTCGTCAGGTATCTTACTTCGAGTGGGGGGTGGCGACAGGCATCTGTCATTGGTTAGTCTATGTTTGTGATAACAACTTGCACCTGGACTCCCAACAATTGCTTGACGGTGATCTTTCACGCGGTTTTAGTTTACAAGGAAACTGATTGAACTTTAAGAAAAGTGTTTGTGACAACTGATAGGGAGAGAAACATTTAAAACACCTCAATCATGATTAGGCATGCTGGCTTGTTCAGTTAAATACTTCAAGATGCCATCTCTGTGCCAAGAAAGGTCCATGCGCGTTTCAGCCATTCCCTCACGGCAAGTGTCGTCTTTGAAAATGTTCCAATGTTTGGTTTCATAAGCACTTTTTAAAAACCCCAAAGCACAGGTGTCTCTCTACGCAAGAAAACTGTACTATCTTGGTATGGTAGACTTCTCCTCGGCGCACATATCCATCTCTGCTGAAATGCTCACGGCGCCGCAGGGCTGGAAGACGAAACAGTGAAAGCCTGCTGCCGATAAGCGCTACTTTATGTGCAAACCTCCACCCTGCTATTCACTCTGGTGCGTGCGACAGTATTTCTGTTTACCACGACACCGGCCATAGCCTACTCTTCTTCGAAAGATGAACATAGGATTTTTTTTTTTTTAGCGTGCACACTTGATGTATGTGCGTGCGTGTGTACACGAAGGCGAGACAGGCTCCGTAAACGAGTCTGCACATGGATTTGACTCGATATGGTAAGCAAAAATCCCGCCATATTCCTGCCCACCGGAGACTCGAACCAGGCAGCTCAGCATCCGAAGTCGGATGCCTTAACCACTAGACCAAATCCCCAGACCAATCTTCACTAAAGTTCAGGATGTTTTAACGTTTTAGTTACACAACAATTTCTCAGCGGAGTCTAGCACAGCCCAGCGGATGATTGTTGTTGTTGTTGTTGTTGTTCACGTTGTGAGTACACATAGCACCTCTCTCTCTCTCTCTCTCTCTCTCTCTCTCTCTCTCTCTCTCTCTCTCTCTCTCTCTCTCTGTTGTAGTTGTGATTTTCCGTTATCACGGATCGATGTAGTCTGACACTGCAATGCTGCCACAATGTATTTGTTCCACCATGAACATTACCATACGCTGTGCTTGTTCATGCTTATTCAGTAATTGTTTCGTTGCCACAACCTCTATTGCAATAAACTTGTTTAAACCAAACAAGCGTAATCAAGAGCATGTTGTATTCTTAGTTTAATCACACAAGGTCGAAAGATCTTTCCACTATCTGGAATAATAATGTAGAAAGACCTACGACTTTGACGGACAGTCACTAATACGTGGAACCAGTGATTTCAGGCCAGCAGCTTCAGTGTCAGTCACCTGTACTGCAATAAACTTGTTTAAACCAAACTGTGTAATCAAGAGCATATTGTAGTGTATTCTAGTTCAATCACATAAGGATCGAAAGATCTTTCCGCTCTCTGGAATAATGTAGAAAGACCTACGACTTTGAACGGTCACTAATACGTGGAACCAGTGATTTCAGGCCAGCTACTGAGTCAGTCACCTGTACTGCAATAAACTTGTTTAAACCAAAATGTGTAATCAAGAGTATATTGTATTCTTAGTTTAATCACACAAGATCGAAAGATCTTTTCACTCTCTGGAATAATGTAGAAAGACCTACGACTTTGAACAGTCACGAAAAAGTGGAACCAGTGATTTCAGGGCAGCGGCTACTCAGTCAGTCACTTACAGAACCCAGACAAGACCGTTTCTTCAGAACTCTCCTTCCCTTCGCCGATCCTTTGCTTTTGAAGTGCCTCGTATTTCTGTCATCATCACTTCAAAGGCCGTGTCCTTTAAAGGCTTATCAAAAGACAAATTAAAGTTTTATGACGCGCCGAGTCTTCAAACAGCATTTTCGTCGCACGCTTCTTCCAGCCTGGGCCCACGCCGCAAAGGCTTCTGGGAGAAACCGGACCCTAAACCGGATTAGGCCGGATTTGCCTTTTGCGCACGGCTCTTGATTTTCCGGAGCAGCCCAAACTTTGATCGTCTGCTGGTTGTGTGGATCGGCACCTTACGCCACTGGCCCGTTCCACTAATCTGATCAACTGAACGTGACGAGTGAACTTCACCGGGGTTGCTTGGTAATGACGTCTGCTACGTGCCTGCAGGGTCCGCCCGGTCCCAGAGCGTTTTTGAACTAGTTCTCTTTATGTTTTGGGGGTGTTTTCCAATGCTGCATAATTTACTAGGCGCCGCGAAACGAAACGCTATAACACGTTCCGGCCTCTATACTTTTTAAGTTGTTTCTCTATAGAGAAACAACTTTAAAGGATGGTGCAGATTTCGCTGCGCGTAGCAGCAATTTTCAGTGATACAAAACAAGACAATGACGTTTCTCCAGACAATACATGCCTTCGCGCAAACAGTGACGTAACGAAATCTGCGTCATAGACACCTTACGTGCACACTATAGTGCTGCGTTCTTTTTCGCGGGAGTTGTGCGGCGTGTGTGTGTGTGTGTGTGTGTGTGTGTGTGTGTGTGTGTGTGTGTGTGTGTGTGTGTGTGTGTGTGTGTGTGTACGGGTGTAATCATGGCTATCTCCTAATCCAACTCAGTCGTTGAAGGGCTTCGTGATTTGAGATGAAGTGGGCAGTCACATTCTCCAGGCCGGCATTTCACGATTTTTCTCTTGCCGAAGTTATAGAAGAGTTATCTCCCATTTCAAAAAATCGGCCATGCTACGTATTTTTTACGAAAAAGTTGTTCAAATGGCTTTGAAACAAAAAGCAACAGAAAATGTAACCCTAGAGCTAGTTTAGTTTGAGGTTAGACTCTAATCCGGTGCTACACTCCCTAACCCCGACTTTTACATGCGGACCCTGGATCTTGAAGCTCACAGACCGACCTGGGCCTAAAACGGTGACAAGAACATGAAACCATTTAGATGTGTGGCAACATATGAACCATTTTGGGGGACTGTCGTTGTTAAGACATGACGTGAATCCTGCTCTTAACTGGGCACAGCGCGCGAAACACACATGTACACATCATCGTTGCGCTCGGTGTATCTACTTACTACAAAACTGAACACAGTTGTGCTCGGTGACAAACCGATTGAAGATGCACTGTCCGCCATGTTTACGCGCCGAGTCAGTGACGTGGGTAGTACAGCCAATCAGAATCTGTTTTGGAAACCACAGTCACAGTTGTGGCTATTTGAAATCCAGGTTGCTGTGATGACGCCACAGCGGCGGAAACCTCCCAAAATAATCACAACTATGTCACGACTGAGGACAGGACTGTGGCGCTCCGTAGTGCCCAGCTAAGAGCCGGCTTGAGCCAAAACATGCGGCCTGCCGCCCACTACACTTACAAGTGAAGTGACGCCTTTCTACGAAACAGACTATGGCAGCGGCCAAGTGGTCGCCTCAGCGACGCAACTCGCACGTGGTCGGTGGCGACATTACGAGTTGACAAAGCTCTATAATACACTGTAGGAGGGACCACTGTCCCAGTAGTGGTAGCATCTGTGCATAACAGGTTTATGACATGGTGAGAGTTGCTCATCCTGCAGGGTGCAGCTTTAAATTATGAAAAAGAAAGAAAGAAACAAACAAACCACAAAAGGGGGACATCCCTACTCCCCCCCCCCCCCCCCCCCCCCCCCCACACACACACCCCTCACCGGAGGCTGTTCGCAAAATTGCATTTCCTCTCGACCCAAATTCGGTGAGAAATTCTCCATCGAAGGATTCTTCTGCATACCTCTTCCCGCCTCTACACACACACACACACACACACACACACACACACACACACACACACACACACACACACACACACACACACACACACACACACACACACACACACCGTCACACACACACACACACACACACACACACACACACACACACACACACACACACGCACGGACGCACGCACGCACGCACGCACGCACGCACCTCTTCCTTAGTCAGTGGATGCTGAAAGTGAAAGACCCGGCCAACACCTTCTCCTGCTACTCCAACCAAATTGTGTTGACGCTTGCGTTGACAGGGTCTTTCACCGCTCTGTGTTTTCAGTTGCGGCAAGGCCTGACGGAGGGCTGGCGTCGAGAGTGAAAGTTGATTAACGGTTGTTCGCGGAGCGTGACTCTGCGGCTTGGCTGAAAATTAGCCTCCCCCATGCACAATGGCGTATTCAATTAAAATTTAAATTGTGGGATTTAAAGGCCCACCGTCTGTGTTCGTGTGTGTGTGTGTGTGTGTGTGTGTGTGTGTGTGTGTGTGTGTGTGTGTGTGTGTGTGTGTGTGTGTGTGTGTGTGTGTGTGTGTGTGTGTGTGTGTGTGTGTGTGTGTGTGTGTGTGTGTGTGTGTGTGTGTGTGTGTGTGTTTCTTTTTCGGTTTTTTTTCTCTTCCTTTTTTTTAAAAATAAGCTCACACATTTAACTAACTAACTAACTAACTAACTAACTAACTAACTAACTAACTAAGCAAGCACACACATTGTTTGGAGCTGCTTAGGTGATGTTGGTAACGTAGTCTATGCCGGTACCATTTAGACAAGTGCAATGTTACAGCCCAGCACACGATGGCAATGAGGAAACAGAAGTCGAAATGTACAGCGTCTGCCACAGTCTTGTCTCAAGGCTCAGTAGGAGAACTTCGGGCCGTTCAGGTATTTGGTCGTGCGGCCATCTTCACTAAGCCTTCCTTTCTGTCTGTCTTTCTATCTGTCTTTCTTTCTGTCTTTCTTTCCTTTCTTTGTTGTTATATTTCATGTAGAATTGCTGTAGTCATTAATGTCAATGATCTACACTAAGCCAGCATCATACTACATCGCCGTGCCGACTCATCTGTCCCGCGTCGTGTTGGCGCTGTTATTTATCTTGCAATTTTCCCTTTTGATACTCCTACTTCGTTACAAATACAAACAGAGAGTGAAGCGAGGTTACCGCACACAAGGGCCGGGGGAGTCAACAAGCGAGGAGAAAAGAACTCGACAGATTCCAGTCTGAGACAGTCTTTGATGCCAGACAAGTGGCGCGCTCTATCGGCGGGACATCAAAGGCACTGCTTCAGGTGTGGGCCCGCCTCTCTCTTCGATTTTGAAACGACGACTGGAAAGTTGTGTGTTGTTGTTCAGTCAAGGTTTGCAGCGCTCTTGTGCGTGTGCGTGCGCGTGCGTACGTGCGTGCGTGCGTGTGTGTGTGTGTGTGTGTGTGCCAGCGAAGCACACACACACACACACACACACACACACACACACACACACACACACACACACACACATGCGCGCGGGCGTATGCACAACAAAGACGGCAAAGATTGCTGCTCTTTTCAGATTAGTGGTTAGTTAATCCCTTTGAAGTCCGATACAATAAAGTCTCTCTCTCCCCACCGTCTGTGTGTGTGTGTGTGTGTGTGTGTGTGTGTGTGTGTGTGTGTGTGTGTGTGTGTGTGTGTGTGTGTGTGTGTGTGTGTGTGTGTGTGTGTGTGTGTGTGTGTGTGTGTTCAACCAGAATTCACAGGAATGATTTTACCGTGACGTTTCAGAACTTCGACTTGTTTTTGTTTCAGTATGACTGACGCAGATCCGCAACTTACCCCGTCCCCCTTGTCCCCCCTCGCCCCCCACTACCGGTGTCGAGCCCATCCCAGTCCTCTGCCTCACGTCCTCAAACCCGTCATTCCCACCCTCAAATAAATAAATAATCCCCCCCCCCCCCCCCCCCAAAAAAAAAAAAAAAAAAAAATCTTTAAAAGTTTATAAGTGCCATCGGTGGTAGTGCATATACACGGGGGGGGGGGGGGGGGAGGGGGGAGGAGCGGGGGAATGGAGGTGGGGAAACAAAATGGAATGAAATTCCCTCTCTGTCAATGCAGGCGTCGATGTATTCACGTATACATGTACATTCACGGCGCCTGCATTGACAGAGAGGGAATTTCTGGTTCTGGCTTCGCTGGACGACGTGATCTGACTAACGGAGCTGGTCAGGGAGCCTGAAGGGGGGGGGGGAACAAAATGGAAGGGCGTTGGTTAATGCCGGGATATTAATGACAGGAAGCGTGGAATGCGGCCCTGTCCCGCAGTCCCAAACCACACGGACCTCCATAGCATCATCTTACCATCACCCTCATCTCCATCATCATGCATTATAAAAATTACCCCAGCTTCCGAGCCCTCCGTGGATTCCACCCATTACCAAGGAGGAACACCACTGGAGCGGGCAAAGAGTTGTGGCAGCAAAAAAATAAAATAAAATAAAATAATAAAAATGGAAGGGCGTTTGCTATGCCCCTCTTTGCACCGCCAATCAGCGAGTTCCTACGCTACAGCACTGCGGTTTTTTTTGTTTAGTTTTGTTTTGTTTTGTTTTTTTTCAAATTCAAAACGCCATAGCACCAGAGAAACGTTTTGGATTCTCAGTTGTCGGTTAGAACGATTGAAAAGGGCCGTTTACCACCCTGAAACATACATGTACTAATACGTTATTACAATCTAAAGAGGTGTATATGTTCATGTTTTAAAATCACGACAATAGATGAGAGCAACCGACGTCGAAGCTTTTGAAGCGCCGGTGGGTGGGTAGGTGTTTGGGGGTTTAACGTCCTTTCCCACCACATAGGGGTGATATCAAAAACGGGACAGCGAGGAAAAAAGCCAGCACAAATATCAATTTTGGCCCCAGCCGGGATACGAACTCACGACTCGAGCATTAGAAGTCCAACGCTCTACCATTCGGCCACCCCGGCTCACGAAACTTTTAAAACGACATAGCAAGGCGGTGGGGCGGTCGGTGGTCTGTGGGGCGGTCGGTGGTCTAGTGGTTAAGAGACTTGTCACCAATGCGAGAGGTCGGGGATTCGAGTCCCACTCGGGGCAAAGAATTTTTCCTTCTCGTATGTGGCACCGTTCATTCGGGCCGATCGTCGGGGGTTCTCTCCGGGTACTCCGGCTTCCTCCCCCTCTGCTTCGGAAATGTTCAGTCCACCAAATTTGAAAAATAAATGCAATTCTAAATTCCGAAATTTAAATAGCTGAGCTGACCCTTCGCGCCACGTGATTGTCATGTGTTCATGTCCAGTGTGTGAGAGAATGCGTGTGATTCACGTGAGCGTGCGTGTTGGGTTCAGTTCGCGGCGCTTTGAGCCGATTCACGAAACTGGGTAAAGCGCCTATACAATACTCTTTATTATAGCAAAGGCAAAAGATCGCCCATGCTGATTACCCCCACGTGATATACATACGCCAGCGATTCAGCTGAACGACGTAAATTCCACCGATGACTGTTTCAACAATACTTTACTTGCAAGTCTCTTTGAACTTCCTATCTCACTCCACTGTCATCGACCTCACAAAGACATTTCCTATGGGTGTTTGCAGTCCTGCGGAAATCTCCGTTGTCCTTTGTGTTATTCTGGCTTTGAGAAGAGGAATCAAAGAGCGATCAAAGGAACAGCGAGAAAATGCTTTCTTGGGGTTCCCGCTGGGATTTTTTTTTTCAAAACTAGGAAGGGGAGGGGGTGGAGGGAGGGGTTGGGGGCGCCTTTGTCTGTTGTAAGTAAAATATATACTGATGCAATAATACGCAAGAGAGATGATATCTCATAAACGGGAGCACTTTTCAACGTGGTGGCTTCGGTTGCTCGCACGAAATGAAAGGTGTTGCGGTGGTACAATGTAATATATATGGCGTTGTTCACTTGGGTCGATCGTCGGGGGATTTCTCCGGGTACTCCAGCTTCCTCCCTCTCTGCCTGGGAATATTCAGCCCCCCCCCCCCCCTGCACCCCCCCCCCCCCCCCAATTCAAAACTAGATTATAAATTCGAACCTGAGCTGACACACAGACGCGATAATCTAAAAGGCAAAAGTACGGACGACAGAACAGACTGAGGCACTGAAAAACAAACCCAGACCAGGCATCTGAAAGCCAAGCGAAGATCCTCTGACGCTGACCAAAGCTAAGCAAATCAGCCCTCACACACCCCAAAGACACTCGCCTAGCCAAGCAGCCTAAGACACACGCCAGGAACAACTTGTCCTTAAGGGCTAAAAGCCATAGGACGTAAAGCAAGCTAATGATGATGATGATCACACAGACGCCAGTGAAGCCCATAGCACGGCGGGATGGGACAGAGCTGAGTTGACCCTTCACACCACGTGATGGCAGGTATATATATTGATATATGTGTCCTGTGTGTGAGAATCCGGGTACTTTGCTTTGAGCGTGTGTGCTGGGTTCAGTTCTCGGCGCTCTGAGCCGAGAAATTCGGTAAAGTGCAATAATAATTATAAATTGCTTTTATGTAGCGCAGTATCCCAGCAGATGCTGGCTCAGAGCGCTCTACACACACACACACACACACACACACACACACACACACACACACACACACACATCACTTTCATAAAATACAGCTGGGATCTCGATAAAATGAGCTGGGGGGGGGGGGGGGGAGGGGGGTAGTAGTATTTACAGACGGATAGAGTTGTGCAAGCAACAAAGACCATTTCGCAGCTAATTAACTAAGAGGGAGAGAAGGCTGACTGGAAGAAGTGGGTTTTTAGTTTGTTTTTAAAAACTGTGCAAGATGGAGACTGACGGACATGTAGAGGAAGTGAATTCCAAACTCTCGGGACCTGGCACTGAAAGGACCTCCTGCCAAATGTAAGCTTCACACGGCGATTCTTATGGTGACATAATGACGACGATTCTTATGGTGTCTGTCCTTAGGGAAGCCCCAAGCCCCTAACAAGCGGAAAAGTGTGGGGAGTGGGTTGGGGCGGGGGGGGGGGGGGGGGGGGAGGGAAGTAGCCGCGATAGCAACAGATACCATCTTGCAGCTGGGCAGGAGTAGGAGAGCCGCCCAATAAACAAAGACTACCTTGCGGCAAAATAACACAAACAGATAAATAAACAGTTTCAAACACTATCAAATACAAATCACCCTCAACACACAGACACAGCTATACTGTCACTCACACACGTGAATAACATGAAACAAATGAAATAACACACACACACACACACACACACACACACACACACACACACACACACACACGCACAGATATATTCTCACTGAGTGAGTACTGAACCGAAACGCGGGAAAACTGTCTTATATGGAGAATCATCGATGACTGATTGTCGTTCTACCCTGCCAGTTTTACACGACAATTTCCTGACAAATCAGCAAGACACAGCAGCAAGCAATAGATCAGCCTGGTGGACACGACAGCTTACGACACCAAACTGTCCGTCTGGGGAAACTGAGTGATCGCAAGGATGAGTGACGGCCCTTGGCGACACATCAAACGCCTTCCCAAGCTCCAAGGCAAGGCAGAAGTTAATTCCCCTGCGTCTTTGATTCGGCGCGAATCAAAAACCTCCCACCACTAGATGATGTGTATGATACACGAAGAAACGCACTGATGTGTTGGTATCTCAAAGGAACTTTGTGCAAAGTGGCCTGTTGGCGGCTTGTTGGCTCACAGGGAAGAAGATGGTATCAGGGGAGGATGAGTGGCGATTCCATCTTGATTATTGCCCTGAAGAAATCACTAACTGCACACTGCTACTTCTGTGTGAGTGTGTCGGTGTGAGTGGAACTGATAAAGAAGCTGGTGGGTTTGTTTGTTACGGCAGCAGGACTCGGAAACCCTCAGTCAGCGTATCTATTTCGGTTTGTTGTTGTTGTTGTTGTTGTTGTTGTTGTTTTATATTTGCGTTGCAAACTGATATTCAGCCCAGAAAATTTGAAAATAAATGCAATTCAAAATGTCGAAACTGAAATAGCTGAGCTCACCCTTCGCACCACGAGATTGTAATGTGTTCATGTCCAGTGTGCGAGAGGATGCGTGTGATTCACGTGAGCGTGCGTGTTGGGTTCAGTTCGCCGCGCAGGCTTTGCCACCGGAGCCAGTTCAAGAGATTGGGTTAAGCGCCTATACCATACTCAGTTATTATTATTATGGATGTATATATGTTATAGCACCATTACCATGGTAAGGGGGGAGCCGGGGTGGCGGAATGGTAGAGCGTTGGACTTCGAATGCTCGGGTCGTGAGTTCGTATCCCGGCTGGGGCCAAATGTTTGTGCTGGTTTTTTCATCGTTGCCCCGTCTTTGATATCACCCGTATGTGGTGGAAAAGGACGTTAAACCCCTAAACTCCCACCCACCCATCGTGGTAAGGGAATTTGGGGCTGCTCCCTCGAGGAGAGCGCGGTGTCGCTACAGAACAGCGCTGCCATGTGTGTGTGTGTGTGTGTGTGTGTTTCAGTTATATTCCGCGGTCCCTCCCGGCCGCATGGAATGGGATCATTAACGTGAACACTTGATACTGTGTGTGACATGCGTACACGAATTCGAGACACTTAGGCGCCTTCTTCTTCTGCGTTCCACTGTGCAACCCTTATGGCTGTTGTTTGGGTTGTGGTACGACCAGTAGCACTACTCTGCCTCCCCCTGGGTCCCAGGTCGACAGAGCCGCCAGTCGCTGAGGCGGGCCCCTTTGAGGCTGAGGGCCCGGCACCGTCCCCGCCTGGCTTTGGTCCACGGGGACGACACCATAACGATATATCCATCTGAGGCATTGTCCATTTTTCTGGGTTGCGTGTGTGCTCGTCTCCCTGACGGGTTGCCACACTATGTCCTCCTGGGCATAGTCAGCGACACTCCGACTTCGTTGGCTTGGTTTGAGTTTGGAGTTTTCCTTCTCCTAGGAGGGCTTCCTTCGCCTGGATGTAGAGAGCCCCTCCTGCCCTCAGGTGACCCTGCTGAGAGACAGGGGGTGTTTGTTTGGAATTTTCCTTTTCCTAGGACACTTGCCTGCCACGGCTGACGACTATGTCCTGTCCGGGTTTTTCTGTCAGTGTTTTCCCTTCACTTAGCTGGATTGCCTGCCACAGCTAATGAGCTCCAGCTACCCTAACCCAGTTTGCACTTTTGGTCAGTCCCCTACCCAACACAGACCTGTTCAGCTTGGTTGAACCTGCCGGGAGCACTACGCTCCCACTGACATAGCTCTAGGGGTCATCAGGGATCGCAAGCCAGCACACCGCGTCAAGATAAGTGCACTGTGCCGGCGTGACATACCAAGTCGCACCCGTGAAGTGGGTGAAGCTCGGCTGTGTGGCAACAGCCTCCCCATTGGGCCCATAGCACACCCGCTCTGGGTAGGAGCCACTTAGGCGCCGTAAACGAGTCTGCACGTTACGTAAATTTGACTCGATTTGGCAAGGAAGAATCCAAGCTCACAAATCGTTCAGACCTGTTCTGGTCCATGTGCCACTTAGCTCATTAGCGAGTCCACTCCTGACCGGCAATCAAAAGGCCGGTCGAGCCCCCAGAATTCAGCCAATTGCGTCCCGTGGCATAATGAGCACAACACACGGCATGGTCTGGCAAACATTATGCCAGACACTACAACGAGGGAAGCACGTGTATAGTTTGATGTGACTGAAACATGCAAAGAAAGCGGGTAAGTCCATTGACGTCATTCGAGGAAAAACACCAAATGTTACGTCAATCTCTTCCATCTTGAAATCACCCCTTTCCTCATAAAATTACAGATTATTAGAGCTCGGAATGCACGGATGCCAACTGACGAGGAAAATGCAGTCCGGCAGCTACAAGGTCGAGTGCAGCCACCACACTGTCACCGGCTACTGCGTGCTGGCTTCAGTCAGCTGAACGCAGGCCTGTCTGTGCATATATTTGTGCAAACATGTGTCTTAGTGATGTGATGCTTGACTCGAACCACCAATATAGTTCAGAACGATCTGTGAACTAAAAGTCCTAAAATTAAGGCCTTTAACTTCTCCAAAACAAAATTAATGGTGTCTTCTGTAAAGACTAGAAATCTTGGAAACAGGTGCGTTCAACGCTATAAGTGAAATGTTCTACGTTATTTATAGACCGGAGTATCATTTTTATAGCTTGCGCGGCGTCAAGCCCTAACTAACTAACTAATCATTTTCATAGGGTGATCACTTGAGTTATCCCATTTCACTCTTACCAACGGTTGTGGGCCTTTCAAGCTCCGTCGTTGCCTCGGGCTGTGGGTTTGTCCAGGAGTAAGTGACGAGATCTGTAAAGTTTGAATTCCGGAGATAGATCAGTGATGGAACTGGGAAAAAAAAAATGCCGTTGGCATATTAAGTGAAAATGACGTATGGGACTGTGCAGGAAGGCGAGTGTGCCGTAAATTGACATTCCTCTGCGAACGTTTGCTGGTCATTAATATAGGGCGGTATGCCTGCGGCGCTTAATCAGGTGTTAATTAATTTTGTATGATTTGAATCTGGTGATTAAAGAGTTCATTGCTTTGGCTCTCTGCAACCCCCAACCACCACCACCACCACCCCTCCTCCTCCTCCTCTCTCTCTCTCTCTCTCTCGCTCTTTGGCAGCCGGGATAGCTGAATGGTGTAGAGTGTTGCACTTTGGTTTAAACATTTGTATTCATTGAAGCCGGATCACCGTCAAGCAGTAAACAGTATTACGCTGAAAGAGAGCCCAACAAGTAAAAGCTTATATACGTGCTCATCTAAACCAGTTTACAAAATGCATGGCGGAGAAATTGGCGTGGAAAAACTGACTGAACTGAAATGTAAAGACTTTTTTTTTTTTGTTTTTTTTTTTTAACGATTTGATGTCTTCAAAAAAGGAAAGAAAAAAGAGTCAAAAGACAGAGACAAAAGACCGCCCAAAAAAAGGAAAAGAAAGAAATAAAGAAAATTGTAAAAAGGCGGGGGTGGAGGAGGGTTAAAAAAAAAAAAATTCTGCTGACGTTTGTCTAAAATGACTTTGTGAAGTCATGCCAGATTAGATCTGTATTTTCTAATTACCATAACGTAGCAGTTTAACATACATGTATGTTTGAATTAAATTTGTTAGAAGCAGTGCTGCCCTCCTATGGAGGGATTCAAATAATTTGTTATTCCTCTGTTATTCTGTTCAATACAATGCATTCATTTTAATTACTGTTGTTATGAAAACAGTTTATCAAAAAATAGAATGAAGCACCTGGAAAAAAAATGTAAAGACGTAAAAGAGAGAGAGAAAACTAAGAAGAAGAAAAGAGCAGGAAGAAGAAATGAAAGAAGAAAGAGCATATCAAACTTTACTCTGAGTGGTGGTGGCAACAGCCCGCCCGCGTGGACGCAGGTTTATAAATTTAAATGGCGAAGCGACCCGATAGGTCAATAAACTGTTGAATTATTTGAAAAAGGTTTGTATTTTGGTATACAGATTGGGTGGGGCTTCCTCTCGAGACGATATCGACGTTGAAGTCATACAGTAGTAAAGCTTATGTAAAGCTACGTGCTTGATGAAACAGGGGGCACTTTTATTAAGTAATGGGATGCATCTTCTACTTCGTAACCACATGCACAAGAACGGTCGTCAGACAAATGTCTCTTAAAAAGGTGGTCGTCCTCTAATACCGATGGCAGAGAGTTTACAAAGAAGCCCCCTGTGCCAGACTTTGTCAAAAGCTTTAGATATGTCAAAGAAACTTGCTTGCGTTGTTGACTGGGTATCAAGGGATTGACAGAAATCATTGCAAATAGTAACTAGCAGATAGACCGTAGAATCACCCGGAATGAAACCAGACTGCGAGGTG
Source organism: Batillaria attramentaria (assembly GCA_018292915.2). Taxonomy (NCBI): domain Eukaryota; kingdom Metazoa; phylum Mollusca; class Gastropoda; family Batillariidae; genus Batillaria; species Batillaria attramentaria. The sequence continues at coordinate 3,494,727 of JACVVK020000009.1, read as the reverse complement.
GTAAGAATATTGTTAGTCGACAAATAGTCGAACACATGTTTTTGGACACATTTTTCCATTACCTTACCTACACAGCTAAGCAAAGACACAGGACGATAGTTTGTACATTTTTCTTTCTCTCCTTTCTTGAATATCGGGGTAACATTAGCTTGTTTCCATACAGTAGGAAATGTACCCTCAGTCAGGGACCTGCTAAACAAGAATGCTAAAGGATCGGATAAAATTTCAGCGGATAAAGATAGTATTGAGAGAGAGTGTTGTACTTTCAATCAGTCAATCAATCAATCAATCAATGAATTTGTTGAGTCGGTTGTAAAAGGGTATTTGGTCCACATATCACTCACTGAATACCATACCATTAAAGCGAAGATAGTAAATACCGTGAAAAGGACATAATGAACTTAATAAAGAGTAATGAAAAATTCATGACTATATCACTCATTAGCCCTTCCAACAGTCATATACTCAATAAGAATAATTACATGTATCACGAACTCGGGTCGTGAGTTCGAATCCCGACTGGAGCCAAATACTTTTACTGGCCTTTTTCTCATTGCCCCGTATTTGGTATCATCCTTACGTGGTGGGAAAGGACGTTAAGCTCCCAAACACACACCCTCCAATCTCTCTCTCTCTCTCTCTCTCTCGTGGGGTGGGGTTTTTGGGGTTTAACGTCCTTTTCCACCACATAGGGTGATATCAAAGACGGGGCAACGAGGAAAAAGCCAGCACAAATATTTGGCCTCAGCCGGGATCGAACTCACGACCTCTCTCTCTCTCTCTCTCTCGGGGAGCCGGGGTGGCCAAATGGTAGAGCGTTGGACTTCTGATGCTCGGGTCGTGAGTTCGTATCCCGGCTGGGGCCAAATTTTTGTGCTGGCCTTTTGATCGTTGCCCCGTCTTTGATATCACCTGTATGTGGTGGAAAAAGGACGTTAACCCCCCTCCCCCAACACCTCTCTCTCTCTCTCTCTCTCTCTCACACACACACACACGTGCGCATGTCAGTTTAATCATCCGTTGTCGACTACTGTTGAATCGAAGTAACACCGGATATACTTCCCCCCCCCATCCCCCACCCCACCCCACCCCACCCCACCCCACCCCACCCCATCCCCATCTTTTTTAAACACCTTGGTGCATAACCATCAGTCACGAAAACAAGAGAGAGAGAGAGAGAGAGAGAGAACAAAAACGTACAAGCCTACACAAAAACGGGAAAACATTGTTTGCCCGATCACGACAAGCTTGCATTCAGTTCTGTTCTGTCCGGGCGTGCAGAGGGCTCCGACTAAATAAACCAGTCGTTTGGCTTACATGGGTGAGGACACATGAAAAGGGCAAATTAATCCGCCACAACAATACCACGCTGCACATCAAAGCACAGCGGGAGCTCACTTCAAAGGGAGACGGCACAGCCAATGAAAGCGCGCACGTGTTGCATGTAGCACGGGGAAACGTGGTATATATACGTATTTATTCCATCTTGTGTTTTACTGTCGCATCAGGGGACCGATACCTTTATGATGTGTGTTTTTCGCTTCGAGCCCCCTCCCTGGCCGGGCGGTTTCACACATGAATGAACTTCAAACCAAATTACGCGGCGGCACGTGTCCCGGAATGGGACCTGCCAATCTTCATCAGAGATAAGGCCCACGCCATGAAAATAACGCCGCGGCCACGCCCCCTTTTTATTTTTTTTATTTTTTTAATTTATTTTCTTTCTCGGACTTGAAAGAGAGTGGTAGAAATTATATAGCAGTGCGAGAGGCCTGAAAATAAGTGGATGAAGTTGCTGGCACTCGAAAAAATATGAAAGAATAAAGACTGTGGTCACGACGATGATGACTGACGACTGTGGTACAATTATGATAATGACGACGACAGTTGTAACGATGATGACGACGACGATGATGGTGATGACAGTGGTTAGGACGATGATGGTGGTGATGACAGTGGTTAGAACGATGATGGTGGTGATGACAGTGATTACGACGACGCTGACGACGACAGTTGTAGTGATGCTGATGATGATTAGGACGACGACGATGTTTATGTTGATGGTGGTGGTGGTGATGACAGTGGCGACGGCGATGACGACGACAGTGGTTAGGGTGATGAGGATTGCGACGATGGTGGTGGTGGTGGTGATGATGACGACGATGACGACGACGACAATGGTTAGGACGAATGTGACGACGACAATTCTGATGACGACGATGGTGACAGCGGTTCGGACGATGGTGAATACAATTGTAACGACAACGACGACGATGATGATAATGACGACGACGACGCCGCCGTCGATGATGACGATGACGACCACGACGGTAGCGGTGGTGACGTCAATCGTGGTGATGATGACGATGACGACAACGGTGATGATGCCAATCACATAATTGGTGGTAACGATAATGATGACGATGGCGGTGGTGACTCATGACCACAGTGGTGGTGGTTGTGGTGGTGGTGGTGATAATGAAGATGAGGACGACGACGTCGGCGGTGATGATCATAATGACAACGATGTCGACAACGGTGGTGACGACAATGGTGGTGATGGTGCCAATAATGTCAACGATATGATGGTGCTAAGGAATTGGGTGAAGATAACGCTAGCGGCGACGAGATGACGACGACGACGACAACGACTCGGATTGAAGTGATGGTGTAGAAGACAGTGACAACGATGATGTTGATGACAATGGTGATTGGTTTTGACACGGCAGTGATGACGGCGACTGTGATGATGACGATAGTGACACTAGTGACGATGGCTAAAACCGATATTCGACATCTCTGTACCTCACACGTATGGCCAGTCACCCCTGCCTGACCGCTGACCCCTTCGCCTCCCTCCACCGATCCCCATAACCCTCCCCCCCCTCCCCCAAGTCCTGTTGCCTCCCTTCAGCCTGTAGCATCCACCCCCATAAAGTGGTCTTAAGCCGCCGTCAAATTGCCCGTCATAAGAGGCAGGACCTTAATCTCAGACCGCGCCAAAAACACCCAGCCTGCTCCCATGCGCGCAGCTTGTGTCTCGTGGTCAGCGGAGCGTAAAAGCCGCTCAGATCAATGCGGCGTGGTCGTCCCTTTGATGTCGGTCGCTGGCAGGGCGATGCCATGGCACGGTCCCGTGCTGAGCTGGAGGTGCGGGGGGGGGGGGGGGGGGGGTTGGGAGCTGGGAGCTGGGGAGTTTGGGCTTGATGCTTCATGGTCGTGTGGAGTGAGTTACGTCGTTGCGTGTTTGTTGTGGGACAGTGTACACGAGGTTGATGATGACGATCTAAAGAGTTTAAAGGTCTGCAATCTCTACAAAAAGCCACAGTGTGTTCAACAAAACAAAACAACTGTCCGACTGTGGAAAATGCACAGTCAACTCTGTCACAGTCCCTAAACCCCAAGGGCAGCCTGATTTCAGAGCTCCGTTTGCGTTTTGACAATGACTGAGCGAGAAAGATCGCAGTGACCAGTGTTCTCGTGCAGCACACAACACCCGCTAGTGACGTTACATAGCCATGTGTCCAGCCAACTACCCAAAAGCACAATAAAGTCACTGCAAACTCACGCTCTGGTTTCATAAGAATCTCCGAAGCGCTGAAAACTCTGCAACTGTGACAGAGTTGCCTGCATTATGCACAGTCGCAGTTTAAAAACACAAACAAACAAACAACACACACACACACACACACACACACACACACACACACACACACACACATTTTTGCGGCTTATTGTTGATAGCGCAGACCTTTAACGTCCCCGCCATTGGTCGTGATTGAGGCCATTCAGTTTAAAAACATAAAATTTCTTTTTATTTTAGGAGGTTAGTGTGCTGATGATAGTAAGGGAGGAAAGAGCAAAACATACATCCAGACACATATATTGCTAAAAAAAAAAAAAAAAAAAAATTAAATTCACTTTTTGGAGGTAGTAATACCTTAATGCATTTTTTGCTTGTGCTGTACTTTCTGTTTGATTTGATTTTTGTGAGTAAAACAATAAAATGTTTAAAAGTTACTAGTAGAAAAAAAAAGGTCCAGCCCGGACTAGTGTACACGGGGTCAAACGTGGTACTTCAAACACACACACACACACACACACACACACCGACACACACACACACACACACACACACACACACACACACACACATTACTCCAGTGAGGCCTGAGTGGAAAGGCGAAAATCGGATTTGTTTATTTTTATTTTAACCCCTGTCAGACGCGTACCATTAAGTGGTGCGTGCATTGTAGTGTTTCTTTCTAGACTGAATCATTTTTAGAGGTGATTATGATGCCTGAGGCGGATATAGCATATCTACAGACAAGTTGAAGCCTCGTGCATTTGTGGTCTTTGACCTGACAAGACGGACACCTTAGTTTGGGCATCCTGTTGGCTCAGTGTCACGAAACCGTGAAACTCGAATTCTAAGCTGTCAGACTTAGCACGTCTACACACAACACGTCACGCTGCCTATCACTGACGTACGTGTCGAAACAAGACGACTTGACATGCCCGGGCAGCCAGGGGCAGACAGCGAGATCAAAGGAATAAACTAATTATCTCATTAATCGGCGGGAGCCCCTGGTTACTGAACGCTGCCTACTTCTGTCTGTCTGTCTGTCGCCAGGTGCGTGCCTTGAGGACACACAGTTGAGGAGACTGACACCACCCACTGGAGTGGGAATGGCGGGGCAGGGGAGGCGAGGTGGGGGGGGGGGGCGGGGGTACTTTTGTGATGCTAGATTTCCCCCCCACTGTTGGCTGAAACGAAGACACTGAGACCAGCGTGGATTTCAACGCACTGTCTTCATCATCACTCTTTCACATCTGCCTATGCTCCAGCACTATGTGCCCGACGCTCAGCGGCCTGTAGGTCAAAGAATTCAAACGCACGAAGCCTCAAAATGGCTATAGATACATTCCCTATTAGCCTCAGGCATCATAGTTACCCCTTAAAAACACAAAAATTACTGTGCACTGACCATTCAAGGGCGTGTACCTGAAACGATTTTTTTTTTTGTTAATGTTGAATGTCTCCGGCTTTCCGCTCAGTCCTCACTGGAGTAATGCCAGCTTACTTTCTGTTTTGGGGAGCCGGGATAGCCGAATGGTAGAGTGATGGACTCTCAATGCTCGGGTCGTGAGTTCGATTCCCGGCTAGCCTGTAGGGCCAAGTATTTTCCGGTACCGGCCTTTTTTTTTTTCGTTGCCACGCCTTTGATGTCACCCTTACGTGGTGGAAAAGGACGTTCAACTCCAAAACACTCACCCCATAACCACTTTCTGTTTTAGGCCAGAAAGCCACTTCATCCAAATCCACTCACTTAGGGATTATTGTCTGCGTGAGGTGTCTCCCTTGCAGCAACAAGCACGTATTTTTAGTGTCGGAGCACAAATGCATGCACGCTGCGGGTCGGTCTGTGTATGCACGGGGGACAACTCATACGGGCAATAATCTCTAAACAGGCTGAAAATATACTGTGCTGGTGAGTGCGACAGTTTTCACCGCTTCTGTGCACACTGTGAAATAACACCGTGACGGGGACCTCAGAGCTGTTCGCAACTGTCCACTTTCCTTTGTCACCGAGTACATTTTGGTTTTTGTTTTTTTTTCCATCTTAGCTCGGCTCGGTCTCGGTTGGGCCGATTTGGGTGTCGTCGCAAGGGCATAGAGCAGCTCTGTTCCAGGGGCGGCGATCCTCTAGCAGGGGCTAGAGCAGAGTATCGCCACCCCTGGAACAGGGCCGGTTGAGCATAGAGAAGCGACGGGCCCGGAACAGGGATGTAACTGCCGTCGCTCTGATCGGCACCCCGTAGCAGACCGCCGACCGAAGGTGTTGATCGGGGACAGGAGGCAGTGGAGTTAGAAACATCTGATGGGGGGGGGGGGGGGGGGGCATTGGCTGAATTCTGGGGGCTCGACCCTTTTGATTGCTTGAGGCCGACAACAGTCTCAGTGTGACTGAGTGTGAATACACCGACAACGACGACAACAACAAAAACAACAATTAACAATTAGGCTAAGAACCCTGATGTGTAGATTCGGGCGCGGGGAGAGACATAATTGCCAGTCAGGACAACTCAGTAACCCAACAGCAACAACCACAGAGGAGGGGTTGGGGAATTACGACACCTGTCGAAATCGGGAGCAGCTGAAGAGGGACAAATTCGGCGGCTGTTAAAATGTGTGCTCACTGGTGCGTTCAAACCGAGTGGGCGCAATTATCTCAGTTTAGTCAGGCGTTTGTTTTTGTTGCTGTTTGGTTTTGCTGTTGGTTTATCATTCAAAGAACAGTTACAGTTCGTCACAAGGTTTAAAGGGCGCGGGGTATTTGGGGAGGATTTGCAAAGGCACACGCCAGAACAACTTGTCCTTAAGGGCCAAAAGCCATAGGACGTAAAGCAAGCTAATGATGATGGGAGGATTTGCGAGCCGTCATGCGCTCGTAACCGGTCAGCTAGAGCCTCGTATTACTGATCAAATGACGGTTTGGGGGTTTAACTCTTTGACGACGGAGCGCAATTTCTGACAATCGTGTGTCAGAAATTGCGCTCCGTCGTCAAAGAGTTAACTACCTTTTCCACCAAATATAGGTGATATCAAAGACGGGGCATCGAGAAATAAGGCCAGCACAAATATTTTGCCCCGGCGGCCACGATTGGAATTCACGACCCGAGCATTGAAAGGCGAGTTTTTCAAGGACTAAGCGGTAACACACGCTGATAATAGTCCCGTAATATGTGTGAGACTAGAGCTAAGTCTCAGACTAGTTTATCCTATTTTCTTGCATCATACCCATGGATGTCCAAGGCTACTAGAAAACTTACATAATTGTTAGCGCATAATTATGGAGGGGCAGTTTTGTTTGTAGAGGGCGAAAAAAGCTGTACACCGGTTCAGCTGGCAAGGTATCAGGACACAGCGGCCACATCAAACAGAAAATCTGATTGATCACCTGCGGTTGCTGTCGGTGTAAAGGTATACTTTACCTACGTATCTGCTGTACGGAGAAGAAACCCTATTGTTTTTAAATTGGTCAGCACATGGGAGTATGGTGGCCGCTTAACCGAATGGTCGTTGGTCCCGATATCAGACCTTCCCGGGTTCTTCTTCTTCTGCGGTCGATTTGATTAGTTGCGTCAGATCTGCAACCCCGTCACCATGACGAGTCCCACGGTCTTCTCCAGGTCATGACGGCTACCTCAAAGCTGCACCTGTAACTCTGCGTCCTCTGGTCAGGTTTGACATCGTAGAGCATCATGTGCAGGACAGTACTGGAGGATGTGTTCTGGGGTCTGGGATCCAGTGCCACGTGGACATTCGTCAGTACTTTATGGACAATATGGAGTCGGTTGAGGTGGTTCAGTAGTTTGCAGTGGCCAGTCCTCAGTCTGAAGAGGATTGTCTGCTGGTGCCTCTGGAGCAGATGGGTCGGGTCAACACCACTGTCTGCACCCAGCCTATTCTTCCACTGGGACCGGTACTGGTTCCCGATGATTTTTCTGGGTTCGAATCCTGACAGGGGCGAAAACTTGTACAGGCTCCCCCCCCCCTCCCTTCCCCGTCCCCAGTGCCTTGTCTTTGAAATCACGTTGCAGATGGAACAAACGACGTGACAATACCCACCCACCTCGGCTATAACTGACTACAGGCAACAAAGTGTGTGGACGAGTGTTTTAGGGTTTTACGTCCTTTTCCACCACGTGACATATGAGTGATATCAATGACGGAGCAACGAGAAAAAGGCAAGCACGAATATTTGGCCCCAAGCGGGATTCGAACTCACAACATGAGCATTTAAAGTGCAATGCTCTATCGTTGGACTGTAACGGCTCCTCCTAGAGAGAACAGAATTGACTGATACAACGTGGCACACACACACACACACACACACACACACACACACACACACACACACACACACACACACACACACACACACACACACAGAGAGATGATGATGATGAAACGTTTTTTATTCAGGATAGAGCATTTAGGCATTGCTGCCTATCTTACATGCTGTCCTGCTATTCTACATTAAAGGGTATTGAGAAAAAAATCAAAACAAACAAACAAACAATAAAAATATTTAAAAAAAAAAAAGTATAAACTATCTAGGAGAGAGAGAGAGAGAGAGAGGAGCTCCTCTCATGTTCCGCACGTGGCTCTCTGCAGGAAAGTTGACGGAAGCGAACAACATCCTCCCCCCCCCCCCCCACACACACAACGTTTTGGCTGATATGCAAACAGCTTTGTGCAATGTAGCGTCCTTGCCAAAGGCATCCTTGTATCCTTGTACCGTACTTCTGTTCTGAGGGCAACAAACTGGACACGAAACTGAAGAAGAAAAACCCGACCCCCCCCCCCCCGAAAAACAAAAACAAAAACAAAACAACAACAACAACAAAAAACCAACCAACCAACAACAACAACAACAACTCCCCCCCCCCCCCCCAAAAAAAAAAACCCACACAAAACAAAACAAAAAAACAACAACAACAAAAACAAAAAACAACCAATCAAACCAACAACAACAACAAAAACCAAACAACAATAACAAAAAACAAACAAAAAACAAAAACAAAACAACAACAACAACAACAACAACAACAAAACAAACCCCAACAACAACAAAACAAACAAACATACAAACAAAACACAGTAACTACGACCGAAACGATTCCGCATGTTTGAAGATATGAATAATTGTGGTGAAATTGGTGAGATCTTTTTGTGAGTTGGAGTTTATGACTATTGTCACCTCTTTTCCGCTCATTAAATTTTTAGTTTCACCAATCCAGGCCTCCAGATGATGATGGCTTCAGTTGTGATCAAGGTGTGTGCGACGGTGTGTGTGTGTGTGTGTGTGTGTGTGTGTGTGTGTGTGTGTGTGTGTGTGTGATTCGATCTAGTAGGCATTTTTTATGTTTAGTTGTGCACGATTAGTTTTCTGTTGTTATTTTATCATCAGGCTGCATTTATTATTCGAGTGCCGAAAGATCGTGAACACCCAACACTGGCGTGACCACGAAAAATCCAGTTATTATTATTATTATTATTTTAGTGCAGTAAGGACACATGACAATCATCAAATTCTTCTTCTTCTTATTATTCCATATACTCTGGTATTCAGTCGTCGTGTGTCGCACTTCTTTGAAGACTATAGACTGAGACAGAAACAGTTTTTACTACAGTAAGAAAAAGAAAAAAGAGAACAGTCTGACTCAGTTGTGACCAGCAGATGAAGGCTACTCAAAGACGAGTCAGTTCAGCCGGCGCGGCTGGCTGCGCCGCCGAACTTTAGCGAGACCTTTTAGATAAACTTCAGAAACTTTTCAGTGCCTCAGTTAGCCTGTCACGGTAGAACTAGAGACTTGACAATGAGTATACGACACATATGAGTGAATGGGGCAACATTCTTCCAGAGACCTATTCTTCTCCTCCAAGGTCACGTTTCTGTGTCGAATTCCTGTGGTCCGCTATAACCGGACTGGGTGACGCAATTCTGGAGTTATGGTGAGGCGCCGCCAGATTTCCCCCTGCTCCGAAATGAACTCGCCCGGGGTTGCGGGCCGTTCTCTCTACGCAGGATCAAAGCAAAGCGATAGTCGCCGCTCTTCCTTGGCTAACGGTGAATGAGGTTACGATCCCCCCCTATTTTGAGGAATGGGATCGCCACCGCCGTCAATCATGGCGCACGAGCGCGAAGTAAGCCCCGCCCCCTAGGAGTCGTTCAGTAGCAGTCGTGTTGTGGTCTCGTACGCACGCCTCACTGTGTTGTGTGTATGTTGACCAGTGCAGTGTGTGCTGCGTAGTTTTTTTTTTTACACGCACACATACACGGTGCAGCCTCTGGATTCTTTACTACAGTCGTGCGTGGTTGTAAGCAAAGTTTGAGTGAATGGCCTCGTGATTTGGATACCGTTGGAAATGGCCGACTTTCCTTGAGAATGGGGAAACTTCAAAGCAAACATGGTAAGCGAGAGACAGGAGGGACAGCTCTCCTTCGCTCTCTCTCTCTCTCCCTCTTTCTCTCACACTCACTACAGGCTTTAGTACTGACTGGCCCGGGCTGTATTCATTCGGGTGCATGGCCGAAGCACGCGACCTCTCAACCCCAAAGTCGGACTACCGCTCAGTCGTTTTTGCATGCGCCGTTTTCTTCGTTTGATTTGCCGGCTCCCTTTTTTGTTGTTGTTGTTTTCGTAGCTGGAGTAACCTGCCCATTTCATTGGCATGGTTTCTGTTGCTTTTGCGTGCTGTGTGGGTATCAAAAGCGTAAAGATACTGTGCTCTGTGAAAAGGGTCTAACCGCCTTATCAAATCTATGGTGCTTTAGGCCCTTGGCCCAGAAGACGCCGGTAGATCTGGTTGTGTGTGTGTGTGTGTGTTTTGTGGGTTTTATTTCTTTTTATTTTGCTTGAGACTGCTTGGTTTTGTTTGATGCATTTGCCCCTGTATCTTTCGTTTCATGTGTGGCTGCTCTCTCTCCGGTTCCTCTCACAGTTCGTCGGACAAGCCGCGTTCCGCTTGAAGGTAGGGGAGCTGCAGAGGTTTTTTTTTTTTTTTTTGCTTTTGTTTTTTTCTTTTCTCTCCAGTGTGGGCAGACTGGGAGGCAGTACCATTTGGCTTTGACTGCTGGCGTAGTACTGCTGCAAACCTTGCTTGCCACATGTACATGTTAACCTTCTGTGTGAAGGCTAAGGGGTGTGTGTGTGTGTGTGTGTGTGTGCGCGCGCGCGCGCGTTTCATGGCTCACGTGTGGGACACTTTGGACAGCACGCTTTCTGTGTTTAAAAAAATTATTTTGCTGTTGTTTTGTAAATTATGCTTTATGTTTAAAGTAGCCTATTAACTTCTTAGGACCCATGCCATCCTCCTATAATCGGTCAAAACAGTACAAGCTTTTAAAGCTACTTTTGCTGTTATGGTATCGTGCAAAATCGGTAATGATGCAGTGGTCATGCGATGTACTCATCTTGATGTATGGCAGCAAGTAACCGTTTCAGCACAAGCACTTCAGTCCTTAGCCACCCCCCCCCCCCCCCGCACATGTATGCTACACTTCTCATACGCACATGTGTACCCTAAGCCATAATTGTCAATCGTACTTTAACTGACTTCCTACCAAGTAAGTTTGAGGTTGTGCACCAGTGGCCTGAATAAAAAAAATTCATGATTAATTTATGTCTGCAGCATGGATTTAAATTCGGCTTAGTGGGACTGTTGCACTTTGATTACGCTTGTCTTCGCTGCAGTAAGACTAAGAGCCGTGAAGACACCGTTAATCTGGCCTGATTTTCGCATGTACAGGGCCAAAACCGCAAAAAAGAGTAAAAGTTAAAACCGTGGGATACTCGTGCGCAGATGAAATGTGTTAATAGTGTCAAACTTCAGTCAGAATAGGCAAATCCTCCTGTCACTGTAATTGTACGAAATGTCAGCAGCAGATGCACCGTGCGAAGGCTCGGGTTGACAAGGCAAGGGATCAAACCGTTGCTCTGTGTATGCGCTGTAATGACAAAATGGAGCAGAGCAGTTATCCTTTCATGACAGACTATCTTTTCTCACGGCGTGATTCATTCATACATAGCTGTGGCCCATTTCTCGTTCACTCGGTGGTAGTGTTCACTATAGCAGAACTTTCTTTAGGGTTTTTTTTTTTTTTTTGGGGGGGGGGGGGGTTGTTTTAGTTTTGTTTTGTTTTGCTTGTTTGTTTGTTTTTGTTTCTCAGACTAACCTTTCTTTCAACTTTCATCCATTATTGAATGTGTAGTTCTGTCAGTGGCAGAAATAAAGGTTTTAAAAATGTATCTATACATGTATGTACATATGACCTCATGATGTGTGTTCAGTGTTGAAGATATTTTCCAGAAGATTATTCAGAAAGTCAGAAAAGTGAAGAGGGGGTGGGTGAGTGTTATTTGACTTTGAGAGTTTAACGTCCTTTTCCACCCCATGTGGGTGATACCAAAGATGTGGCAAGGTGAAAAAGGCCAGCAGAAATATTTGGCTCCATCCGGGAATTAAACTCACGACCCGAGCATTGCAAGTCCAGTGCTCCCCTTAAAGTTCAGAGTATACGTTTGCAATGCTATTGAAGATGGAGGAAACAACAGTCCACCCATGCCCGTTATTTCAGTCTTTTACTGCAGAAGACTTTCTCTAAACACTGAATTGACTGAGAAGTAGTGAAGAGAACTAGAGCGCAACTTCTGCTGTTTCATTTTTAGCCAGCCCCCATACTGACATAGACTAAGAGTATACAAGTAACCCACAGTCCACCACACATGTATCTGTTTCATTTTTAGCCAGCCCCCATACTGACATAGACTAAGAGTATACAAGTAACCCACAGTCCACCACACATGTAATTCTTTTTCTGTGCGTGTCACTCACGCAGTCGTGAAAAGAGTAGGGTTATAACTTTGATGACTTGCGACTGGCCTTTACGTTTCTGCTTTCTGAGTGAGAAATGCTAGTGTGGTGCGGATTTGACATACTTTAAATGTTTTTGCAGGTCTTCTAGACCTATGTGTAGCAGGGGGAGGAAGGGGGGGAGGGGAGGGGGTGGTCTAGGGTCAAAGGGCATGATACTTAAGGTGAGCAGCTGAACTCCTCCAGAATTTAATCTCTCACAGTCGGAAGCCCTTTGAAATGCATGAGGCTTCAAGGACGCACAGACCGACTGTCGCTCTATAAAGATAAAAGTTGAGGGTGTTAGTGAGTTTTTTTTTTTTTTTTGAGGTTGCCTCATTGTCGCTTCTCAGCTCCCTCCCTTTACGCCCCCTTCCCTCCGTGCTCCATTCTCTCTCCCCCCCCCCCCCCCCCCCGCTCTCTTTCCCCTACACACATGTATACATACATGTATGGACGTATGTATACATAATACATACGTGTATACGCTATATAATTTATATATGCGCACAGAGAGAGTTGGGGGGAGGGGGGCAGCCTCCATAGCATATTGTCACCAGGGGCAGTGCAGTATTCCTGTACGGCCTCTGTCCAGGGAGGGGTGGGGGATGAGGTTTGAATAGGGGACTTGGGGGATGGGGGGGTGGGGGGTGGGGGGAGTATATGGTGTACTGGCAGAGCGGAAAGACTGACCTCTGGCTGACACAAAAGGCAAAAAGTTTCAGCATTGAGATCAGCCACACCCTTGTTTAGGTGTGTAGGGATGAGGGATCGCATTTTAATGACCCATTTAAATGGAAAGTGGCTGTTGGCGTGTTGCTAGTGTTAGTGAGCGAGTGCGCATGTGTATGCCCTCTGTACGCTGCTACTGCTAGACGTGAAGAGGTTTATTTTTGTTTGTTTTTTTTACCGCCGCATCTAAGCCAGTTTCCACCTTTAAATTTTTTTTTTTCCTTTCTGCTGTCGAGGCCGATGGGAAGGGGGTGGGGGAATGGGGATGGGTGGGTTGCAGGCCTGTCAGTGTCATTAAAGTACCTACATCGCAGAAGGGTGGGGGGGGGGTCCTTAGTCAAACCAAAATTACAATTGCAATAGGAACATTTTCACTTGTAAAATTGTGTGTTTGTCAGTGGATGTATCATGTTGCATTTGTCATTGTAATGATTTGAGCATCTTCCAGACAACTATTATGTGTGTGTGTGTCACTCTGTGTGTGTGTGTGTTGTGGTGCAGCAAACCATTTCTCCTAGGGCAACAGTATGTTTAACTGAACAATTATTATAAAATTATTCTTGGCAAGACAGTGTTAAACAATCACTGTTGTAACATTACACAGTAGAGCACAAGTATCTGGATTAGAAATTAATAAACAGACTTCTTACAGTGCATAAGTGACGTTTGAACATCCTTCTGACGGCTGACCTGTTCTGTCTTGTTTGTGCGCAGCAGCGGAGTGCTTCCTGGTCAATGCACACCTTAACAAGGCTCTGGAGGAACAGATCTGGAAAAAGAAAAGCGGGCTAGATTTGGCCAACTACAACATGGACGAGTCACTATCGGTGAGTGGATTTTTATTAATAACATTATCTTCTTTTTCTTCTTCTTCTTCCGAAGTTAAATTTGATTGGTTGCGTCAGATATGCAACCCGGTCGCCATGATGAATCCCACGGTCTTGTCCAAGTCGTAATGGCTACCCAAAAGCTGCACCTGTAGCTCTGCGCCCTTTGTCCTGGTTTGATGTCGTAGAGCATCATGGATAGTATAGTATTGAAGGATGTGTTCTGGGGTCTGGGATTCTGTGCAGATGGAACATTCATCAGTACTGTATAGGCAATCTTGAGTTGGTTGGCTAATAACATTAAAATCAGCAGACGCAGATTTTGTAGTCTTGCTTGCAGTTTCATACTTATCGCTGTTGTATTGTACTAGAAGGCCTGTACTTTTTTCTTCTTTTTTTTTTTGCTGGGGAAAATCATTCATGCATAGGCATATTCTGGCGCACCCTCCAATCTCTTCCCCTATCTCAGTCTTTTTCTGCTTGTGTGAGCAGACACAATAACATGGTATAGCTAATATATATGTCTCTGTGTTGCTTCTATCATGCTCTGTCTGTTTTACACACACACACACACACACACACACACACACGCATGCGCACAGAATTTTAGTGTACAGTACTGACATTCGATTGTCGGACTTGCCTATTGAGTAATCCCCCTCCCCCTTCCCCAGTTGTTAGTGTCCAGTGTGGTCTCTACAATAAACCATTCGTACTCTCTCTCTCTCTCTCTCTCTCTCACAC
>JACVVK020000009.1:3467500-3475000 GCA_018292915.2 Batillaria attramentaria | reverse complement strand
ACTGCCATCACGTACATGCCAGGTCGCTTCTGGTAGTCTTGGGGACATGTGCTGGATGCAGACTGTTCCACGGTTTAAAGTCTCATATCAGTACGTTTGTTAACGCTATGGAAAACTTTCCATCGACTGCGCTTAATCCGTGCAGCAGAATCAGTCACTTGGGATACAATGGGTTTCGCATCTGATCCCATTGTGGCCACTCTGGTTGGCGTATATAGCCTACGGAGCAGACTGCGTTATTTGTTTGACCAGCTGGACAGCGCTGGTTGGTTACTATTTTTATCGACTTTGTCGATCAGCGTGTAGTGTAGGTAGGGAATCGTTACGCCAGAGAGAGAGAGAGAGAGAGAGAGAGAGAGAGAGAGAGAGAGAGAGAGAGAGAGTCATTTCTCTAAATAATTATTGGAAAGCGCAAAGTCACGAAAATGGTGGCAGTAACCAAAAGGAACATGTATCTATTCATTCGGCAAACAACCCCAGAGCTCTGTAAGCGGCAGTGTACCCCTTCAGAACTCGTTACAAACATGTATCTATAGAGACTTTAAAGCAAGGGGGGTGGGGGGGGGGGCAGCCCGACTAGTTGGACCATTAATACGGTGTAGTGGGACAAAAGACCGAGAGTACCAATGCAATACCAACAGCGGTGACGAATGTCCGTCAGAGTGCAGAGTATGATCGGGACGGGTAGGACTATAGAGTTACTAGTTTGGACGGGGGCGTGGGAGCGTGCTTGAAGCGGTCAGTGAGCAGTAAATCAATGGAGCTCGGTGTCCGAGAACTGACCGTTTGCCTCCCGTTTAGCGCACTCTGACCATCGATCGGGGGCACGTTCGTGTTCTGTACTGTACTGGTCAGCTCCTCCCGGACGGGCCATGGGCCAAGCGGCTGCTGTACAACTACAAGCTCGTGCAATGTTTCTTGTAGGATCAGTATTGACTGTGTGGTGTGAAGGACTTTCAAAACACTGACTGTTCTGTTCTGTGTACACTCTCATTGGTCACCCATCGGCTCCCGGCCCAGTCAGACGGCCACAGGTCAAGCGGTTGTACAGTATTGCGTGCAGTATTGACTGTGGAAGACTTTCAGAACACTTGCTATCCTGTTCTATGATTACAAATAGACGCTGGCTACCGAGCATGCACTAGGCAGCTTCCGGCTAGATCGAATCAAGCCAAGGAGTTATAAATATGAACTCGGACATTGTATTGTCTGCAGTACTGACTGTG
The DNA here is from genome assembly GCA_018292915.2 of Batillaria attramentaria. Lineage (NCBI taxonomy): Eukaryota > Metazoa > Mollusca > Gastropoda > Batillariidae > Batillaria > Batillaria attramentaria. The sequence continues at coordinate 3,473,774 of JACVVK020000009.1, read as the reverse complement.
TAGTGTAAAAAAAAAATTCAGAACACCTGGTGTTTTGTTCTTTTTACGCTTTCAAGTCGAAACGTAGGTGACGGCAAACAACAACAACAACGACAACAACAACAAAGACAACAACAACAAAACAAACAGCAAAGACAGTCTGAAAGCCTGTAGGTTGAAGTACATTTATGTATGTAATCAGTTCGATATTTACTATTATAAGAGAATTGGCCAGGAGTCACACACACACACACACACACACACACACACACACACACACACACACACACACACACACACACACACACACAAAGCACCGATTCAACTCACCTCCCCCCCCCCTCCCTCTCTATTCTGCACTTTCCACTTCGGTTACACTATTGGGTCATAACTTCACAAACCACATAACCTAACTGTATCACATTTGGAACAGGAGACACAGGACGTGGAGTGTATTCCACCAGTTAGGAAATTATGAATGGGCACGCCCGGTGCAGTTAAAGTAGGCTGCGTGTCTTTGTCAAGAAGTGTGAATCATACACTCGTAGTTGTAAAAGATATTAATGGGCTCTCTCGGACTGCGTGAAATGCAGATGGTTTATTCTTAGAAGCACTAGCAGCGACGGTGGTGTAATTTTGAGCTCTCTATCTCTCTCTCTCTCTCTCTCTCTCTCACACACACACACACACACACACACACACACACACACACACACACACACACACACACACACACACACAGAGAGAGAGAGAGAGAGAGAGAGAGAGAGAGAGAGAGAGAGAATGACAATTCCTTTATTGACAACGGTAAAAATTATAGACACAGTTATCCGTTTGCAACTTGCCCTTGCTACACTACAGGAGAGAGAGAGAGAGAGAGAGAGAGAGAGAGAGAGAGTCCATTGCTCCCCACCAGCCCTCGGCCCCTTTCTCCACCCCTCCCCGGCGTAATAGAATTTCATTCATTCGCATTTCACACACGCAAGCAACCCCTTGTGCGACTTTTTGCCAATTTTGTCCCATTGACACTCACACCACGGCGAAATCCTCCAGGATTTGACAGCTGAATGGAATTCTGAAGCCTAGCGGTGTAATTGTATCCTTCAGTTGCGCGCGCGCGCGCGCACACACACACACACACACACACACACACACACACACACACACACACTGGCACGCACGCATTGCCACGAGCAGAGCAAAAGCAAAGAAAGATATGACCAGTTTCCTTGCGTAAGGAATAGCTGGGGATTACACAAGAAAAACAACAGACAGCGCGTGTCACCACGCTTCAAATGCTCCCCCGGTGTGTGGCGCCACTTTTCCCGTTTTTGCTCGAGGCGGCACTCGTGTTTCCATGGGACAACAGCTTCTTAAAACGGACGAGCCATTGATCTCCTAAACCATCACCGCTAACAACACATTTACGACTGATCTCGAACGTGCTCATATTTTGATTTTAGAAACAGGGCCACATGTGAGAGTAGTCGTCGTCGATCTTTAGTTTGCAACGATGCAGGGTTCCCGACTGCCACATTTTCTTTAGAGCGACTGCGTCCATCTTTTTTTTTCTGTAGCTGTTACAGGAGACAGTCAAACATAAAGGTCTCGGGCATTTAGGACGGTTTGCCATTCAAACCGTCATTAGATGCGATGTCCTTGATGATCGGTTACTACTGCAGCGCCGACCTCATCCTGAATCACGTGCAACTCGCAAATCTTCCCCCCAATGTCCTGCTCCCATTAAACATACATACATACATATGTTATTGTTATTTATCAGGTCAAAACCTATCAGCTTTAGTGACTTTTCTGGTGACACAGACGTGTCTTGTTGAAGAGTAAAGAGCGATTAAAACAAGTAGTAGACTCTGCTAGTAAAGTCTCATACGTTTGGAAATGTTTTGGTTTGGGTAGTCCGAATTGAGAATCGGTTGACGGCAGGCGTTCGCAGAAGTGATGATCATGGGACGGAACTCCTGTTTTCAGTCTCGGATCTTATTACGACATTGAAACTGTAGCTGTTCATTAACGTCTTTGTATGATGAGATATGATTATACCTCGTATCAAACACGATATACGGGGAGCCGGGGTGGTCGAATGGTAGAGCGTTGGACTTCTAATGCTCAGGTCGTGAGTTCGATCCTGGCTGGGGCCAAATATTTGTGCTGGCTTTTTCATCGTTGCCCCGTCTTTGATATCACCCTATGTGGTGGAAAAGGACGTTAAACCCCCAAACACCCACCCACCCAAACACGATATACTCTGGTAAAGAAGTCTAGCACTTTCGAGTCGGCCTTCATTACTCCCATGATTGCGGTCAGGACTAAGCAGTACGCCATGTTTTTAGCGAACAAAACAGTCTGTAGCAGCAGCCTTCCATTTCCAGCGGAGACTGAAGCTTTGCCTTCTTTTCTCCCGTCACAGCACGTGAGAACTGATTATTGGCTTGTCAATGGCGACGCAAGTGGCAAAGGCTTGTTGAATTACACGCTAATGTGCTGGCTGGCATGAAGGTGCTGGGGCTTAATGGTCGGAGAATTGATTATCGACTTCAACGCAAAAACTGAGGGTGTGGTGTGGGGGTGTGCGTGGGGTTACCCCCTCACCCCCCCCCCCCCCCCCCCCCCAAGTTGTTTAACGTTCATCTTATTCTCGGGGTTGCTAACCTTACCATGCTGAATTCGGGCCCAGGGAGGCTTAAAGATCTAAGCTTCCAACAAAAAGCTTTCCGAAGTGTTAAAAATTTTTTACAGAGTCGACCGTGCAAGCACAGTCAACTGTTTTGTCGCTGTATCTGGACACTGTGTGAACTCTGCAACTGTGACAGAGTTGACTGTGCTTGCACGGTCGACTCTGTAAAATCTTTCGCACTTCGGAAAGCTTTTTGTTGGGAGCTTAGATCTTTACCCCCCCCCCCCCCCCTTTCTCCTCAGCCTTTCTCCCTGTCTGTGTGTGCGTGCATCAGTGTGTGTGTGTGTGTGTGTGTGTGTGTGTGTGAGAGAGAGAGAGAGAGAGAGAGAGAGAGATAGAGACTGTGTGTGTGTGTGTGTGTGTGTGTGTGTGTGTGTGTGTGTGTGTGAGAGACTGTGTGTGTGAGAGACTGTGTGTGTGTGTGTGTGTGTGTGTGGTGGAATTGAAAATGAAAAGGGGGCAAGTGGGTGGGGGAGCCGGGAGGAGGTGGGGGGAGGGGGAGGCGATGGTTAGTAGGTCTTCACATTGGCATGCTAATCACAACCATTGTGTTCTACCGCAAATCAGTAGTTTGAAAGCTGCCACACCCGGTACCCCTTCTCTGATCAAAACCTAAAGGAGAACCAAGTCCTGCGCCCGCTCCACACGATTGTTCAGTCGTTAGGGCTGATGCCAGGACTCAAATTTCGAACGCCCCGTGCGTGTCGCTAATCGCCCTTCCACGCGTTCGCGCAGCACGGCCTGTAAATTTTTAAACAATTTGCCGGCGCGCTATCGGCTTCTTAACCCATTTGCATGCATGAGAAGGAAATCCCCTTGTCCCCAGTACAGGGAGATCGAATTGACTGCCGGAGCCATAAGCCGCTTGGTGGAGACGTAGATAAGGCAGAGGCTTCTTGTTTCCGCCTCAAGACGTCTTATTTCTCTCGTAAGACACGTTCAACTTGACCTGTGAGCGCCCATTCCTTTTAAGTTCTTCCTTCTTAAATCTCTCTCTCTCTCTCTCTCTCTCTCTGTGTGTGTGTGTGTGTGTGGGGGGGGGGGGGGTTGATAAATTAGCATGATGGTGCTGCATAGCCTAGGTTCATACTGCCCCGTAATCCGGTTTGCTTCATTTGTTCAACGTTACATTTTCGTTTTTTTTTTTTTTCAGGCACAGTAAGCCGCGAATTAGTGTTTAGGGGAAATATTTATGAATTTTATTCCCACAGACCGTTTTGAGCTGTTTTCGTGGTGTCTATCATCACGTAGACAGTGCTGGCACCGACCCAGCAGACGTGTACTCACTGACGCGGCTGAGTACGCTGAGGCAGATTGTCACCGACAACAGTCGTAGATTGTGAATGTTGGACCGCTCCCGCAAAGTGTAAAACAAAAATGTGTCGCATTAAGAGCTGTACTTATGACCAAGATAGAGTACATGTATGTATGTAATTTCGAACGTTCACTGAGTGACGAACGAAACTGTTCCAAAACAAAAGTTAGCTTAGCAAGGATGGAATTAGTCCGTTTAACCGCCGGAGACAGAGACGAAAGTCATCACGCATACCCATCTGGCAAGCCTGCCTACACGGTCAGGGTGTGTGTCACATGCTCGAGGGACGGACACGAACTGAAAGTGAAACGAGGCAGCTTTGCCATGTATGGCAGTAAGGGGTCACGGGCGTTCTACCCATTCATCATCTTGGCGGGCCCGGCCGGTCGCCAGTGAAATGGCCTTTGGTCAGATGTGAAGTCAGTCAGGAGAGGGATAAAAATTGGGGGAAAAGGTCAGATACATTCCTACCCGACTTCCACAGAAGCCAGCTCCGCTTTTGTCCCGTAAGATCTGTCGGGGGGGTGTGTCATCATTCAAAAGCAGCCAAGCGTCCTGTTACCAAAGGGGCGTAATTTGAGTGGATAAAGGAGTGCAACTCTAGCCGGCCAGCCAGGCCGTTATTGTACGATTGTTAGAAATAGAATCGTCTTCCAGAGTGTGGTTGGAGGTCCTGCGATGTTGATCCCCCCCCCCTTTTTTTTTTTTTTTTTTTTTTTGCTGTGTTGGGTAGCTTGAGGAAGGTCACTGCGGACTGACCGTATTTCTCCACTGTCTACTTCCCAGCTGACACACTTTCAGTAGTTCTTTCGCTGAAAAAGCGCTTCCATGAAGCCACCCAGAACTTACCGATCAGCTTGGGAGCAGTCAAATCTTTCACCTACAGAGACAACCCCAGCCCCTGTCTTCAGTGGCATGGTTTCCTCATCCGAGTCACTGCTGCAAGAAGGGGACATCATTGACATTTTGAGATCTGGGTTTCGTCCCTTGCGCGGAGGACGCTGGGGACTTACCGATTTTGATACATGTTCATCCCATCGTCAATGATTGCAATACACACACCAAAGATGACAGTACAGCCCATTATGGACGTAGCACCGAGACATCCAATACATCGGTCTGCAGCCGCCAGGTGTCGCCAGCTTTTGTTCTAGTTTCATCTCAGTGATGAAACGAATGACAATCGCTTCTGTCGCATACACAACTGTCACTAACTCTTCAATGGACGACTCCACTGCTGTCAATCAAAAGGGTCGAGCCCCCAGAATTCAGCCGATCGCGGCCCGCGGCACAAGGAGCACAACGCTTTTTGCCAGACACTATGTACAACGAGGAAAGCGCGTGTAGTTTGAGGTGACTGTAACATGGAAAGAAAGTAAGTCCATTGACGTCATTTTAGGAAGAAAGTCCATTGACGTCATTTTAGGAAGAAAGTCCATTGACGTCATTTGAGGAAGAAAGACCATTTCGTCAATCTCGTCCATCTTGAAATCACCCATTTTCCCATATAGTCTTTTAATATAATTAAATCTGTGATACTGTTTTTAGCCCTGAAGAAATTAATCTTGTGCAAGATCTCGTTTAAGCTTCATGTTTTAAGCTAGCCCTTTTAAAGGACCTGGCAGGATGGGACTGTGTTAGCCGCGAAGTAGTCTTTGTTGCTTGCGCGGCGTTAAGCCCTAACTAACTAACTAACTAACGTCTTGGACGTACTGTGTCAAGTTCTGCCGATACAGGCTAAGTGCAGGGCCGGGGCTTTGGCCTCGGGGCTGCCGAGTGGAGTCGTCAATTCCTAGAGTGCGCTATGTATGGATTCAGCTCGTTTTCTTTTCATGTGCAGGATTGAGGAAAGCAACAGTGGTGTGCACATACACATGTAATTTTTTCCCTACGGAGTTATTGTACACATTAAAAGTGCTGTGTTCCGAGTGAAGAATGTCAGAAACGCACGGCATTTGTCTTGAGAAGCGTGTGTTGGCAACAGGCAAGGCGGGAAAGGGGCAGGTGGGTAGCACGTGCGGTCATGATGTTTAGCACACCTTTACCCTCTGTGCCCAGGCGTTCTGCCTCATGCCTCATGCCTCCTCCTTTTCCTATTCCGTCTTCTTCTGTGGGCAGTTTGAGGCGAGCGATAGGTCACCGACAAAGGGAAGTGATAACAGGTTGCTGAAGCTGAAACTACAGAACTGTGTTCTCGCCTCCGTGCACCTCCCCCCTTCCACCCCCCTCCCCCTCCCCCAGTCTTGGAAAAACAAATCCTCAGTTTCTGTCTCTGTCGGTTTGCC
>JACVVK020000009.1:3452500-3465000 GCA_018292915.2 Batillaria attramentaria | reverse complement strand
GGTAAAATTCTTTGTTGGTGCTATTCGAAAACGTAAGTCTGGCCCTTCACAAAACTTCCACTACACTTGCCGACGTTCGAAAAAATGTTATTTCAAGAGAAATCCTGATTCGAAACGAGTATTGACTGCGAGGACAACGTACTCATTATGCTTTTTGCTTGCTGAGACATTTCTGTAATTTCTTTATATGCTTGCGGAACGCATGACGGACGAGTTTTTCGTTCCGGACCAGCGGCTGTATGACAAGCCTAGGGATGGGTGCAGGAAGGCGTGACCCCAGTCAAACGTCAACCGGCTTTTTCACGCTCCGTTGCCCAGCGCATGTATGGGGACCAACTTCACGGTCCGCCACACCCCAGTGAACGAGTCAAGGATCAAAGCTGTGTGAAATTGCACAGCGCCTCTCAGGCTTTTATAGGAATGTCGCATTAGATTTAAAGCGATTTTTTTTTGTTTTTTTAGAATGCATGTCACTACGTATGAAATTAGAGTATGATTATTTACTGATGGACGTGCACAATCAGTGTGTGGCCGCGACAGCTCAAAGGTAGTTTCTTGTCCCCCGGCTGCGTGAAATGTTGAGTGTCTCGAGTTGTGCCGTCACAGGCCCATGTTCGGGTCAGGGATGGCTTGTACGCAGGCTTGCACTATTAATAGCTGAGTGCCGGCTGCAGGGAGTCAATAAAAATTAGGTCATGGTTTCTAAAAGGGGCTAATGCTGCCATTTTTATGCTCACAAGTCGTTCTGAGCTGTTTTCGTGGGGCCTTTTATCGCACTACTTAGACATATATCCGCTATAGCGCAGCGGATGTATAGTCTTGGTAAGAGATAGGTAGCATCTCATAAGTTTAAGTAGTTATTATAGGCCGCCCTGTACCCGCTTCCGCAGGACATGTGGATGCATATCTCATTGCATGATGGCATAGTTTGTATGCGTGCCCCCCCCCCCTCCCCTCCCCACACATACACTTTTCTCCTATGTCGAGTTGTCGGGTTGCCTCTCCCGCGCAGCGCCACTCAGCGCGCTTCACCGATGCTTGGAGTTGTTTTGGCCACAGGAACTGTTATACCGTAGACCCCACCAAGGACAACTGAAATTATTTAATACGGATAGCTGTGTCAGCTGGGGTTCGTGTCGATAGTCCTACGTGTCGATAGTCTTCATTAGTCCTACGTGTCCATAGTCCTAATCTCCTTTAGATTTTTTCCCGTAGTGCGTAGGACTGACGAGACTTTGAGTAAGTGTAGGACTGTCGACACGAGAGACTATCAGAACTATTAAATATTCGGACTATCGACACAAAATGCGTAACATCGTCGGACTGCCGACACGTAGGTCTGTCGACCGTAGGACTATCGAGACGTAGGACTATCACACGTAGGACTTTGACACGTAGGACTATAGAAACGCCCTTAGAGGGCGCGGGGCATTTGGGGAAGATTTTCATGCTGCATGTGATCCAGTATACGTTTTACTTTATTGACACAAACACTTTACATCTCCCCCAGAGTAGATACATACATGTATGTATAGGATATTTGTAGAATGATATGTCCTGAAAATGTTGTTTATACTTTTCAGTAAATGTATCGTTTGTATCGTTTCTCTTTAACAGAACAAGGAAAAATTATAATAAATCATTGAGGTTATCATCAGACTCATTGTGCTTTGTGTCATCAAGTGATTCCGCAGTTAATGGTGTATAGAACTTCAGGCGAACTCAGTTTTCGAGTCTCAGGAAAAACGTGGCATCAGTTCCTTTAGAATATGGTGCTCAGGTTTTAAACATAGATAGATTATATCTGTGCCACAGTTCCCATCACTCAGAACTCTGTTTAATTATGGCATGTGTAGGCGCTACTAACGGACCCCATATCAAATTACGGTTTGACCGGCAAACCTGCGGCCTTTAACAATACCTACCTACCTGTTGCTGTGATCGACTGTTCCATCATGTGTTCTTCTGGTCTCATATAAACATTAACCGTGCGTACTTGTAGGCGAGAGGCCGGAGCAGTGTTATTACATCTGTTATGGTATGATCGCCGCGGGCCGAATAATATATCAAAAGAACCTGCCGCTTTGATGTCCTGGTCGACAGCGCGATTGACGTACGGCGCGCGGGAGAGAGAGTCCTGCGCCGCGCGCGTGATTTCTGATCCCGCATAACTTGTGTCCACAGCCCTATCGTGCACGACACGCGATGAGTGAATGGACGGCAACCGCAAGACGCATTCCTATGACCTATGAAATTTTGACAGTGTAATTTCATACTGATCACATGACAAAATTGCAATTAATGTATCTGTATGGATGTAGTTGCACATAATGACGTATTTAGCGTGTTTATAACAAATTTCATAGCAACATATATATATATATCTTTTGCTAAAGACACGGAAAAGTCAACGGGAGATAAATGACGCTTTTCCGTCAAATTTCCAAACTGTGGCTGAGACTAATCGTGGTGACGTCACAGTCGAAGCGAGCATTGTGTGCGAAGCCCTGTGTGTGTGTGTGTGTGTGTGTGTGGGGGGGGGGGGGGTGGGGGGGGGGGGTGGGGGGCTGTGCTTTTGCGGCAGCAGTGCCGGAGTCTGTGGCAGAAGTCGTGCTGGGCAAAGGAACCACGCGCTGCAGTTTACGGGCGGCTTTCCGCGCAGGGTTGAAGAGCTGTGGATTACAAAATCATTAGTGAAGTTTACAAACGAGTGGCCGGCATGTTTGCGTTTGGATTGTCGTGCATGTATAAAGTATTGGGGGGGGGGGGAGGGGGGGATTGGGGAAGGGGAGGGGGGTAGCTTGTGTATGTGTGGGGGTGTCACAGGCGGTTGTTAAAAGTGCATGTACCGTTGCCCTAATTGTACGAACCCGCTGGGGCGTTGAGTGGAGTATAGAAATTAAAATGGCCCGCTTATTCTCTCAAGATAATTCAGGGCCTAGCCCGGAGAAACATCGTGTGCTCTCAGTTTTGAGTTGGATTAATCGGGTTGAGTTCCGAACTGTCGAAGTGTTTGCAATTTGTGTGAGCGGTCGGACGTTCAGATTCTACGACTGTTCTTACACTGCTGGGGCGCGCGTTGGACTCTTAGTGCTCGGGTCGCGAGTTCGAGTCCAGGCTGGGGCGAAATATTTTTTGCTGATCTTTTCCTCGGTGCCCTGTCTTTGATATCATCATTACATGATGGAAGAGGACATTTAACTCACAAACACACCCCCCCAAACCCTGCTGGAGCGCTCAGTATGGTCGCCATGTCATCGAGTACGCTTCTGTTGGCACAGTGCCAGCCAGCATTACAGACGCTGTCACTGTCCAGGTGTCTAAATGGTGTAATGATAGATACCACAAAACAGCTCAGAATCATCTGTGAGCATAACAATAGCATTAGCCCTTTTAATGTCCTGTACTTTACGGTCAGCCAAGGCATTTGTCCCGTTCTACTAGTAGGTCCCATACTGTATGAAGTCCTGCGACAAGATACACCATGAACCGTCTCGCCAGCTATCGCAGCTGCGGCCAGTTCCAACACGTCGTTTGCAAGCGAGCAATCTATACATATATATATATACACGGAGAGAGTCGATTCGGGCTGTAGTCTGTATGCTTTGGTGACTCGTGAGATAGGCTTGCTCTCGCAGTGTTCGATTATGTCGGCGTGGAGAGCTTTTGTACGGGTTCTGTTACTTGGACAACGTGTGTGTGTGTGTGTGTGTGTGTGTGTGTGTGTGTGTGTGTGTGTGGAGCGGGGGGGGGGGGGGCGCTTGCCAGGTAAAAGTGAGTATATTCTGCCTGGGAAACTCATTATATTATCCTGTCATCACGGTTTTTTCCCCCTCTCCCGTCTAGCCGGAGATCTGTGTTTTTTCTCTCTCTCTCTCTCTCTCTCTCTGCTGCCCCGTTTTATTGCAGCACATTCCAGCCCAGACAATGGTCCAGCATACTAATGGAGAATAGAATGTTCACAGTGCACAGGATTTATCTGAAGGAACACCCAGGGATAGTTTATTTTATATTACGTCAATTATTGTTCTCCAGTGGTAGGTAACGAAAGCTGACGGAGACACTTGCGGTACATTCACGGCAGCCGCCAATCAGATGCATCATTGTTCTTGCGCCTGTACTGTGTACACCTCCATCACTGCTCCCTCCTCCTCCACCTGTGTGTGTGTGTGTGTGTGTGTGTGTGTGTGTGTGTGTGTGTGTGAGAGAGAGAGAGAGAGACAGTTTGCACGTTTTGTTTTAATTTTATGCTTATTTTCAACAGGCAGATTGTATGGCGGAGGCGAGATAACGCCTAAATCTCTAGCGTATCTAATTAGATCTCTCTCTCTCTCTCTCTCTCTCTCTCTCTCTCGTGTGATTAATAGGCTGACCTGTTTACACTTTCACAGCAAAGTAGACAGTGTGTGTGTTGTGAAAAAGGAGACAGTCGGTTTTCACGCAGAGCACCGTTTTTCAAAGCAAACGGTGCACATGATAAACACAGTGCAGTTTGGTGTACATACTAAAGTCACATACCATAGACAGCGCAGTTTGATGTACACACCGAAGTCCCATACCATACACAGTGCAGTTTGGTGTACATACTAAGTTCCATACCATACACAACGCAGTTTGGTGTACATACCGAAGTCCCATACCATACAAGTCCCATACCATACACAGCGCAGTTTGGCGAAGGTTCGACGAAAATGTTTTTTTTTTTTCTTCTAAACTCCAAACTCAGCTCTCTCTCTCTCTCTCTCTCTCTCTCTCTCTCTGTGGTGGAAAAGGACGTTAAAACCTCAAACACCCATCCTCTCTCTCTCTCTCTCTCTCTCTCTCTCACACACACACACACACACACACACACACACACACACACACACACACACACACACACACTCTCTCTCTCTCTCTCTCAGTCTCTCTCTCTCTCTCTCTCTCTCAGTGACGCGCAACACCACACTAGAGGCATAGCAAACATACAACAGATCGTCCAGAACAGATGACTTAAACCACAGTAATGTACGGAGATGATCCAGCACATCATCCTCCGAGAGGCTACTCACGGACACTAAACCCCTGTCAACCATCGCCTGCAGGTTTAGCTTGACTGTCTCTGTCTCTGTCTCTTGTCCTCCCCTTCCCTCCCCTCGTCCACACCAGTATACTCAGCCCTCGGCGGAATTCCGTCGCAATGTATACAGACGGCAGTAAATCGTCACCGAGCGTACATTATGCTGTAGTTAAAAGCCGTAATGCCGCACACATATGTCTGGGGGGAACGGAGCGGAAACAACGCCTTTGATGTAAGCTAGTGTTCCTCCCCCTCTCCCTATCCCCCTCCCCTCTCTTGCTGTCACTGTCATTGTGAGAGGTAACTAGTCTGCTTTTTCACACATAATTATCTCTCCCTGTCCCGTGTTCACTGTGAGGCATTTTTACTGGGTGCAGGTTGTGTGGGAATAGATGATTATTCACTGGAAATACATATATATGTATGTATGCGTGTCTGAGTGCAGCAGCTCTGGGTTTGGATTCTAACATAGATCTGGTGGGTTTGCAGTTGATGATGATGATGAGGAGGTTGGTGGTGACGATGATGATGATGATTATGATGGTGGTGGTCGTGGTGTGTGTGTGTGTGTGTGTGTGTGTGTGTGTGTGTGTGTGTGTGTGTGTGTGTGTGTGTGTGTGTGTGCACCATATTCGCTAGATCTCTAATAATCATTTATTCGCAGCTTAATTTCGGGGGATTAATAACCCTCCCCCCCCCAAACACACACACACACACACACACACACACACACACACACACACACACACACACACACACCTCCCTTCCCAGTCTGTCAGAGAATGGAACACCCGTATGGTTCCACACACTTCACATAGTGGTAAAGCTGACTTTGAGAAGCGGCCTGCACTGCACACACTGCACTGTAACTACAGTACACATACATGTACTCTAACGGTTTTTGACACTTCCCCATAGTCACAGCAGTGCGTCAGTTGACGGTGGCCGAACTAGAGAACGCAGGAACAGTCGGGCAGAATTTGCCGGAGAAGAAGCGGTAGTGTGTGTGTGTGTGTGTGTGTGTGTGTGTGTGTGTGTGTGTGTGTGTGTGTGTGTGTGTGTGTGTGTGTACTGCACCATACAGTCACAGTCTACATAACTGTACTCTCGGGCCATGCAGTGCTGGCTTCAGTCAAGAGGGGGCCCCATGAGCCCAGGCCGTAGGAACACACAGCGTTTGGCACGAGGGTTGGGCCATTAGCCCCTGCTCGGCTCCGCTTTCAAAGCCCCGTCGCCTTCTTTGATGCTGAGGCCAAAAGTGCCAACTTATCAGATGCTTTTCTCCCGCTGCTCAGATGCTATCCGTCGCACCTATGATCCTTGGCTGCGTATAGGGACCGATACATAGACCGCCCCCCTCCCCGTACTCCCCTCCTCCCCACCACTGCATCCCCTCCCCCTCCCACCGCATGAGTAGTAGTAACTCGTGCCAATGGTTTCGACCTCCTGGAGGTTAGCTTCCCGCCTCTCCTCTGGTTTATACTGACTTGAGGTTCTGCTACGGAGGTCTTTCCTCCCCTCCCCCCCCCACCACCCCCACCCGTGAATCCAGTCCATCACCAATGCCATCTCCTCGCCCTGTGTGTATTTATAATCATTTTCGCCGATGGGTTCGAAGTTTTGGGAATTAGCCTTATGCAATTCCTATGGTTTTATACTCGTTTGTGTCTTTCCAGCTTAAGGTTCTCGGAGTAAAGTGTCTCCGTTCTCCACTCTGCTATTCAGCTGGACAAGATTACTTTCCCCTATACACAATAATAATAATAATAATCGTCAGCAGCGTAGAGAAGGGGATGTTATCGCTAACCGCATATAATAATAATAATAATAATAATAATATGGCATTTGTAGGGCGCATTTCTTTGGCATAAACTCAATGCGCCAATCGCTCACCGACACTCACGCACATTTTACAAACAGTGGACAGACATTATCATCTTATTGTACATATTACTGCCGGAAGCACAGCTACGTGAAGCTTCACCTTTGAGCCACCACGAAACCCACCAGAAATGGCGTACTTTCCGCTAGCTTCAGGAAGCTGACGGCAAGCTCTCTCTGGCTGGAAGATCTCCGTGGACGTCTTACCCCTGTGAAGTCTTTGAGACTGTTCCAAAGGTTGTCGGAGGGAAGCGTTTTACTGTGCCTGTCTGTGTGAACTGGGCCTGTTTGTCACTGTAGCTCTGCCACCACTGACCCGGGAAACGTCAGATCTGGCTGAACAGTGAGTCTGTCTGGGGTGTGTGGTGAGACTGGAACTCACAACCCTGCTCATTAGCTGGGGGAGTTTTACCAGAGTTGTTGCGGCCACCGGAAAGAAAATTGTGTGTGTGTGTGTGTGTGTGTGTGTGTGTGTGTGTGTGTTGGGGGGGGGGTTAGCACTTACACTTTGGACCCACACTAAACGAACGTAACTGAACCTGCCCTGGCCAGTACACTTTTTTTTTTTTTTTTTTAAAGAGAAGCATAAACCAGAGGGTTAGGGCGGAGGGCCCAACCTGAGGCTGACTGAAGCACATAGCTGTAAAAAGCATGGATCGCTTGCCAACGGCTCAGGGGGGAGTTTCAAAGTTCCGTTTCGCCCATACCTACATCCCCTCTTCATCTTTTTACAAGCACGGCTCTCCGATACAGAGCCGAGAGAGAGAGAGAGAGAGAGAGAGAGAGAGAGACGGGGGGGGGGGGGGGAAGGCAGGATTCACATCAAAAGGGATAGGTAGCAGGAATGTATGCGGTGTTAGAAAGCCAAGCCCTTGGCGTGATTTCAGTCAGTCGTGTTTTGGAAGGCCGACACACACGCAGCGGGTTTTTTGTGCGATTGTGTGTGTGTGTGTGTGTGTGTGTGTGTGTGTGCGTGCGTGCGTGCGTGCGTGCGTGCGTGTGTGTGTGTGTGTGTGTGTGTGTGTGTGTGTGTGTGTGTGTGCGTGCGTGCGTGCGTGCGTGCGTGCGTGCGTGCGGTATTGTCTGTTATACTGGGGCATTATTATTCACTATGAATAATACGTAATTAGGAGTGGGGCTGGGGCCAAATATTTGTGCTGACCTTTTTATCCTCGCCCTGTCTCTGATATATCAGTTGTCACCCGTATGTGGTGGAAAAGGACGTGAAACCCCCAAACACCCACTCACCCATTTTGCGTGGCACTGGCATGGGTTAGAAATGGTAGCCCACGGGACGTCAAAGTCTGTACGTGTCCTAACTGCTATCATGCCTCTGACACCGTAAACACCCTCAGGTCAATCTGTCTTCCCGTAATTCGGGGCGTGGTATGTCGAGTTAGGTATCTCCGGTTAGGAACACATTAAAGGGGCTAACGCTACCATTTTTACGCTCACAGATCGTTCTGAGCTAATTGCGTGGTATCTTTCATCACATCACTCAGTCACGTGGACAGCGACAGCGTCTGTAATGCTGGGACTGAGCCAACAGTAGGCGTACTCGATGACGCTGCGACCAGACTGAGCGCTCCAGAAGTGCAACAACAATCGTAGAATTTGATTTTGAATGTTCGACAGCTGGAGCCGGCAGTGTGTGAAGTCGCTGAACAACGTTGTATCGCATTTGGAGCTGTACTAATTCTCTACATAGAGTATTTTGAGAGTACAGATGCACTCACGAGCGAAACGTTGGCTTTTCAAAGATGGAATTAGCCCGTTTAAACCCTCAAAACGCCCACCCACATGTCCAGAGAAAAAAGTCGAGGTTCATTGCCGCAACGGTGCCACAGTTCATGCTGTTGAGATACGGTGAGCATACCACGTGCAGATATCCGTCGATATCAACATTCCAAGAACCTATCAGGACCTGCCACAGATGTCTGTAAACTGCAGCTTCCAATCACAGGCCCGACATGTATCGTTGGCGAAATCTGGCAGGCGATCCTGTTTTGTTGCATTCCGTCTGGATTACTGTTGGATTGTATAAAGAGGAACTTGTTGTAGTGAGCCGTTTTTCGTGCTTCATGTTTCGTGTTGAATCGGCTAAAATGACCGTTGAAATGCTCTTCCCCATGAGCTACGGATACAATTCCTAAACGATTGAGTGATTTCTGATTAATGAATTTTTAGTCGTTGCTATAATTATCCTTTTTTTCCTCCGTGTGATTGCATAGAATATCTGCTCATCACCCCCTCCCCCATCAAAACACACACACACACACACACACACACACACACACACACACACACACACACACACACAAACACACACACACACGCGCGCGCGCGCGTTCTACTAATAACGACTATTCTGCACCTGTAACGAAATTACTCAAAATTCACCGGCTTCAGCATTATCTGGCAAGATTTCGCCATCGGTAGTGCACACGTTCTTCGTTTGATGCAGACACATTCCCCGTCGCCCAGACCCGTCTCCTCGCTCGCAGGAATTTATCAACATCAGAAAAGGAACCGTGAAAGCGATGGAGGCTGTGACCTGCAGTAAATTTGAGCGGGGTCCCCCCCTCGAAATAGAACGGGCAGGTGAGGGTTGTTATGTTTACTGCGCTGCTGCCCCGTCATATCAGTAAACCGTTAAGGGAGGAAACTTTGTACGGGTAGGTCACCCAGATAGGCAGATAGCGCCAGCAAAAATGAGGAGGAATCATCTTCATATTGGTTCCCATTTTACCCCCTCAGGGCAGGGTGCGTTGGGATGGGGAAGTGGGGGGGGGGGGGGGGCACGGAATGTGGGGGTGTAGGAGTAAGCGGACTGTTTTTGGCTTAAACACGCCTAGTCCATTTTCACTAAGCCAACTTACAGTTTCAGAGTTTGGAACAGTTTCGCTCGTGAGTGCGTGTGTACACTCGAAATACTCTCTTTTGTGATGGTTAGTATAGCTCTTAATGCGATGCGGTGTCGTTTACACTTTCCCCGAGCGGTCGAACGTTCACATTTTACGACTGTTGTTACACTTCAGGAGCCCTCAGTGTGGTCACCTCGTCATCGAGTACGATTCTGTTTGCTCAGTGCCAGCATTACAGACACTGTCACTGGGGTCAATCCTCCGTAATGTCGTCCGTCTTTTCAAAAGTTTTAGCTGGTGTATGATTAAATCGGGACGAATCATCATACTGGTTCTCATTTGACCCCTGTAATGCAGGGTGGGGTGAGCGGGTGAGGGAGGGGGCGGGACACCCCGTCCCTTTACCCCTTTTAACTTCACGAACTTCTCAAAACAATATTTTATAGTGCTTTCCCTTACATACTAGGAAAAAAAGAAGAAGAAGAAAAAAGGTTTTAAAGAGAGGCGTGGGGGTCAGATGAGTTGACGGAAAATTGGGTTTGTGTTTTGAAATTTTTATTGCTCTCTTTAATGGTTCGTTTGTAGATAGGGGTTTCCTTTGATGTAGGTTTCGTTGAAGTTCGGGCACACACCTTTCTAGATTTAATTCGTCCAAATAGTATGCGAACTGTCTCTCACATGACATTAAACTAAAATGTTGCTTAAAACGTGGCCCGCGGGGACGTCCCTGTCCGCTGATTGAGTCAGTGTCTATTTTTTTTTTCTTTCTTCCCTTTTTGGGGGTGGGGGTTAGGGTGGGATGGGGGGGGGGGATTGTTAATGGTGGTGGTGGGGGGGGGGGCGGGGGCGGAGGAGGGATAATAATAATGATAACTGAGGAGGGGTAGCAAGGGGGAGGAGGGGTAGCAAGATGAAAATTCTGTCTGTCTCTGTCTGTCTCTGTCTGTCTGTCTGTCTGTCTGTCTGTCTGTCTGTCTGTCTGTCTGTCTGTCTCTCTGTCTGTCTGTCTGTCTCTCTCTCTCTCTCTCTCTCTCTCTCTCTGCGTGCATGTTCTAAAACCTCTTATTACTGACAACATGGACGCCTCTGTGTGTGTGTGTGTGTGTGTGTGTGTGTGTGTGTGTGTGTGTGTGTGTGTGTGTGTGTTTAAAACCTCTTATTACTGACAACAAGCGCTCAAAATGTTCATGTCAATGCGGCAGTTGTCCTGAATTACTGATTCTCTATGTCCATGGTTTTTTATTTATTTATTTATTTATTTTTTCCACGAATTCGGGACTTCTCTCTGAAGTTGGCAGACGTACGTAGCCCACAGGGCTTATAGGACGATCGCCTGATCTCTCTCAGGCAATTTGTACGGCGTACGTTAGATTTGATCAGTTCACCGTCTCAGGCTGGCGCGGGGCATATTTGCATCGAATTAGCCCGTATTAATGGAGGGTTAAAACATTAAGATAGGAAACAGATTAAAACCCCATCAGCCATGTCCGCTCGCTTTGTTCTCATGCCGTGGGAACGGGTGTATTGTATTGTATACAAACACGTTTGTAACGTTGGTTTACATGAGATCGTCAGTTTGAGGTGTATGATGTTTCGACTCGGCGATGACGCAAGTGTATTGGACGCTTGTGCTAGGCCTGCTGGTATTTTGGGGAGGTTGTGTTGCAGAAGAGTGAAGCTTAGAAAATGTGTGTACGCGCGTGCGTGCGTGCGTGTGTGTGCGTGCGTGCGCGCGCGTGTGTTAAAAAACAAAACAAAAACAATAACAACGACAACAAAACCGACAAACACGAAAGTCGCTTCACTTGTGAACGTTTACTACAGTTCGTAACGGCAAAACCTTCATTCTGTGTCGCACTATTAAACAGATTGTATAATGGAACTGTATACTGTTGTCTTACAGCACATGGAATAAGTTTTCATTAATGTGGACTGTGAACAAAATGTCAGATGAGTCCTACAAAGCCACTCATCTACCACAGGGGAGGGGGGGGGGGGCGTAGGAGTAGTTTCTGTGGAGTGATTTTAATCTCGCACTAGCTTCAGGCAGTGTGAATCATCGACACCTCTTTATCTAATTAGCATATCCCCATACCCCCCCCCCCCCCCACACACACACACATGCAAGCGCGACCTGTCGAACTGATAGGTTTATAAATACGGATGTGGGCTAGTTTGTGACGTCATTCACAGATTTTGGCATGTTGGTCAGAGGCGATCATTTCACACGCGACTTTGTGAGTTTGACGGCAGTGGAAGAAATATATATAGTTCACCAGAAGAATACTGCACACTACCCGGACAAAACATGGCTTTTAGGCTTTGTTGACTGCCATTACTGGTTACGAAAATCGCTGTCGGATGAACTGTCTGTCCCGTGGCTTGAGTGTAGTGCAAATGGAGTTGATAGGGATTGGACGGAACTTCCCGGGCGAGGTGAAGGTCACAGCGGCCGATACAGGCTAGGCTACACAGTACCGATTTCAAAGGAAACGACATAATTATGTATATTCCTGTTAAACATAACGCTGCTCATGACACCCTAAATTCCACTGTTCAGATTTCTGGCAATGCTAGCAGGGCCAACCTGTCCCCCACGCCCCCTTCTCTGTCGTCTGCTAGCCGGCTTTCGTGCCAGCCGCGCATGAATACAAATAGTCCACATGCCAGGCTCATTTTTCACTGTTTTGACTATT
>JACVVK020000009.1:3445000-3447500 GCA_018292915.2 Batillaria attramentaria | reverse complement strand
TCCCAAACGACACGGACGGCTAGAGGGTAACAATTCGCCTGGCACTTGGCCTTCCTGCTTCTTGCCGCACGTGTACTTAGGGTTGGTATTATCAGAAAGGGGAACGACCTCTCTCTTCCAACCTATCCAAGTCAGTTCCAGTTGCTTGCCTTTGCTTTGTGATCGTGAAAGTGACTTGCCCCTAAAACTAAAGGCTCATGTGTCACAGTACTGTAATGTTTCTAGTCTCCTGTCTCGCGCGCGCCCGCGCGCGCGCACACACACACACACACACACACACACACACACACACACACACACACACACACACACACACCAACTCTCGTTCCTCCCCCCTCCCCCCCCCCACACACACACTTGCTTCTTGTAGCTGCCAGGTTCATTAAAGAACAAAAGAAAAAAAATACATACCGGTTAAAAACCTCCAGCACTTTTCCTCAACCCAAGGGGGGCGAAAGAAAAGAGACTCGTCCGAAAACAACCATAGTATCTTGAAGTGGAAATGCGGTAGGTTGAGTGCTTATGACGGCTACTTTTCGTCTCGAGAGCCCGCGTGCCTTGAGCACTTGGAGGGGTCTACTTGAGCGGTTCTCGGTGTTCTCTGCATAGTGTTTCCACAAAATGAAACTTCTCGCAGAAAGGAATGAAGGGGGCTAGGGGAGGGGTGGGTGGCTGGGGGGTTTACCTATAGGGTCTTCAGTTACTTTCAAAATGTCACGAGCACCGTGTGAACCGCACACTGTTTCCTGTATGCGTTGGTGGTGGTGGTGGCGGCGGTGATGGCAGTGCTTGCTATCTTCTGAATTCAGATTTCCCAAAGAGATTCGGCCGTAGTTTATGACTCTGTGTGTGTGTGTGTGTGTGTGTGTGTGTGTGTGTGTGTGTGTGTGTGTGTGAGGTTTTGCGGAGTTGCAAGCAGCTGGAAGGTTTTTTTTGTTGTTTATCTTTTGGCGTATCTACGCTCATAAACCATTTGGGGCTGTGTTGGTGGTGTGTGGCGTCGTAGACGCATGCACACTTACAGTCCCGCACGCAGACAGACGCTGAAACGCAAAGCGAAAAGCACAGCGACTCAGCCACAGCCGTGCCGGTTGACTTGGACAGTTCTGGGCCCTTTCGGTTCTCGTTCACACGGTCAGCAGGCGTCAGTGAATTTCATTCAGAACTCTACTTGATATGGAGAGACTATTGTAACACAGGCTCACACGCGTAACGGCTGTTTCAAAAGCCTGATAATCTTGGAATTTCTGTCCCATTGTAATCTTTCTGTCCAGTTGTACATTTGTCCCATTACACGCATCTTTTTGTCCCACAACACACCTGTCTTTGCCCACTATACATCTATTTGTCCAGTTAAATACATCATTTGCTACATACGTCTTTGTGCCCCGTTATGCATCTTTTTGTCCCATATACACTCTGTTGTCCCATTATATGCATATTTGTCCCATTATGTATAGTTTCCCCATTATGCATCTTTTTGTCCCATTATACCTCTTTCTGCCCCGTTATTTTACGTGTATTTGTTCGTCCCAACGTACAACCTTGTGTCCTGTGAGACGTAGTCGACAACACAGCTTCCCTCTCGCCGTACGTGCTGCATATCTGAACGTACAGTTTCAGCTTCGGGCAGGCAGTGCGGTAATTCCCTCATACCGTACGTTGTGGCGGCGAAGCCTGGCCAAGGAAAGGCTTTGTTTGATCTAAGTCGAGCGGTACGGCGGGCCAAATATACCTGGCGCTCGCGCCTGTTTGCATTGCTGGCTTCGGCTCAAACACCTGTCCAGGTGGCTAGGAAAAGGTACCACATGTCGCGCAGGTTGACTTTCTGGCCCTACGCTTACCGCTACGACCCGGGGAGTCAGTCTGAATGGCGTTTGTTTTTCTTCTTTTCTTTTCCTGTGGCTACTTCGATTCAGCTGGTATGTGTGTGTGTGTGTGTGTGTGTGTGTGTGTGTGTGTGTGTGTGTGTGTGTGTGTGTGTGTGTGTGTGTGTGTTTTAGCGCAGAGAGTCTTTGGAATTTGGAGATCAGCGCTCCATAAAAACTATGTATTTATTTATTTGTGTGTGTGTGTGTGTGTGTGTGTGTGTGTGTGTGTGTGTGTGTGTGTGTGTGTTTGGGTTAACCCTGGTGGCGATGGGTTAAACGTCTTATTCCACCACATGCGAGTGATATCAAAGACGGAACAACGAGGAAAAAAGCCAGCACAAACATTTGCTCGTGAGTTCGAACCCCGAATCTGTGGCGGAGTTTTTCCTGTGCTGCAATGTCGACTCAAAGGATGGCTGGGTGTTTGGAATTCAATTAACACGCGGCATGTACTCCCCCAGCGTGAAGTGCCCCGGGTCAAAGCAGCTTGAGGCTGGATGTACCCTAGGTCAATACACCTTGAGACTGCAAGTGGCCGGGGTCAGTGCAGCCGAAGGCTAGAGATACCCCGGGGTCAAACGAGCTGGGGGAGTTCATTTGGTTTATTACACGACTACTGTTCTCAGGGA
>JACVVK020000009.1:3430000-3440000 GCA_018292915.2 Batillaria attramentaria | reverse complement strand
TTTCAAAATAACGATCCTCTGTTTTTCTGTCCCAGGAGCTGTCAATATGTTTGGAAGACAAGTGTGGCAGTGTACCTTTGAGAGGTAAGTTCACTTTAAATTTGTTGTAAATTGCACCTCGTGCTCAAACATTCGTAGAACCTGCATTAGCCGTGCATACTTTGAATAATGCTGTTGTGGAGATGCTCCAAGAGAGAGAGAGAGAGAGGCCTAGCCATTCGGACAATAAAGAATTCTGAACTGGACTGTTGATAAAAACAATTTTCAGTTCTGCATCAGGTGGTTACCGTCAAGGTTGATGCTTCGTCTGAACACTTCAGACGAAGCATGAACCTTGACGGTAACCTTTTGATGCAAAACTGAAAATTTTATCTCTAAATTCCTAGTGTTGGAATTTAGAGATGAAATGTTATGACCCCCCCCCCCCCCCCTGCTCCCCCAAAGAAAATAAAATTTAAAAAAAAAAAACCCAAAAAAAACCCCAACACCCCCCCCCCCCCAAAAAAAAACAACAACAACAAACAAACAAAAAACAAAAAAACAAACAAAAAACCCAACAACAACAACAAAAAAACCACCATCAACACACACACACACACACACACACACACACACACACACACACACACACACACACACACACACACCAAAAACCCCGAACAAAACAAAACAAAAAATACGAAACAACAACAAAAACAACAAAAAACACCACCTTAAAAAAACAGTTATACTAATTTGCATTGAATAGCGACACGAGGGGAATTAACTCCTGACGGAATCCCTCACAGCTCAGTTTTTGACTGGATCCATCCTGTCTCTGATTCTGTATTATCTGATTAGACGAGAGTGTAGAGTGACTGACACCCCATTTGCACCGACCGCCCTCTCAAAGTGTAAGCATGTACCTGAACCCCCCCTCCCCCCCCCCCCCACACACACACACAAACACACACACGTCCACACCCACACATACATACACACCCCGATCTCTCTCCGTCGTGGATTTGCTCTTTGGTGCAGCTGCACCCTGCCTTACCTATGGGTCGTTTCTTTTAGTGCACTCGGTTTCACCCACGCTGCAATAACCCCCTCCTCCTCTATCAGACAGGAAAAATGCAAGAGCCTCTTGGAGAAATACTAAAACGGCTGCCACAATAATCGCCACGGCCCGGACTTCTTGCCTGCATGTTTGACTTGTGACGTGGCTCCAGTGGTAAACAGACGCACGATTTGCTCACATCTACACACAGGTTGTCTCGCCTGCCGGCTCTTTTGCATGCAAACAAACCCGGATGTCCCATGGTGCTCTGCTGCTCTTCTTCGGCGCGCGGGCTGTCGGGACTTAGGGCCAAGCAACATAAACAGACGTATAAAGATTTTCTTGGTGCAAGTTTTCGTTATCCATTTTTTTTTCTTTTTGGTCTCTGGGCTTTCGACAGAATCTCGTCGAAATCTCGAATCTGACGTCTGCGGGAAAGCGGTGCTGTTTAAAGTTGGATGGCAGATTTGACGCAGTCGAGCCGTGCTGTTTTTGTTGAGTAATACAATATTTTAATGGAGCTGTGTATTGCAGCGCAGTTTCCAGTCACCGCTATGTTTAGATCCTCCGGGGCAAGAAAGGTGGCGGGTGGCCGGGTGGAGGTGGGGTTTTCTAGAAAGACGAGAGAGAGAGAGGAGAGGTGAAGTAAGATAGAGGATTCTGAGAGGGGAAATAATCTATGTTGTTTGTACTGGACCTGTCAGATTGCTTGTCGATTTCGGGAGATTTTTCTGGAAGGGGAAGTGTTATGTTGGATAGGATGTAGGATCCGGAGAATATCAGGTGCCGTGATCAGTAAAACTGTTTGCTGGGGGTAAATTAAGTAAAATCCTGTCAGCGAGAACGTGTTAAAAATAGAAAAACCAAAAAAAAAAACTGGAGTACGTCTGTAGGTGAGTGAGGCTTTGCGGACTGGCGGCGGATAAATTGGCACTGTGTATGCTTTTGGCGATTGGGGAGGGGCGAGGGGTTGGGATGATGTGTCAGGGGGGGGGGGGATATCGGTGCTGTTAAGATGTGAAAGAAATACTGTTTAAAGGGTGTTTAGTACGAAGCTATCCGACAGAGAACTTTACAAACATGGATAAAGTAGTGATTTTCATTCATTTGGGAAACTGCTTGTCGACAAAACAGTTCCAGTTTGTGGTTCACGTCTGCTTTACCGAGAGAGACCCTGTATCGTTATCCCACTACACTGTTATGCTTTCAGCTTCATTGGCAATGATGCATCGGCCCTTTTCATTTAGCTTTCCAGTCCTGCCTGGCCACTATTCTGGTAGTAGAGAGTGAACTCAACTTGCCGCACTACCAAGTTAGACCCTAGAATCGCTACACTGAGGGATTGCCGGAAGAGTGTTTCCTGCGACTTTGCTAGGACTCCCATTTTGCTACCGTCCTTTCGGAGGACTCCTGTCCCACCAGGTTAGACCGGTTCCAGCCAACATCGTATGTTCCGCCAACTACTACTACGACCACTACCGTCGCTACCCGGCCGCCAGTGTTGATTCAATTTTGGTTCCATCAGACCGGGCCGGGCCGCGGAAAATGCCGACATACTGTGGAGGACATAACGTTCCCGTAATCCAGAATCTTCCCTCCTCCACGGCCCCCGCCCCCCCCCCCCCCCCCCCCCCAGGCTTCCCCAGTTGCACTCACTGTCACGTAAAGGGACGCGGTGGCAGCAACGATTACGATAACAGGTTCATCACACCACTACTGACTCCACCCCTCCCCCCTCCTCCCCCACCCTCCTCCACTGATCCCCTCCTAATAATTATCTCCATGTTCTGCGTCTCTTCAGCTCCGGCAGCGTCACCCTTCCCCCCCTCTCCCAATTGAGACTGTGAGAATGATACAGGCTACGTGCACACTTGCGCAACGTGTTAAGAATAAGCGTGGGGGAAATTGGGAAGGGGTTGAGGGGGATGTATGGTGAGCGGTGTATATACAGGCTACGTTACACAGATGCAAATCTGGAGGAAAACGCTATATATTCCTCTTACACATACCGCTGCAGATGACACCCTAGAAATGCTTTAAAATTCACCAAAAAAATCACAAAAATCAGGCAGCCATAGACTCATGCGTAGAGGAAATTTAAACAAATTCCAATGTTCCGTTTTTTGGCAATGTTGGCAGCCACCACATACCCCCTCATTCCACGGTCGTCTGCTGGCTCCTGTGCCAGCCGCGCATGAATACAAATAGTCCACAAGCCAGCCTCATTTTTCCCTAATTTTACTATTACCTGGCATGAAACTTGTTTACAAAGCCAACAAAAAGCACCAGATTGCCATTGTTTACTCTGCACACAAATTTTAAAAGGGGCAAAGATTTTCTACTATATTTAGCCGAATTGTTACTACATGCCCCGGAAGCTAATACCGGTGTGTAGCCTGTAAACACCCCTTAAACTCATTTTTCTAGAAAGATAATTTGCCACTGTAAACCTCATCCATTTTCAAGATACACTGCCAAAGATTAGCTCTCAAAACTTCTTGGTTCTCTTACAGCAGCACTTTTACTGATCCAACCCATACATGAAAAGTCAAGCAGCAGAGGCACACTTTTTTCATGACTGCACAACTATTGAGACCACTAAAACACAAGTTCTTTTCAAATTATCAACTCAATTTTTTCACAGCAAGTAGCTACACATGTCCTGTCTGTAATGAACCTAACAAGATAACTTTTGGGCAGTTGATTATTTTTTGGTGCTTTTTTTCCTATACCACCCCTCAAAACTAGTCAGATTTCACAGCTGCGGGCTAACTGCTTCAGTTCCTGAACATAATCAAAATCATCTGGGATCTTCAAAATCAGCCAGTACAGTCTCTCAGGCCATGTTTACAGCATGCAATAGGTATTTTGAACCTACCCCCTTTGGAATCACCAAAACAGTTGCCACACTCACACCAAGTATGCAGCCAATCTACTGGCAAGTTTTTCCTAGTGGCCTGAGGAGAACAGCCTGTGTGCCAGCTGATTTCTCATGCAGACCATGAAACCTGCTGAAACCACTTTTAGGATAAGCTTGCTGCAGCATCAACAGTAAAATGTGTGAGTATCTGTCCTTGGAACTGCACATGCTGCCCAAATATAGAATAAAATGCATGAAATTTCACAAAAATGCACTGGAAAAGGGGAATGGGGGGGGGGGGGGGGAAGAGGGGGGGGGAGGGAAGGTGTAAAGGTGAGGGTTAGGGTTGCAGGTTAGGGTTACTAGGGTCAGGTTAGGGTTAAATGGTTAGTGCTGGGGTCACATGGGTTAGGAGTGAGATAGGAGGTGGGGGAAAAAGGAGGGTAGGATGGGGTAGTGCCAAACTAAACTGAACAGAGCACAGGCTTCATGGTGTTTGTGTGGACTGGTTGGGGGGGGGGGTAACGGGGGGGGGGGAGTAACGGGGGGGGGGTAACGGTGGGGGGTGGGGGGGGTGTTAATGGAGTACTTCAACTATACTGCTTATCATGTGAAAATTAGAAATTAGGTGCCCAAACCCGAAATGGACAGATTTGCAATTTTGCCTCAAAAATCATCCTAAAATGTCAAAATTGGCGATTTTTAGGCAATTTCAAGGCAAAATTGAGAGTTTTTAGATTGGCCAAGCTCTGTATACAGGCTACGTTACACAGATGCAAATCTGGAGGAAAACGCTATATATTCCTCTTACACATACCGCTGCAGATGACACCCTAGAAATGCTTTAAAATTCACCAAAAAAATCACAAAAATCAGGCAGCCATAGACTCATGCGTAGAGGAAATTTAAACAAATTCCAATGTTCCGTTTTTTGGCAATGTTGGCAGCCACCACATACCCCCTCATTCCACGGTCGTCTGCTGGCTCCTGTGCCAGCCGCGCATGAATACAAATAGTCCACAAGCCAGCCTCATTTTTCCCTAATTTTACTATTACCTGGCATGAAACTTGTTTACAAAGCCAACAAAAAGCACCAGATTGCCATTGTTTACTCTGCACACAAATTTTAAAAGGGGCAAAGATTTTCTACTATATTTAGCCGAATTACTACATGCCCCGGAAGCTAATACCGGTGTGTAGCCAAAAGGCCACGGGGGGAGGGGCTGGATGGTGGGTCTGGCTGACAGAGTAAAGAGCCGACAGTGTAGTGATTTCCTGGCCAATTAAGAGGAAATATAACTCCCCATATGATGAACGCGAGTCGCTGGGCAACATGCTTTTGCTGTGTGTTGTGGCTCTATGACCCTGCCAGAGGAGGGAGGTTGGATTGGCGAGTGCAAGAGCAGTTGCTGCGTGTACGACTGCAGCAAGTAGGGGGCCAAGCTGGCCGCTGCAACATTCCGCTGCATATTGTGAAAGGAAGGTTAGAAGTTCACTTCACGGGAGGAGAACTGCACGTATGTGTACATACAGATAGAACCCAGAGCAAGGAGACGGGACATACAGTTCAGTTCTTCAGTCCTCGTTATTCGAGGAGGATTTTTGTTTTTACGTGGCGTCATTAGTTTTATGAGTTGTCATCACTGATGATTTATTAATTTATTTATTTTTTGTGTGTGGAGAAGGACGTTAAAAGTCGACTTAGTAACGGGAAGAGCTGCGTCAGTCTGTGTACATGTATAGGGGTACTGTCTCGGGCAAGTCTTCAGTTCTCAGGCTCAATGTTCGCGGATGATGTTGCTAAGACCGTGACGTCATCAGGATCCCAGTGTTCGAGGATGATATGTTACTAAGACAGTGACGTCATCAGGATCCGACAAGTTCACGTTCATGAGGACTTTTCTGTGGAGAGGAATGTTAGCACCGAGTCGACTAAGACCTTGGGAAGAGTTGAGCATATGGACATACAGATACAGCAACACGTGATAAAGTCTTCAGTCCTTAGTATTACAGGTCTTACGGCAAAGTTGCTTTATCAGGTTTATGCTCGGAGTGCAGTTCTGCGGAAAGACTTTCAAAAGGAAACAATCGAGCAAGTGCCTGAGTAAGATCCGAAACAGTGTTTTGTTGTTGTTGTTGTTGTTGTTTTGTTTATTTCTTTTTGGGCATTTTTACACAGGACTACAGGCATACATCAGCGAAAACAGCGACATTGACAGTGTACAATGAAAACGAATATATATATAGATATTGTGAAAAAACGTATGGCACAGAGGTTGAAGATAACACAATGCATTTGTATCAAACGATTTTTTTTTTAAACTACACGGTACATGGCAGATATGGCCAGCATTTACTAATCTAAAAATCTGAAACAGTGTTGGTCAGGCAGAACTAGAAGCACGGCTGACAGACTTTGAAACTCACCACCAAGGTTTTTTTTTTTTTTTTTTTTCGCGTAGAAGAAAGAAAACGTGACTCTGAAAATAAACCCGGAGTAGCTGTTTGGCTTTGAACTTTTCACGTCTGTGTGAACCCGAGCTGGCTGAGTGGCCGAAAGTGAAGTGTCAGGTAGCCGGAAACCACCTGGTTTGCGTCTCAATATAATTGACAGGCGTAGCAGACAGCTAGTAGCGAGTCAGTTGCGGTTCTCGACTCTTCAAGTTCAAGTGTTGTTTTGAGGGGTCGTGAGTTTAGTTAGGCACGGTCGGTCCGTCCAAATGGTGCGAGGACGATTTCAAACATTACAAATAACCGAAATAATGAAACAGAGGTTGCGCTTGTGGTATATGTAGGTCAAAATGAGAAAACCATAAGTTAGTTAAGAACATCATGTGAAACATAGGGACGTGTCGCATTGCCTACTGACGCCTTTCAGGCTGGGTGAGGGCGTTTGCTGACTAGCTAATCACTTATCGACGATTGATCCATGGTGGAGCATTTTGAAACAACCGAAACTGACTGACTGAGTGTGCGTGAAATCTTAAACCGAAACGGTTTTTGAGTTAACAGTTTTGATAAAAATAGTAACGGGCTAATTCTATCTTTACTAAGCTAGCATGTTTCGGAACAGTTCCGCTCGTGAGCGCGAAAACACATTCAAAATTACTCTAACCTGATGAGTAGTACAGCTCTTAATGCGACACAATGTTGTTTACACTTGGCACGAGCGGTCGAACTTTCAAATTGTACGATTGTTGCTGGGGCGCTCAGTGCGGTCGCCGGGTCATCGCTTCTATTTGCTCAGTGCCAACTTTACAGACGCTGTCACTGTCCAGGTGTCAACGTGGTGTGATTATATATACCACGAAAACCATCTGTGAGCATAAATACGGCAGCATTAACCCCATTAAATGACAAAGATCATGTGAACAGTACCTTTTAGATGTAAAATCGTGCAAGTGTACAACCTGTGGCGGAACGTTTCCGACCATTCTTGTCTGTCGTCGCCAGTTAGGGTGGTTGTTTGTTGGTAGATTTCTGTACACTCTGTCAAAGTGTAGACACTCAATACCTTTTTTTTTCAACAGCGATTGCCGTCACATCATTTCACTTTATCAGTGCAAGGTGAAAGGCACAGCCCCCGAAATTAGACCATTGGGTAAGGGAGATGACTTGTAAGCTTAAGCTTAACTTTCATAATGGCCACCACACCCTCCTCCCTATCTCCTCGCCCTGCGTAGAACTGGACGAATCAAGATGGCGGACTGTTTAAGAACTATATAAGTTTGATAGTTGTGGAGAACGCTGTGACGAATTTCGTCATTTTGAGTATTCAAAATAAAAAATGAGAGTGATCTCCCTTGAAGATCTATATGTTTAAGGTTTTCAGCATTCGCAAATGGTGGTGGCTTGTTACGCGCAGGCCACCCCTCTCCCCCTCCCCCCACCCCACCCCACCCCTCAGAGAATAAAAGAAAATTGTGTTGTTTCCTGAACTAACCAAAGTAGGTTTCTACGCACTTCAGTCGCGCAACAAAACATTGTTTCCGAGCACTTCACTCGGCCAGTAATACACTGTGCGTCTAGTCTGTTTTGACACGGTTGCTTGAACTTAAATGCCTCCCCGTCAGTGTTAAGGGTGTTTGCCGAGGAAGTTGAAACAAAAACAACCCTCCGACGTTGGAGAGGGGCTTACAAGGGAGACGACCCAGGCCGACAGTTGCGGCTCGTAGATTACGCGGCAGGAAAAAGAGCTCCGGTGCAAGGAATGGAGATAAGTAGTTGATGGATATGAAAGTTTATTGCTCGAACGACTCACGCCACAAGCATTGCGTTACGCAGGCTGGCTCGAAGAAATAAAGAACTTGGCTCGGTCGGAAACTTTATGTCGTAGTTGAAAAAGAGAAGGCAAAAAGAGACTGACTTGGCTAAGCTCTCTGGCTTTTGTGTTAAGACCTGTAAACAACTCGCGTCGCAGCGGAGAGCTGGGGGAAAAAGGAAGGATAGGTTGCACAGGCAGGTGCAGAGGTGTTTTTCGGGCAACAAGAGTGACATTCATCCAGTGCATTCTTGCAACGACTGAGATGCAGTGGCTTTTCGGCAAACTGTCGTTCATTGTCTCATTATTGGTGTATTCGTTTATATTTCCCGTTAAGTGTGTTGTTGTTGTTGTTGCTGTTGCTGTTGCAGTGTTTGTGACAGGAGTAAAGTTTGGGGTTTTTTTGTTTTTGTTTTTGTTTTGTTTCGGTTTTACTTCATGTTTTTGGCCTTTTTTGGGGGACAGTGTCATTCTCTTTTGGACAATTCTCCCGCAACACTATCACCAAGTCCTTAATTTCCAGGCGGACATTACTTAAATTCAGTCGTGTGACGGGTATGCTAATACTAAACGCAGATTTGTTAAAATTCTCAAAGTAGCTCAGTTTTTCCCCGTACAGTAGGTGTGTTCATTTGTCACTTTGTCTCACGATTGAATCCTCATAAGAACCTTGTAAAGAGTTCTGCAGTACCTTGGAGGCAGCTTTGCCCTAGAACCGCGTATAATCGCGCGTTACTGCAACGCGTCCGTGGTAGGTGTAACGAACACCCTGACTTGCAGTCGACAGGATCGTGTGTGCATAAATATTAAACACACCTGCTTGCAAAACGTCTGATCATATTCCCAGGTCGTCTTGACTGCAGCTGACAGGAGACCGTTCGGCTCGGGCTGATTCAGCCTCCGGACGGATTTACGCACGTTCGGCCGCACGCGCGTCCGCACGCGCGAAGCGTAAACAACCTTGTATCGCACTAAGAGCTGTACTCGTCATCAAGATAAGAGTATTTCGAGCGTACAGGCGCGCTTACGGGCGAAACGGACCCAAAACATAAGTTGGCTTACGCTTAGCAAAGATGGTATTGGCCCGTTTAAAGACCGCGGGTATTTAGGACGGTTTGTCATTCAAATCGCAGTTTTGATATTGGGCCCTTGCTGGTCGGTAGTTTGCGCCTACCCTATACTGAATCACGTGCAGCGCGCAAATCTTCCCCCAAGTGCCCCGCGCCCTTTAACTCAAGGTACGGTTGACCAAAAATCACCGATAATCATCATGACAAAATCATGACTCACGCACGTCAGTGTGGCATGCCTGTGCTCTGCCAACTTGATAAAGATTCATTTAAGCCGAGCTGACAGACTCCACCTGCACCTACAGGCCCTGCAACAGAGACGGGGGTGGGGATGAGGTGCTGAGGTGATTAACCGTTATAAAACGAGCTGTCAAACGCAGACTATGCTGTAATTGGGCCGTTGTTGTTCAGGGGTATGCAGGCTGCCTCGCACGCGCGGGAAGAAATTAGCGTTGTACTGATAGGATGGGGGGAAGGTGGGGTGGGGGGGGGGGTTCTAAACTTAAAGAACCAATGTGTAAAATTCGCTCACCAACTAAGTTTCTAAGAACTTTTCTCAGTGGTGTTCTTGTACCGAAAAACTCATAGTGTAAGTAAAACTGTTACTGTATTCGGAACCAGGTTGGATTGGAAGATTTCGGGGTTATTGTTTGTTTTAGTTGTTGTTGTTGTTTTTGGCAACTTCGCTGAACTGAGTGCATGAAGTATTAGTAGTACCGCGGGGGACGTGTATTCGTTACAGTGCAGTTTTACTAGTTTGTCTGCAGTTT
>JACVVK020000009.1:3420000-3425000 GCA_018292915.2 Batillaria attramentaria | reverse complement strand
ACTTTACATCTCTAGGAGAACAGGGACAGCAGGAGAGAAACAAAGGAGAATACAGGACAGCACTAGATAGCTGCCGCATTTTAATATGCTAGTTCCGGGTCAACATCATTTGAGCGTATTCCCCCCAGAACCAGCATTTTGACCTGCTCGGCGGAACCGCGTTTCAGGTGAATTGACGGAACGGTATCAGTGCCCGGCCATTCATTCAACGTGTCCCGTATTGTGTGAGCTGTTAATTTCACGATCACGATTCTCGCCAGCGCGATTGATCAATGCTTAGCTTTGTTTGCTCTCAGCTACCGGCAGTGGTGCCGCGGTGTCGCAGTAACTGGCACCAGTACCCGACCAACACAATGACGCACTACGGCGGATTTAGTCTCGGCTTTGGCGCCAAGGTTATAGGCTTCATGGGATCTGGAACCACACCATCTGTTTAGTGAACAATCGCTGAACGATTTGTTTCCGTTTAAAGGCGCTCCTTTCGTGATTACTATGATTTGAATTAACAGTACTCACATTGAATGGAAGGGAAAACGCAGTAAGCTACTTACATGGGTGACACTCTTCAGTCTAGGTGACTGAAATTCGTGTTTTTGGAAACCTAGCCTGACTCAGTGAAATTCCGTTTGTAGAGCAAAACATAGGTCAGATAGTACAACCCAGAGATAATTGCCACATTCATATTTTACATTGACAGTGCTAGGAGATGCCGCAAATGCTTTTAAAGTAGCTAAACTTAGTGTTTGGCTGGGTGTTTCACCCTTACGGAACCTAGTACCCCAGGTCCCCAGCACGTCGAGCTGGGTTTTAGTCTTTAAAATTTAAGTGTGTCATCCATGTACTTACGAAGACTGTTTGCTGAAAGAGCCAATGCTCCATTTGGACTAGTTTCTAAACTGCAAACTCTATAGACTAAATTTAATAACGTCGTGGTGTGCTCAGTGCGCGGTAAACCTCTAGAACAACATATATACTCTGGCGTGGCCAGTCATCACAATGGTTACAGATGCTATATTGTGACCCTAGTGACTGTTTCTGATGCAAATATTAAAGCACATTCAGTGAAATGTTTTCCACACATTGTTGTATGCATGTCGTAGTTATTGAGACTTTGGAAAACTTCCATCGAGTGTGCTTGATCCGTACATCAGAATCAGTCACAGTCTCACCTGGGACACAGTATAGCATCTGCGACCATTGTGTTGACTCTGACCGGCGTATAAGTTCTAGAAGTGTACCGCGTACTGAGCAGACGACGTTATTTGGTTGCGGACTGAGGACCAGCTAGACGGCGCTGATTGGTTGCTATTTTTATGACAGTTTCCCGTCCCCGCCTGTTCAAGAATAGACCGTAGGCTTAAAGAAAGTCGTATTTCTCTAATATTAGAACCCACAAAGTCACGAAACGGTCGCGACGGTCAAAATAAAGCATCCATCTATCTGGCAAATAACCGTAGAGACTGGAAAGCGGTAGTTTTGTCATCTCAGCGGCGTTACGAACATACAGGCTTTAAATGATAAGCCGGACTGCGTGAAATGTGCCGTACAGCTGGATCATAAGATTAGCCTCGTGTTTGAGACCGTTACGAAAGTACTGGCATATGATATATTCTGGAAAGGTTTAGTTACAGCCGTATCGGCTCCCTTGCTGTGATAGGTAGAAATGTTAGTGTGTTTTCCTGTCGGTCGCTGCTGTCCTGGGAGGTCGGGGGGACTAATCGGTTGAGCGTCACATTCGAGATCAGACGGTCGATGGTTTGAATCGCTACAAACTTTGTGTAGGCTTTTTACCCTCGCGGTGGACAGAAGACGTGAAAAGCCCCCAAGCCCCCCTCCCCCCCCAGCTCACCCCCCCCCCACACACACACACACTCTCTCTCTCTCTCTCACACACACACACGCACGCACGCACGCACGCACGCACGCACACACACACACACACACGTGACACCGCGTCAGTCTTAGTCGAAGGTTTGTGTGACTCTTTGATCCGTAGTGTGATCCATCTGTCACTGACTGTGCGTCTTTCCTTCTGTCCGTCCGTCCGTCTGTCTACATGTCTACCTGGCTGACATCAAAGGCCTTCTCATCGGCCGACTCCTGATCCCTCCGTCGCCGGAGAAAACGATGATAGTCTTGTCGGGTTTAAAACGCACGCGACGTGTAAAGTTAAAGGGGCTAACGCTACAATTTTTATTCTCACAGATCTTTCTGAGCTGTTTTCGTGGTAGTCATCACACCACTTCAGTACACAGCTGCACAGTGTCAGCGTCTGTAGTGCTGGCACTGAGCCAACAGAAGCGTACTCGATGACGCGGCGAGCACACTGAGCGCAGCAGTCGCAGAATTTGAATGTTCGACCACTAGCACTAAGTGTAAACAAGATTAGTTTCGCATTAAGAGCTGTACTAATCATCAAGATACAGTACTTCGAGTGTACAGGCGCACTCACGCGCAAAACTGTCCCAAAACATGTTGGCGTAGCAAAGATGGAATTAGCCCGTTTAAGCGCGTTCATTAGGGTTTAACTCTTTGACGACGGAGCGCAATTTCTGACACACGATTTCCTATAGGATTAGGAAATCGTGTGTCAGAAATTGCGCTCCGTCGTCAAAGAGTTAATCGTGCCTCTCTCTCTCTCTCTCTCTCTCTCTCTCTCTCTCTCTCTCTCTTCCCCCCTGTGCGTCCTCTCCACACGAAATCTTCGGCAAGGGCGTAAAGGTTTATGATGTGGTATCAGATGAAGTGAATCGATACATAAGAATTCAAGTAGATTAAAATTTATATTTTACGACAGAGGTTAGTGACCACCGTTGGAGACAATTTGAATACGGCGATTAAATTAATAAGAATTTTTATTAGGATCAAAACAGTGAAGATCAGCAGAGAGAATTGCTACTACCGCTGGAGACTTTCTCGGCTTTCCTCCTAAAAATCTTTCTCCATTTCTCCCTCCTTCCAGGAGATTTTCTTGACTTTCCTTCTGAAATCTTTCTCCATTTCCCTCCTTGCATACCCTTGCGGCCGATGGCTGACTCATATAATCTGTCTGTCGTCTTCTGTCGTTCATCCCGCCCCATCCCCCCCCCCCCCCCATCGCTGGATCCTCGAGGGCGCACGGCTCATTGATCGTGGTCGGTCTGCAGCCCGGAACTGCACTTGGGCTAAGCTCGGGCTGTGATCACAGTCAGTGTGTATATTGATCGCCACTTTCTCCTCTTTGTCGCGCGGCTCGGCTCTCGGCAAAAGGCGCATGACCAGGAGCAGGTATGATTCAACTCCATTCAAAATACTTTATCGTCTGTGTAAGAGAGAATCTAAAACTTAAACTTTTCTTTGGCCTCACATAATGCTCTGTCACAGATTTAACAAAGAGTGCAGTCATTAAAGAACTTGATATAAAGTCAAGTACATTGAAGTATAGGGTGATTGCCTGATTTCTTGGTAGGAGTGAGTTGTGGTAAAAGTGTGTGTGTGTGTGTGTGTGTGTGTGTGTGTGTGTGTGTGTGTGTGTGTGCTACGCCGGTCAATGGTCTTTCGAGGCATGTGCTCGCTCTCTGAGGGTTAAGTAACAGCAAAAATCATCTGTACATGTATAACCTCTCCGGTCGCTCGAGACAGGTGGTCGTTATTGCGACAGGTCGTTTGAATGGATCTGAAGCATGCACACGTATGAGTATCGATGATGGCGATTTTAGGTTTGTGAATTATATACGCTCATCTCGGCCTACAGCTTTTGGATCATACTTAACCTTTCTCATTCACAGACAGTTTGGTGAGATACCCGTGGACCGTGGGGGTGGGTGTAGGGGGGGGGGGTCTTTAAAATGGTACTTGGTTTTATTGTCGTCGTTGTAGTTGTTTTATGGGATACAAGTTCCGCTGGCTCTACACCGATACTATTGTCTGTATAACATAATTTATGCAGTTGTGATTTCCCTTACAAGCCACAAAAGCTTTTGGACAAGACGCATGTGGAGTTAAAAAAAAACAAAAACAAACACGTCAGTCTACCGTATTCGTCTTATGTCGAACGGCTCGATCGGCACTGCCGCGGGCCCGAAGCTGAGAATTACCGTCTCTTAGTCATGCACACTTTCGCTAGCATTTTGCCGATTTCTGGAGTCCTCAACGGAGGGAAATTGGCAAGCAAGAGAAAACGCGCGGAGCAAAATAATAATCGCGTAAAAAAAAAGGAGAAGAAGCCGTTAATGTGTCCGTATGAATGCTCGCGTCACAAGCGGCCAGGGCTTCGAGTCTTTGCTCGTACACTTTTCTCCTCTGTCAACATCGGAACAATTACCGATTGTGGCTGAGCTTGTCAGGACAAAATGCCCCTGAGGGAGAGACACTAAGAACAGCTTATGCTTTTAGTGTGTGCAGAGAAGGGGTTGGTTTTTACGAAGCATGAAGCATGCTTACAAGGGTAAACAAGGTGACTCGGAGGTGTACGAAGAGAACGGAATGTACGAGGAGAAGGCATCTATCATTGGCGGGAGATGACAGAATAGCAGTGTTTCTGTAGAAAGAAATGGCACATTTTCTGCAGGGAAAACACCGGCGCATTTTCTCGATAATCCTGTCACTTTTCTGCAGAAAAACTAGTTTCTGCGGAAAAATCTGCATGCGTGCAATCATGTTATTCTGCAGAAAACCCTAAGTCCGTTCTTTTTTTCTGCAGCAAACAACGGGGGAAAAAAACAGTTTCTCTGCAGAAACCAGTATTTCTGCAGAAGAGTGCTGTTTTCTGCAGGAAGTTTTTTGCCCCCAGAAAATTGCTTTTTCTGCAAGGGAAAGTTTTCAAGTAGTTTTTTTTTTAAATTTCAAATCAAAAATGCTATTTTGTCATCTCTCGCCAGTAATAGATGCCTTCGCCTCGTACACGTTCAAGTCACGTGGTTTACCCCCGTGGTGCTGAAGCGTAGAAAGCATATACACGCAGGCAGCTTAAAAATCTTTACGAGCGTCGGGAGCGACCGACTGAGCTAGTGTTTACCAAT
>JACVVK020000009.1:3402500-3417500 GCA_018292915.2 Batillaria attramentaria | reverse complement strand
GCTCAGAGCATTTTGTCTCCGTTTCCTATTATTATTCCGAGCTGACATTGCGTCGGTCCCCAGTTCCATTGACCAGAATGGGACATTCATTGCCGCTTTCCCTCCGGGCGTGGTGGATGGAAAGCTGGACGCAAGCGATATCGACCAGATGAACTTAAAAGCACCAGCGAAGTACTTTAGGTTTCGTTTCGCTGAAACTGTATTCTGATTCGGTTGTGGTCTGCCAACGCAGGAAATAACTTATAAGAGTGGTTAAAAATATTATTCTCGTTGTTAAAATTATTTCGTTCCGCCCGCAGAACTATGTGTTAACCCTTTCTGGCCTGGTAGTGCCGCACTGTAACAAACAGCAGGACCTAGAATTGCCTCGAAGGTGCGGTTGCCTCCCCTTGTCTTTTTGCCAATTTTGTCACTCAGGTTCAAAAATGCGCTGTTCACGGTGGCAACAGGAAGTGAAAGGGAAATAACTCCTAATGGCTACGTGATAGTATTAGCTTCCGGGGCATGTAGTAAGAACTCGGCTAAATATAGTATAAAATCTTTGCCCCTTTTAAAATTTGTGTGCATAGTAAAATATGGCAATCTGGTGCTTTTTGTTGGCTTTGTAAACAAGTTTCATGCCAGGTAATAGTAAAATTAGGGAAAAATGAGGCTGGCTTGTGGACTGTTTGTATTCATGCGCGGCTGGCACAGGAGCCAGCAGACGACCGTGGAATGAGGGGGTATGTGGTCGCTGCCAACATTGCCAAAAAACGGAATATTGGAATTTGTTTAAATTTCCTCTACGCATGAGTCTATGGCTGCCTGATTTTTGTGAATTTTTTGGTGAATTTTAAAGCATTTCTAGGGTGTCATCTGCAGCGTTATGTGTAAGAGGAATATATAGCGTTTTCCTCCAGATTTGCATCTGTATCGCGTAGCCAATGTGGCTTTGGGGGTAGGAAAAGGTGGATCGGTAAGGAGAATTGGAAGTGGCTAGGCATTATACTAACGTATAGCCCGGCCCTGAAAGTTGCATAACTGTTACATGTTAATATGTAAGTTTAGCCTGTCCAAAAAGGGTTAAACGGAGTGGAGCAAGAGGAAATCCGCTTCCTTGGTGGTTCTTATTTTCACAAAGAGCTTTCGGGGAGCCGGGGTGGTCGAATGGTAGAGCGTTGGACTTCTAATGCTCGGGTCGTGAGTTCGTATCCCGGCTGGTGCAAAATATTTGTGCTGGCTTTTTCATCGTTGCCCTGTCTTTGATATCACCCTATGTGGTGGAAAAGGACGTTAACCCCCCCCCCCCAAAAAAAAAAAAAAAAAAAAACACCCACCCACCCTCGTGAAAACACATTGATATGTATACAAAATATGCGCAGTTTGTACACACACACACACACACATGTATTGTCATCAGACTACCTGGCGGGGCCAAAGTTTGTACAAACTACGGTACCTAGGTGCCGACCTAGGTGGGAAAAATCTCGCTTGACTCTGCTGGGATTCGAACCCGGGTCCATGGTTCCAAGTGCTAACGACTACACTACGGGGGTCGGTGACTCTTGATTTTTGATTAAAAAAGAAAAAAAAAATGCAGCATTTTACCCAGCGAGCGGTCGTGCTCGCAAACTTTCATTCCATGGCGGGCAGAGCGGTGGCCGGAGAGCATTTGTTGCGTCCCAGCTGCAACGTTGCGGGTTGTGTCAATTGATTTTCCTGTGCAATTGCCAACACAGTGTGCGTGTGTGTGTGCGTGTGTGGCCGGGTTTCTGGTTTCTTTGCGTTTTGGAGGGATAGAGAGGCATGGGCCGCTAATTTACATTACTTGTCTTCCTGTCGCCTGCTGCCAAGGTCTTGTGTGTGGTGGCTCTGACGTCCTTCAGTCGCTGGGTCGCTCTGTCCGGCGGTTGTCGTCGTCGTCGCTGCTGGCGTGGTTTGGGTCGTCGTGGTTGTAGACGGTAAGGACTGGAGAGCGTTCCAGTTTTGTCAGTTATGGTGGTAGAGTGACTGGTTTGAAAGTTTGGGCGCTACTTCAATGTGCGTTAATAGCTCTTGTGGGTTCTGTGGAGCCGCTGGACTTGGACGGAGAGATCGGTCAACTCCTGTCGAGATGTACGCGAATTTGTAATGTACACGTTGGTAGTTTATTTTTTTGTTCTTTTTCTTTTTACTTGTTGTAAGCGTTAAATGTGTATGCATGAAAATAAGCCGGCGCAGTGCCCTCCGGCCATATTGCTGTTGTTGTTGTTAGTTTGACTTGATGAATATCGTTGTATTCTGGGCACTGCCTGCTTGTGTGTGTCAGGTATTTTCTAGACTTAATCAGGCTAATGGCTGTCGCAGACTGAAACTGTACGAGAAAAAAAAAAAAAGTTATTTGCAGACAGTGTTGAGTGGTATGCTGCAATACTTGAATTGGGAATATGTATCACTAGTACTGAGCAGCTGAACATTTCTGTTTGCATTTCAACACAGGAGAAAGAGTAGATCCACCGGTCATGTAACGCGTTTGTTTATTCATAATTATACACTCTATTGTATTGATTATGGTGCGTGCACACACACACACACACACACACACACACACACACACACACACACACACACACACACACACACACACACACACACACACACACACACATTCCTTAAACTAGACCAAAACGGAATGACAAGATACTAGATATCTATTCCTGTAGCCCCTTTCGGAGTATGGAGGACATCAGAGAAACGTACAAGCCACAGCTGCAAGAAAACGAAATAATCAGAATACAACAGCATAACGTATAAACGACAGAAGTCGATAAATCCAGCTGTTACACGTAACAACGTCAACATCATGGGAATATGTACACATACACGACGCATGCTAAAAAGACGAATGGTGTGTGCAACCAGCCAATCAAAACAAGCGCTGAAGGGCAGAATACAAGAAAAAATACGCAAGCCCTGGCAATATCACAATCTTGACGTACTGCAGTCGTCACCGCGTCATCCCACCAACCAACGAAACCAGCAGCATTTTTATCCATCACCTTCTCGAGACTCATCCTCTCATCCAGCGCTATATAAAACTAGCCATTCCGAGTTGGTGTGGCTTTACTCCCGGCTCTGCGGCGTGCGGGATAATTGAGTTTGTTCTCTCATTTCCCCCTGGCCAGCGGTGTAGAGGGGGAGGACGCGAATTGATTTAGGGAAGGGGGGGGGGGGGCATGAGTCCTGCCGAGAGATCGAGACAGGCATAGACAGGACAGTAAATCTTCTCCCCTCTGAGTGATTAGCATCGGAGCGAACTAGTAGCACTGCCAGCGTGTGGTGAAAGGGTCGAAGCGCCTTCCGAATTCATTGGCGCTTTGGTCCGGTTTCCAGATGAGCTCAGAGCGGATCCGAGCCCTTCTAGACTGCTGGGAGGTTGTGGTGAGGGGTTGGGGTGGGGTTGGGGGAGATTGGGGGGGGGGGGGGGGGGGGGCTGAATTGGTCAGGGAATCTGTGGTGGGCAAGAAATAGCTAGATCTAAAGGAAACCAGTGTAAAATATCCGAGCTGTTGTAGACTGCTAGGCGATTGTGGGAGGGTGAGAACCTTGAATTTTGTGGGAAGCTGAGGTGGTGAAGCACAAGAGATGTGAGGAAACCACTGTACGTTATCCCAGTCGTTCTAGGCTGCTAGGAGATTGGGGAAGGGAGAGAACCCCGAACAGACGGGAAGGAACTGTGGTGGGTAAGAAATAGCCAGATCCGACGAAGACAGTGTATTAAATATCCGAACCGTTCTAGACTGCTAGGACATTGGGAGAGGGAGGGAAACGTGAATTGATGGAGAGAACAGTGGTGAGCAAGATAGGAAGAAGCCAGTATTTATAAGCCCTTCCAGACTGCTGGGAGATGGTGCCAGTACATGGTGGGAGAGAGAGAATCCTGATTATTTGAGAATTTGGGGGTGAGTATTTCTGATCTGGGAGATGGTTCCAATGAATTTTTGCGAATTTGTGGTGGTCTGCAAGACATAACCGCGGGCGTCTGATCAGGCGAGGGTTATAGCCGATAGTGTTTCTTCCTTTAGTAAATGTTCAGCATTACATTACATCCAGACAGAATATTAACGGACCTCAGTGCTATGATTATATCGGTTATAGCACGTATGTATTATACCTTTTTGTTATCCCAGAGACTCATAATCGACATCATGGATATTTCAATAGATTATTACATTTAATCATTATGTCCGACTTCCATTGAAGTCATGTGCACACGAACGTCCTACAGTGATATTCAGCACACACAACAATGGAGGAGGGGCGGGGGAGGGGGATCTTAGTGGGTGGGTGTTTGGAAGTTTAACGTCCTTTTCCACCACGTAAGGGTGATGTCAAAGACGGGGTAACGAGGAAAAGGCCAGCACAAATATTTGGCCCCAGCCGGGATTCGAACGACCCGAGCATTGAAAGTCCAGCGCTCTACCATTCGGCTATCTTAGCGATTTGCACACAAAGGGCAGTGTACGAGAATGATAGCTCATGCATTTAGTGCGTTCTTGTGACAGTGTTGCGACATTAAACACAGCGATGTTTTTTTTTTATTATCAATAACTCTCCTTTGTCGACATTACCATGTCGTGACTGTTTTAAACGCTGCGAGGTTTTCATTATACGTACCGCTTCTTTCATTTACCTTAGATCTATATTCATATATACAGTATAATTATATTTTTATGGGCATGTTTGGACGCGGAGTAGCAATTGGCGACAACACAATGACATCAGGGGAACAAAGGGAACAAAAAGACTAAACCTGTTAGGAATAGACGACTCCACTCGGCAAGCCCCAGAGACCCAAGCCCCGCCCCTTTACTCTACCGTGTATTGGCAAAACACAGTACGTCCATGACGTCACTTTATGGAACAATGGGTGATTTGTAAATGTAATGGTCTTTTTCCTCAAATGACGTCAATGGACGCACACGGCAGAGGTCGGTCTCGAGCGACTAACCCGCATCGCTCAGCTAAAATAAAGGTACCCCTAACGTGCCTAATTTACATGCAAAAGGGGTTACATTGCTCAGCG
The DNA here is from genome assembly GCA_018292915.2 of Batillaria attramentaria. Lineage (NCBI taxonomy): Eukaryota > Metazoa > Mollusca > Gastropoda > Batillariidae > Batillaria > Batillaria attramentaria. Next base: position 3,412,456 of record JACVVK020000009.1, on the reverse strand, counting down.
AAGTCCACCATACAAAGCCCTGCAATATACCAACAACAACAACAACAGACCGGTTTAACCGCCAGTTTGGGCCACCCATTCTTTCTTTACTGGCGATTGCGTGGAAGGACTGAGACGAGATCCGCAAATGCTGAGTGGCTGCAGTCGCGGAGAATTGCGGGAGAATCAGCAAAATGTTCTGCCTCTAGAGCGCCAATTCCTCGGGGACCGCGCCGTGGAACGGGGCACGATTCTTCGGGTTTGTGAGCGGAATCGTGAAACCTGGTCCGGCGCGGGGAAATGAAATGGATTTGCACGGTTCTCTCTGGATTGCTTTCTTCCTTTCGTGCGGGCTCTTCGCGTCAGACGTTTCATTTGTCCGGCTCGGCTGTGTCGGTCGATTGATTAAATGAATGAATGAATGAATGGAATGAACGTAGAGAAGGATTGAAAGGTTGATTGAAAATAATTTATCAAGTGTGGTTTTTCTTTTTGTAGGAGTTCTTCGTTCGAATCTCGTAAATAAGACTCACAAACAAGCAAACTTAAATGAACGAATGAATGATTGAATGAATGAAATGAACGTAAAGAAGGATTGAAAGGTTGAATGAAAATAATATATCAAGTGTGTTTTTTTCTTTTGTAGAGTTCTTCGTTCGAATCTCGTAAATGAGACGAACAAACGAGCAAACAGTTCATTGGTTGTTTGAAAATCTCGGTCGTGGTTGTCTTTTCTAGACTGGTGCGGTGAAACGAAAATAATTTGTGAAGTGTTTGTTTGTTGTGGAGAGTTGTTCGTCCGAATCTCGTAAATACGATGAACAAGGAAATGGTTTGGTCGGTTGGTTGAAAATCTCAAGTGTAGTTGTCCTTCTACAATTGTGTGGTCGACTGAAAATAATTTTTATCAAGCGTGGTTGTCTTTTGTAGTGTTATTCGTTCGAATCTCGCAGATAAAATAAGCAAGCAAGAAAATGATTGGTTGACTGAGAATCGTATATCTAGTGAATGTTCGTTCGTTCGTAGTGTCGTTTTGTTTTCTAGAGTTGTTCGTTCGAGCACTAAATGAACAAAAATTAATGGTTTTGTCAGCTTGTTAAAACTCTCAAGTGTCGTCTTGTATAGAGATTGCGGTTTAATCTCGTACAATTTGCTGGTTAGCGTGACGGTAATTTCCTCAAAAGGTGAGAGTCTAGACTACGGCTTCGTGACGTAAGTGATCGAGCTGAGTGGAGGAATTTCACCAGTTGTGTTCGACATTCAACTGTGGACATTTCAGATGAGATGAGTTTGGTTTCAGCCAGAGAATGTATGAGTGGGTGGCGGTTTGGAGGGTTCAGGTCTTTGTCCACCGCTCGCGACGGTGAATTCAAAGACGGAGGCACTGGAAAACGGCCTCTACAAACTGTGGCCTTGACACAGTGTCAGGATTCGAACCCGGGACCTTCTGATCGCGTGTCCAACGCTCAGCTCGTCGGGTCACCCGGCTCCTGCCACGGAATGAAACATTCAGCCATATTACAATGCTTGTTTACGCCAAAATAGATTGTTCAGGGACTTCATTCGCGTTTTATTCTAAAATACAATTCCCTCTCTTGTGGCGCAGAACTTGAAGTTCGAGCTTCACTGGCAGCTTGCCTCCTCTGGCATTCCCCTGGCATGCACCTTGCCCTACCAAATCACGCTTTTTCGTGACCAGCAAAACGAGCACACTCGCAAAACACGGTCCTTCAAACAAACATCAAAACTGATCCCACGCTCAGTTTGTGTCCTTACGCATACATGTGGATTCTCGAAATTTCTGTCGTTACACGTGTGCCACCTGCAATGCAGCAACATAAAACAAGAGTGCCATGAAACCTGCCTGACATTCTAGTTCCGACGAACAGCTTGCAAGCAAAGCTTTCCACCAACAAAACGGTTCGATCTATCCGAGCCGCAAGTCCCTATCTTGGCAGCCATTAATTGCGCAGTCTGTTGGCGAGATCCAAATCACGGCATGCCTTTATTGACCTCCCCCCTCCGTCAGAGAGCTCCGACCTAGGTTGCCCGGATGGTACACCGTGCCTCTGCTGGGCCTGGGTCATGCTGTCCTCCTCGATCACTTTCACGAGCAGCCCGGGTTTGGGCGGTGTCTTTCTGGATTTACGTGCGTGGTTGGTGCGGAGCGTGTGGTTAGATAAAACGTACCGGTATGGGTTTCCCGCAGGCAGTTCTCTGAACGCTTCTAATATTCTTACGTCTTACTTATATTTTGAAACTGTTGCACTTGTGACTGCGCGTTGACGTTTTAAATAGTGGTCGCGTTTACACCTATAACTGAGGCACTGAGGCACTGAGGAACGGAGCTTGGAACCGAGCCGAACCGAACCGTGTCACACCCACTTTCTCGCGTTTACATTGCAGTTTTGTAGAAGGTGCGCTGCCTGTTACGTAATGTTGGCCTGGCCTGGCCTGGTTCATATGCGTATGTACTACCAGGTTCGGTCCCTGGCCCGCGTGAAACTGATTGTCTAGCATAAACTAACCCCAGTCACGTGGCTTAAAGGTTGAGGTCGCAGGAGTATCATCGGCTTGGTTCCCGAGTTAAGTGTAAAGGTGCCTGGTCCGTTTCTGAGCGTGCCAAGTTCGCTCGTTTGGTCCAGTGTAAACACCGCCCAGTCTTCCCTGATGATTAGTAGAGTTCTGAGTGAGATACAATACCGTCTACGAACTGAGCGAGCCTCCGCAAGTTCAAATTCTCCTCCTCAGCGGTTAACCGTGCCGCAGCACTACCTGACCCAGCGTCGCTTGTATCCTTCTCTGTTAGCTAGGTGCGAGCCGGTGAGATGCTGTCACTGTACATGCTTCTAAGTGTTGGACACAACCAAAAGAGCTGAAAACGAGCATCAGAACTGATGGGAGGTGGGCCTTCCAATGTGTAGACTGCGTACCGGTGTGGTGTTCCCAAAAGCGATACTCTCTAAATGTCGGACGGTTGTTCAGCTCTATTGCCGTTGTTCCGGCTTCGGGCCAAATCTTTGGGCCAAATGTTTCTGCTGGCTTTTTTCCGTCTTTGATATCACCCGTGTGTGGTGGAAAAAGACGTTAAACTATCTAACACCCACCCCCACCCTCTGTTGTTGTTGTTGTATGAGGCCTTGGTTCGATAATCATCCTCTGCTCGAGCCGTGGGTGGCGGAACATAGCCGTACGGTCCACATACTCAACCGTTCCGTAACGTCCATCACTGTGGCAATACGTGGTAATTTCTCTCTTGGCAATCGCAACGGGACCGCAGTTCTCTGGTTTCCTCGTGCATCTGTGTTGCACCTGACAGTCGTACTCCCCTGGGTAGTCTACTGGGTGTAGGTAGCTTGGAGGTCTCTACGAGGGCTGCATGGCCAGATATTTTGACTGACTGGCACGAATTTCAAGTGTTTCCCATTGTTGTTGCCCTTACGATTAGGTTAGGCGCTGTCATTCAAGCAGACAGCTGCAGTGCGTGTCGTCGTAAATCAGATTAATTTTCCAAAGATTTGGCAGAAATCTGCCCCCCCCCCCCCCCCAAAAAAAAAAAAAAAAAAAATGCCGTCATCAAGTTTATTTAAATATGGTATTGGCGCCGAGTCAGTTTTTTTTTTTACGTTCAACTTAAAGCGCCGTTAGGTGCAAAACTACAGGCGTTAAAGTCAAACGGGCTAATTCCATCTTTACTAAGCTAACTTATGTTTTGGAACAGTTTCGCTCGTGAGTGCGCCTGTACGCTCGAAATACTCTATCCTGATGATTAGTACAGCTCTTGATGCGATACAGTGTTGTTTGCATTTTGCGCGAACGGTAGAACATTCAAATTCTACGACTGTTGTTACAGTACTGGAGCGCTCAGTGTGGTTGCTGCGTCATCGCGTACGTTTCTGTTGGCTCGATGCCAGCAGTACGGACGCGGTCACTGTCCAGGCGTCGAAGATTAAACGATTTTAATAATAATAATAATAATAATAATAATGAGTATTGTATAGGCGCTTTACCCTGAATCGGCTTTATTCTTTTCTCTTCCTTTAGGGCATGGAGGATTATCCAAATACAAAGTACAACAATATACAAAATACAGCTAAAGAAATCACAACAAAACCAGGACTGGTGTGATGATAGATACCACGAGAACAACTCAGAAAGATCTGTAAGCATTAAAATGGTAGCAGTAGCCCCTTTAAACTATAGGGCATGACTGTGTCTTGTGGTGTGAGGTGAATGAATGTATAATGAAGACCACGTACTGTGTGTCTGTGTGCAGGAGTTCGAGTGTGGGGTGCAGTTTGAGGGAACAGAGAACTCCAAGCAAGAGTGGTCCTTCACCTTGTACGATTTCGATGGACACGGACGCATAACCAAAGAGGTGAGGTTCAAATCTCTCTCTCTCTCTCTCTCACACACACACACACACACACACACACACACACACACACACACACACACACACACACACACACACACACACACACACACACACACACACGTTCGCCATGCTGAGTAGGCGGTTTCTTTTAAAACCACTTTATAATCCCATTTTTTCCGGCTGTATTATATTGACTACGCTACCATCACTGTCACCATCATCATGTCGTGTTAGGATGTATCTTATTCTTGGCTGTGTGTATGTAACGTGTATGTGACGTGTATTTAATGTGTATGTAATGTGACGTGTTTAATGTGTATGTATGCAATGCCTCTCTGCTATTGTGAGGCGCCCAGAGCACCAGCAGGAGGTTGGGCGCCAGACAAATTCTCATTATTATTATTATTATTATTAACCTTGTTGTGCCTGACGACGGAACACCATGATTCCTCCAAACTGAGACGACCGATGTACACTCGATTCCAGTGTTTACCATCGTCAGTGCTTCCAGTTTCACTTAGCTTTGGTTCCGGACTAAAGGCTCAGATAAACCGCTCCCCTCCCATCTTCCTGTCTTGGCCAAGCTTGTCTGCTGCTGTTCATTATCTCCCCTTTTGTATGCGGACGGCGCGACTGGTTGTTTGCCCTTTGATGCCGGACGCGTCTTGAGAAGCTGATTGGGTGATTGGTCGGCACAGGTGTTTAGTGGGAACGCTCGACTGATGGTATCAGGTAGACATGCGTTTTGTTTACTTTGGTGGCCAGTTGAATTTACGCAGGAAGCTCTAGGAGTAGAAGACGAAGAAGTCGGTCACGTGCCGTAGGGTGTGTGAAGGTACTCGGTGTAGTGAGTAGCGGTTAGTCTCTGACCGGTTGCAGGTGGTCATGCAGGTCATGTGGAGAATGGCTGATGTTACGGTGGCAGTCATGCAACGGTATTATCCAAGTCGTGTGTGTGTGTGTGTGTGTGTGTGTGTGTGTGTGTGTGTGTGTGTGTGTGTGTGTGTGTGTGTGTGTGTGTGTGTGTGTGTGAACTTGACAAACCACGAATCAAAAACACTGAACATGAACGAACCTAACAACCTAGTCCTGACACGACACGCAAAAACGAAGAAGAAAAGACAACACCAGAAAACAAGCGGCAGATGTACAAAATATCTAGCATCTGCGGTAAAGTGCAAACGTGAAATAGGATACACACTCTTCTCTTTCGAAGCTTCCACGTTTGGATTAATGGTTACAACAACAACAACAACAACACCACACACACACACACACACACACACACACACACACACACACACACACACACACACACACACACACACACACACACACACACACACATACTCTGACACACAACGAGAAATTGTGTTATAAACATATAAACATATACACTTTAGTGATTTTACAGACAGTTCACGAAGTTGCGCGTGTATATCACACACACACACACACACACACACAGAAACCTCACTCCTCAGATGAAAGCCTTGCGATAAGCCAGGCCGTCACGATGTCTGCTAGCCATCAGGCCCCCACGGATCCGACGTCTTGTCCGGAATGCCTCCTTTATCAACCCATACCTGAGCCGTTGGATCTGATCACACCTGTGCGATAGGAGCACCAGATGAAGACGGAAGCGATTATTGGCAACGAGGGCCAACAGTCTCTCCCCTCAACAACTACATCTGAACGGGTCTGAGCCGGCGGTTTCAAGTGCTGAAGAATCGTTTGGAACTCATCCTGTGTGTAGTCTTGCTTTTCTGTATCTTTCCTGGCTGTGGCGTCGTGGTCAGGCATGTTTTGAAGTCCGTGCTGCTCACTGGATCAGTGTGGAGAGCTTTGACTTGGTGGACCCTCGTGAACCTCTTCAAGTGGCACTTCAGACTGCTGGACGTAAGTCGTTTGGGAGTCTGCGTAAGTGGACACACTGGAAATCACGTTTGTTTATCTTAAGTTCGCCTCGGAAACCCGCAGGAGCTTTTGCATGGGGCAGAGGGAGAGAGAGAGCAAAAAGTCTGCACTGTTTATGTGCTGTACCTATGTCTGTTCTTTTTTGTTTAGCAGTATCAATGATGGCAAACAGATTTTGGCCCGTCACTCCATGGCGTTGTTCTTTGGCTCATTTGGAAAGTGTGATCAATGATTGTATAATACCCTCTTGATCGCAGTGCCGTAGTTCAGAGGGTTGCGTCGTTCTTCAAAGTGGATAGTTTTGCGTCGGTCCTTCTTCCAACACAGCATCGACCTCGGAGGAAAGGGTAGACCGTTATAGTGAAAGAAATACTCACCAGATTGTAGTATGTTGCGAGACGCTGGAAGTCTAGAACCTACAAACAGAGAGAGAGAGAGAGAAGAAGAAGAAGAAGAAAGCTGACGCGTTCCACATTATGGAGCAAAGGTGGCACATCATTTGATCATTACCGCCGGCTGAACGAGACGCTTACCTCCTGGGTCAACAAACAACCCCGCCAGTTTCCAATCATTTCCTGCTGCCGATCACAGGTACAGGTACGTAAAAAGGGGATCAGAGGACACCGTGGAAGAAATGGAGAAGAGCTGTTGAGCCCCCTTTCTGGGGATCCCCCCATTTGGAAGGCAGTTGGAGAACCTCCCCCACGGGATTTGTAGGCCTGTGTGATGTGAGGGTCTAGGCGTGAGTGATGCTGTGCTCACAGCTGGCAGGGCAGGGGTCATTAGGCGCGGTGCTGGCCGACAACACTGTGTAGACTGTATCCTGGAGTCTGATAGTAATTGCCGCGTGTGAGTGTGAAACTACAACGCTGCCCTTCTAGTTCACTGCCAAGAGCTCCGTTTCCTTCCCCCTTGGGCGAGGAGGATCTGAGGAATGATGTACGTGTGGAGAGTGACTGATGATTCTTGGCCTGTGGTCCGGATAACGGCATCGTTCTTCTTCCCTTTTGTAGAGGCGCTTTTTTTCCGTATAGATAATTATTGTGGTTTGCCGGCCAGAAGCCAGCCAGTTCAGAATCGGCGTTTGTCCGTGTCAGAAACAGCTGGATGCCTTTCCTGACCCTCTAACCCTGAAAGGGCGCGAGAGGGCCGTCGTGAACCAGACGAACATTGGAACACCCTCAAAGACAACGCTGGGGAGAGGGAGAGGGAGATTTGTGAAAAATGGGATGGAGCGTGTACGGTTTTATTTTGAGCGATGTCATACTCAGCTTGAACAGAACGGAACTGATCTACGCCGAAAGGCCGTGCTTGTTGTGAAGCTTCAGTAAAATAGATCCACTGAGCAGAGCTGTTGCCAAATGTGTCCCAGTTCATTGTTGTCACGCTGTGATTCAATGCCCATTCTCTCCAGACCAGGGTGTTTTTGTTTGTTTATGTATATTTTGTTGGGGCGGGAACCCTGAGGCTGAGGTTGAGTTCTCTGTTCTGTAATGCTGTAGGAAATATCTTGTATGTTTACAGGATTTGATAGAGAAAAACTGTGGTTAGCCGCGAAATAGTCTTTGTTTCTCTCCCCCCCCCAACCCCCCGGGAAAGCGCGTCGCTGCAGTGTAGGACCACCTACCTATGTTCGAATTAATACAAGAGAACAAGCATACATGGCCATGTTTCTCACGGTGTGTTGTACTGGATGTCTTGCAGGACCTGGCCAGCCTGCTGAAGGCCCTGTACGATGCGGTAGGGTCGTCCATCCGGCTGCCCCCAAATGGGGCCAAGACCCTCAAGCTTCGTCTGACCGTGGGGCAGGACCGCACCCAGATCCACACCCTCTCGGCTGGGAAGGCACTGGCCGGGGGCAAACGGAAAGAAAACGGGTAAGCAGCCACGTGTTAAGACACACAAAGAAACACACTACAGAGAAGCACACAGCACAGAAGGAGAAAAAGTCAGGAACATGTTTCCCATTGCGGAAGTGGTCAAAGTGACAAGATTTTTTTTTTCTTCCTTCTTCTGTCCACGTTCATGATTGACATTTGTACTGTGGGGGTAAAATAGGGCGCTTTCCATACAGGAAGCGTTAACGATACTGTCGCGCCACCAAATTCGTTGTTGTGGGTAGGCGCCCCCCCCCCCCCCTCTCTCTCTGTCTCTGCTGATGGGACTTCCACATAAAGAGTTGCGTGACGACCTTACAGTATTTGACTTTTTTGGTAATGGAGAAATGGCCACGCCGTACTGTGCATTTATGCACTGACCCATCCTCTGGTTGGGGCAAACTCCTTACCGAATGTTCACCGTATTCTGAGTTTTGGATCGCAGTTAAGTATATATGGGAAAATCCTTGACATACATGTCCTTTGTAATCTCAACCACTAGCGGCAGTGGAAGCAAGGCGAAGACATCGAAAGACTCCCCCAAGGCCGCCAAGCAGCAGCAGTTCTCCAAACTGAACAACCTTACGCGCACCAACGTCAAGGTCAACAACCAGACACAGGAGGCTGCGGGTCAAGGTCAGAGCCAAAGCCAGGTTCAAGGTCAGGACGGTGGGGTCTCCGGGAGGAAGCAGCTGTCCCCGGAAGATCAGCAGCAGCTGGTGGAGCTGGTGCAGGAGAACATGGAGAGGAACCACGTGAAACAGCTCAGGTGAGGCTGGACAATCGGAAGTATCAAGAATTTTCTTGAGATGCAGACAGGGGATTTAGAGAGTGAAGGGTTAATTGCAAAGGCCTGCGAAAACACTTCCATTGCCCATACATCAAGTCAATACCACATTCAGTCTTTTGCTGTGCCTACTGATCACATTTTATTGTTATTTTCAGTTTTAGTTAATTCATTCTTTCTTTCCTTCTTTTTTTTCCTTTTTTTTTTGGGGGGGGGGGGGGGTGAGGGAGGTTGCAGTGTAAGGGCGATGTGTGTTGGTTGTTTTACAGTCACAAATAGAAATGAATAGATACGCCTCCCCATGTACAGGGTTTCAAATCTTCGACCTTATGGTGGATTTTCACCTTTGGCTGAAACTTTCCCTCCTTCCAAAGAGTGCGTTTCCTCTGAAGTTCTTAAAATCATGTGAAACTGCACCAAATTGCACAAACTGTAGTCTAATATCCAAACCTTCCTCCCCAGAAAGTGTTCCCTCCTCAGAAGCACTTAAAACCGTGCCAAAATGCACCAAATTGAACAGATTTTAGTTTCAATGGTGTAAAAAGGTTTTTGGTGGAGCATGCCTCCCCCCCCCCCCCTGACACCCCTGAAGGCAGACGTGCACTCTTGGCTTTGCCACTTCGTCACTAAATGTACACACTTTGCCTCCTTTTGGGTCATGGACCATTTTGAGCTCTGTCAGTAACTACAAATAAAATGCTAAATAGATCATGCAGCTCGACTGACGGTTCCACGCCACCGTTGTAGATCTAGAACGGGAGACAATCTCTCGTGCCACTACTAGGCTTACTGCCCCTGCTGGTTCTTCTCATCGATGCGCACGTGCTTGTTAGTGCCACCCTCCCCAGTCTTTTGTGTGTCTTGCACAAACACTCCGTTCATCTTCCTCTCTCATTTGTCTTGCTCCGCACAAAAACTGTTCTGCCGCGCGCATTATTTCTGTTCCTCGCTTGACTTCTGACCAGAGCCCATAGCTCGACCAGCTTCTTTTGTGTTGTTCTGCGTTCCCTGGAGGTAT
>JACVVK020000009.1:3265000-3397500 GCA_018292915.2 Batillaria attramentaria | reverse complement strand
GAGCCAGGATCGACGGAACTACTACCTGGACTTGGCCGGCGTCGACAGCAGCAACCTGAACAACGCAGGCGTCAACGCCAAGGTGTACAACAACCCCTCCATACCATTGGCAGCCGCCCCATGTGTAGTGAGCAGTGGTCACCATCGGTCGCGCTCCCACGACGTGACCGGTGGGGCCAAGTGTGACAATGTCAAGCGAGAAACGGACAGGTTGCTGGAGTCGGCGCGCAACGGCACCGGTGGTGTTGTGTCCGGGCATCACCACCAGCTTCAGCACAACCACCTCCGGTCCAGGTCATTCGACCCGCAAGAAACTGGTGCTCGGGGGTCGAAAAATAGTGCCTCGGCTGGTGCGGGGACCAGTGCTGCCGCCCAGGACCCTACTGGTGGTGTCTGTGGTGGTGGTGGTGGTGGTGGTGGTGGTGGTGTAGGAGGTGGTGGCGTAGCGGCTGGGGTGTCCGGGTCACCCCACAAACATGGCCGGTTCCGACCCGTCAGTCTTCCGGGCCACGTGCCGGCCTCTGTGTCGCCCCACTACCACCGGCGTCACCGGCACCGAGAGAAAGACCATGACCTCGCTATGCAGCAGGTGGCGGCTTGGATTGAGCGCGAGCATGCGTGGGACTTTGACGGTGAGCGTGTCATCGTGCAGCGCCACCACCACCACCACATCCATGAGCATCATCACCATCATCACTACCACCACTACTACGAAGCATGAGGTGATAGTCAGATCATCGTGCTGTGTAAGGACTCAGGACTTTTCGAGTAATTTAATACAATCCCTTGGGAAGTAGAAAGAACAGAAAAGAACCCGCACAGTTTAGTTGCTGTGAAGGTCTGATGGAATGAATTAGTATGTGGAACTTTGCGCTGCGCTGTTGTGCATAGTGGAGTTTCCTCCCTTTGACTGCAGACTGCACACATGGACATGAACGTTCGTGGACAGTGGCCATGTTTGGCTGTCACCTTCGTTAAGTGATATTTGCAACACTGTGGTTTGCACTTTGTGTGTATGTGTGTGAGTGTGCTTGTGTTTGAGAGAGAGAGAGAGAGAGAGTGTTCAGGTTAGGTAGGTAGGAAATACTTGTCCATGACAATTGAGAAATGTTTTCTAGCCTTCAAGTTCAAGGACAGATGATTGCATGAAGTATTACTATTTATGAACAGAGATATTCACAGAGAGAGAGGGAAAAATAGAGAGAGAGGGAGAGAGAGAGATTGCCATCTGCAGATAACATGCTTTTTTTGTTGTTGTTGTTGGGTTTTTTTGTTTACAGAAGGCTCTTGTTCATGTAAAAGAAGGTTGCACATGAACAGTTTACATTTTTGATTTAGGTTCTAGTCCTGGAGTAATAGTCGTAGTAGTAATACTATGGGTACAGTGTAATACTATAGGATTGACTCTGTAGCTGTTACAAGATGAAAAACAGTGAAAAATATGAGGCGCGCCTGTGTGTGTGTGTGTGGGTGTGAGAGAGAGAGAGAGGGGATGTATATGGTATGAGGGATAACAGTGTTTGCTATGTGTAACTACGGCTAGAAATTCTCTTCTAACGTGAAGACTGTTTACTCATTTTCATTAGCTAGGCCGTGTAATGGTAGAGAAAGCTTTTTATTGTTTGGTGTTTAGAATGTCGAAACTCTTTCTGTACCTGGCAGCTCCTTTTGCAAAAGCAAGTTGTCTCCCTTGCACTGCCAGCTTGCCCCTGCTTCTACCGCTTCCACCAACAGCTTGCTTTTTATTTTTATTTAATTTTTTTTTTCCTTTTTTTAAATAGTGACTATGATGGCAGAAAACACTCAGCATCGGTTGTCTAGTAGTTCTAGTCGTTTCTGGGAATTAGAATTAATATGTAGACATCTGATCTCTCCTTTTCTGTCTCTGTACTAAACGTGTAATTTCTCTCGGCACTCCCACCCTTGCCTCTTCCACAAGGTCTGTGATATTGGAGGTATGCGAGAATTAATAGGGCGGTAACTGTAAGGCTGTTGATGTGCTTACTGCTCAGTAAAAGTGTGTCTACAATGTGCGTTGCTCACATGAAGATCTAAGCCAGTTGTTGTAGTGTGAGGGGCTGAAGGCATTAAATCACTATAATACTCACTGTTTACTTGGCTGGAAGCATGGGGTATCCTTCCGTGTGAACAGCATTGACGGTTCGTATTCAGAACATTACTTGCCTGGTGCACATGAAATGATTAATTAACTTTATCAAGGCTAAGAACCGCGAATCCAGTCCAGCCCTGCACATCATTTAAACCCAAGGGACCGCATCCAGTGCACCTCAAATTCCGTATGCCCGGACTGCATAACTGGTCCTTTGTTTTCGGATGTTTTGTGGGGTAGGTCTGGATACGCGGTCCTCTGTGTGAAAAGAGTTGTTGTGATATTGTTTGCACAGTTTTAACTAACCCCTCCAAACGCCTGGTTTCCAGGGAATGTCAAGGGAGAAAACTGCCAGTGTTGAATGAGTTAAATCAAGGCAGGAGATGCACATTCAGGACAACAAAGCAGTCAGAAAATGGGAAATACAACGTTATTAAGATGAGGAGAAAGACTGCTGGGGGTGGGGGATGAAGGTTCCCTTGTGTTGACACAAAACTTTCAAAAGTTTACAAAAAAAAAAGAAAAAAAAAAAAGTGAATGGTTATGGGACACCTTGTGTTTACTCAAAACTTTCACAAGTATGAGGGGGGGGGGGGGGGGGGGAAGTAAGTGGTTTAGGGCTGACAGGTGTTATTTTTAACATAATGATTGCTTTTGAGTTAACAGATTTTTGGTGTTTCTCGTTTCTCCCGCATTTAGCGTGTCTTTTATATTAGTACGATGATATGTAGAGTGTAAGATAACTCTTAGATTATGTTAGATAGTGTGAAGTTTTCTTGATTGGTTGATGTGCATTACCGGTAACTGCGTCATACCTGGAAGTGGGAGTGTAGTTAGCGACATGTACATGATTCGTTTTGAAATGGCAAGCTGTTACGGCTCTGTGCAGCGTACACTTATGTTGCAATACTGTCGCCACTGTCTGTGTGAGCTTTTGCCCAGGTGCTCTAGTGCAGGAACTTTAAATTTGCACTCGGAGTGACTGCTTCCTGGACAAAACTCTTGTGTGTGTGTGACTGCTGTTTTATCTAGGCCTTATTCTCTCATGCATCACGCACGTAAGAATTGCAATGTACGGGCTGGCACAGGAAAGAAGCTGGTTTTTCAGTGATTATTTGTACGTGCTGATTACTTAAGCACACCAAAAAAGTCATACTTGAAATTTATTTGAGAAATTCTGCAAATTTTTTCCTTTTTCTGATTGTGTTCACAGTGTCTCCTTTTTATTTTGTGCAGTGGTGCAGGCGTGAATAAGGTCTGTGATGATGATGATGATGATGAAGATGATGATTCGCACAGTGTTGTGTGTTGGTGATTTTGTGTGCTCACTGTTGGTTTTGAGTGGTAATGTTTGTTTTTTATTAATTTCATTCTGTACATACTTGTATAGGTAGTGAAACCTTTTGTACATATTTCTCTTTACTGTAACTGCAAGTTCACACATGTGACAGTAACTATTACAAATCATGCATCATGGTAAAAAATTTATTGATGCCTTTTTCATTTTCTTTGACCTGACAACAATGTGTGGCAGCCTCCAAAGTTGAAAAAAAACAAAACATGACATGATTGTTGTGAGCAAATGAGTTGAGATGGGTGGTTACTGTTAAAATTATTCTAATTTTGACTGCATGTTATTGTTATGATTATCAATGCTTTTATTTTTAAATTTTTTTTTTAAATACTTGTATTCAGATTACGAAGTCTTACTTATGTGGGATTAGGTTCTAATTCTGTATGGAGATTGTTAGCTTTTATTAAGGGTGATTTTCCGAGGGGTTATGTTGACCACTGGCGGTATGCTGTATAGTTAATGTTTTATAACCTGAATTTGGTCACGTACTGCTTTTCTACTGAATATGTGTGTATTCAGCAGTCCTCTTTTTTTGTTTGTTTTTTTAAACCACAGATTGCATGTACAGAAATGTTTAGCTCATTCAAACAATATGCCTTTGTTTATTTGTCAGAGGGTAAATTTTTTTATTTTTTTTTTTTAGGATTAAACTTGCTGGATATAACTTAAGTAGAGGGATAGGGCTTACTATTTTGGGTAGTAGAACTGAGTATACTGACTGACAGAATTTAAGACTGAGAAGGTCATTTCAGTTCATAACGTCCGTTCAGTTTTATTTTATTCATTTTTTTTTTATTCTAACTATCTCACGTTTTTATGATAGACTTGTTAATGGTCATGTTTACTTTTGTGTGTGAAATTAAAGATCTTCAGACATTTTCAAAAAGCTGGCCTGACTGTGTGTAGTAATACTTTATTTCAAAAAACAATCTGATTGGCTTTTCACAATGACTGATGACCTTTAAGGAAAATTGCTGAGTTTTGTGATGCTTGCATTGTAAATATGTAAATGGAACACAGTGTCATCATGATATTGAAAGCTGTGTGAAGGTTGCTATGCGCTCCGCAACCTTTGAAAATAGGGTAAGAACCATAATGATGACAATGACTGTGAGTGGTGTGAGGTACGGTACAGCATTAACTGTGTTATTCGTTTTCAACTTGCGGATAACATTCAGGTGTGCGAGTGTGTGTCTGTGTATGTTCCTGCTGCTGTGTATGTGCATGTATATGTGTGTGCATGTGAACGAGATAGAGAGAGAGAGTGTGTGTGTGTGTGTGTGTGTGCGCGCGCACGTGTGCGTGCATTTGTGAGAGAGAGAGAGAAGTTTGCTTTTTTGACTTGTGTTCTTTGCCTCACATGAAGATGTCAGTCCGCGGATGTAAATACTCGCAAGTAACTGTATCGTCAGTAGATTTCGTGGACATTTATCCCTTGGGCATGGTGTGTCCACTGATAGACTGATCAGTTTGCAATGTTTCTGTGCACATCGCATCTACCTCAGTTCGCCGATCACTGTGTGTGCATGTCTCCTGTCATCACTGAGAGTTTACCTGTAAATCTTTTGACTCTCTACTCTTGAACATACGCAGCCTTTTAATCACCCTTTAATGTTTAATTCTCATGACAACAATGTTTTGCCTGTGACCCCTCCAGGGGAGCCGGGGTGGTCGAATGGTAGAGCGTTGGACTTCTAATGCTCGGGTCGTGAGTTCGATCCCGGCTGGGGCCAAATATTTGTGCTGGCTTTTTCATCGTTGCCCCGTCTTTGATATCACCCTATGTGGTGGAAGAGGACGTTAAACACCCACCCACCCACCCCTGTGACCCCTCCACGTTTTCCTCTTTCACCCCCCCCCCCCCCTTCTTCTCTTGTACAATCAGAAGAAGAAGAAAAATCACCCCCCTGCTCATTTTTCATCTTCCTGTCAAAGTAAGAAGTGTATGAAAATGTTACTCTAGAGCTTTTGGAAATGGAAACTGTCACCCACAATCATAATCAGTTCAGTAGGCAAGTTGATACATGTACTGTTCTTACATTTGGTTGAGGACACTGCCAACTCAAAGTGCCTACTTCCTACATCTCTTAGTTGTACTCAAAATATTGGGGTCTGGCTTTTTCAATGGTACACTCTACTGAAAGATTTAATGTTTAATTGAAATGGTGCATGTATGTCATATATGGCTGTATGAATGTCAAGAGTTGGTATGCATGAAAACGAGATAGCGTTTTAAAACGTGCATAGCCTGGAAACCTAGGCATTTTGGCTCAAATAGTTTTCAAATCTCGGAATTTTCAGGTGTTTAGGCATTTTTTAAGGGCCTGCCCATGCATTTGTCATTTTGACAGTGATAAGGCTCGCTTATGGTGACAAAGTTAAGGATTTATGATGGTATTGTCGTGTAACTGTCCATGTGTAATTATATGTTCCAGGCACAACGCTATGCGTCATCTATGTAAAATAATTCTGCAACCGTTTGGCTCGAACCCGCCGCCTCCGCCCCCCCCCCTCCCCAAAAGTAAAAAAAGCGTTAGTGGGTTTCAATTTTTGCAAGTTTAGTGGTGTTTGCATTTTGTGATTTCAGTGAGTCTTTTTTTTCCTTTTTACAGCTCGTAATCAAAGGTTGTCAGTAAAGGGAGTTAATGGTGTCATTTGCAACAGACACCACATGCAGAACTGGTATTGTTTGCCCTTTTTTGTCTTTTTTTTTTTTTTTGCGGAATGAAATGATGGTGTCGATTCTTTGCCCTGCGTGGCTGCCAACTTGTGTGCAGTTTCTGCTGCTTTTTTTCTGTTCGGTTACATCTGTGATGACAAACGTTTAAGTTTGGCTTGTGGTTTGTGTGTTTTGAGGAGAACTTTAATTGAACTTGTTGTGGTGTTCGGCTGGAACACAGTGCACACAGCATTGGGTGTCACACACACAGCCTGATTGGATGTATGCATGTTCTCTTTGGTGTTGAAGAGATATTAAAAAGAAAAGTCTTGTACTAGCTTGAGGGTTCCTGTTATTCATTGCCTAGTGCTCTGTCTCTCTGATGAATGTTATGTAATATTTTGGGGTGTGTGTGTGTGTGTGTTGCAGGTTATTGAAAACAAAACAAAGAAAACAACACACACACGCGCGCACACACACACACACACACACACACACACACACACACACACAAGCTTCAATTCACTTCAGTCCAGTTCAGTGTCTCCTTATTGTCCCTTTTTGAAAATTGTTGGATGGGGCATAATGTCAGATACAGATCGACATAAAAGCAACACACACTCACACACTTATATATTATGAAAGCTTTTTTTTTTTTAATTCATCATGAAAAATTGAAAGCCACAAGTGGTTCGTTTCATGTCGGTTAAGTTTACACTGACCATGTTTAAAACCAATGTTATGTCAACAACATTAACAACAACAACAACAACACACACACACACACACACACACACACACACACACTTTCTGTTGCACACGTTCTTGTGAAAGCAACGGTAACAACAACAGAAACTCGATGTTTTTCTTGCACTGCAGTGCCATTGTGCCGCAGCTAGAATGATTCAGCAAACAAGCCCAATTGTATTAGCATTAATACTGCAAAACGCGCTCCACGACAAATTAATAAATGAATAAATAAATAAAAAATTAAAAAAGAGAAGAAAATGGCTGTACCCACGATCTCTTGTATCGGGGGACGGTGGGACAGTCGAACAGGAGAGCGATGGACTTTCAATGCTCGGGTCGTGCGTTCGGATCGTGGCAAGAATTTGTGCTGGCTTTTCCCCTGTTGCCCCATCTTTGATATCACCCTTACGTGGTAGAAAAAGGACATTAAACCCCTAAACACCTACCCACCCTCTCTTAGCCGGGTAGTATGTCATTCAGTGCCAGCTGAAGGCGACGCCAGAACGAGGTTCTCGCCTCCGGTTCCTCTTCCCACCGAATGTAGGTGGTGGTTTTGAGCAGCGCCGACATCGCACCCGACACGTCACGAGGGGACACGTCCTCTAGGATGACGATCACCATGGCGTCATTGTTTTCGATCACGTGACGCAAACACACCTCCAGCTCAAAGTGACACCAGTGGCTCTTGGCAAACCGAGGCGAGAAGAGGGCCAGCACCCTCTTGCTGACGGCCAAACTGTCCACGATGTTGTCCGTGATGTTGTTGCCGACGATGAAGTCCCGCTGGTGCACGCACAGCCTCAGCCCCACCTGCTGCTCCAGCACAGGGATGAGGTGGTCGATGACCCAACGCACGTCCTCGCCTGAGTAAGACACAAACAGGTCGTACTGGAACTCCTCCGGGCGACGCCGTCTCCACCGGGCCTTGGGGTCACCCCGGTGCGCCTCGTACAGCACCAGGCGGATGTGCCAGCGGTATCGGTAGAGGAGCGATGAGGCAGTGACGGTGATGATCAGCACTGCCACACATACCACACTGAAGACGTAAGTTTCGTGGCTGAGCAGACACTGCTGTTCACTCATGTGGAACGAAGTGATGTCGGTACCTGGTAGGTTGCTACAGATGTACTGGCTGTAAGGGTTGTGATAGTCAAAGAGCTCCGGGTCGGACACCAGCCAGTCTCGGAACCACATCAAGGCGCACGTGCACTCGAAGGGGTTGTGGCTGAGGTTGAGTGACGTCAGACGGCTGCGGGAGTCCGGGCTGAACGTGCCCTTGCTGACCGACGTCAGAAGGTTGCCATCCAACCTCAAGGTGGTCAGATACTGCATATCATCGAACGTTCCGTCAGGGATGACTGTGAGCTGGTTGTCGTGGAGGGAAAGGTTCTGGAGAAGTGTGGCATTCTCAAACATACCACTCCTGACTGCATGCAGCTTCGTGCTGCCCATGTTCAGGGACACCAGAGAACGTAATAAAGAAAACATGGCCTGGAATTTGGATTCTGGCACGCTCGACAGGACATTACCGTCTAAGCGAAGTTCCGCCACATTTTGACAGCCTGAAAATCCACGCGCATCAATGTCCGCTGAGGAAAAATCCAGTCCGTTCTGCTTCAGTGACAGAACTCTGAGGGAAGGGTTTGAGAACGCCTCATGGTTTATCATCGTGATGTCGTATATCATTTGCTCCAGAGATAAAAGCTTAAGGCCAGGGAAAGAAACTCCAGAAAAATACCGAGGACGAAAAACTGTAAAACGATTGGACCTCAAGTCCAACCAAACTAACCGGGGCAGGTAAACGACGTCCGTGTCAACAGCTCCTATGTTGTTTCTGGTCAGCCACAAAATCTCTAAATTCGGAAACAGTGACTGGCCGTCCTTCCCGCGTGAGATTGGGAAATCCAGCAGCTGATTGTCCGAGAGGCTCAGTCTTTGTAGAGAAGGCACGTAATCCGGGTGAAACTCTCTGACCTGCGCGAACATGACACTAAGGTACCCCAGATTCACAAGCGGCACAAACGCA
This sequence comes from Batillaria attramentaria, assembly GCA_018292915.2. Lineage (NCBI taxonomy): Eukaryota > Metazoa > Mollusca > Gastropoda > Batillariidae > Batillaria > Batillaria attramentaria. The sequence continues at coordinate 3,388,601 of JACVVK020000009.1, read as the reverse complement.
CTCATGTTCAGTTTTCTCAAAGGGTTCGAACTCATTTCCAGATGCTTCAGCGTCGGCATAGGGGTCTTGTAGAACAGGTCATCCGGTATTGGACCCAGACTGCAGTTAATAAGGTACAGCTCCTGTAACACAGGGGAGGCCAGAGCAGGCAGAAGCGCACGGTAGCTCAGTTTGTTGAAGCTAAGGTTCAGTGTCTTCAGTTTCGATAACCCTCGGAAAGCTCCGTCGCTTATGCGCGACAGTCCGTTCAAACTGAGCTCTAGAAAGGTGATTCCGCTAACGTTCTGGAAGAAGTCGTCTGCATCGATCGACCTCAGTCCGTTTTCAAAGAATAACAGTCTGGTAATGCTTGGTGGCAGACGCGGTACGTATGTCAGTTTACCGCCGTTTCTGGAACAATCCGCTGTGTCGCCTTGACACATACACATGTCTCCAACACCTCCACAGCTCTTCCACAGCTGTCGATGTGGTGCAGATGTTTGAAAACTATCTGCATTGACAGCGCTGGCGGGTAGAGACACAAGAAATATAACCACGGTGACAAAGATGAAAGCGTCACTTCTAAACCTAAGCGAAACCGTTGCCATCACGTCCGCTAATTCACCAGTCAAGCTCAGCCACTTCAGCTCTGCCCGCACACGACGTTACGTTTTTATGTCCACACCAGCAGGGACAGAGTTATAGTTCCTTAGTGTCCACAGGACTGAACAGGCTGAAAGATGGTATTCGCCGCCAGACAGTCAGACAAGGACATAGAGCAGACATCCACTGAACTTAACTGTAGCATGTGCAGTGTAGTAAATGCGCAAGAAGATCTCAGATACGAAAAAAATGTTCACGCGTCGAGTCATAGTGTTGTACGGTGTCAGTCTGTCAGTTACGCAACGGGCTGTGTGTTTTCCCCAATGAGAGGGAAGTGAACTTGAAACAGGACACATACAAATTAGACGCTTTACTCGGAATGATATCCGTACAGTGACGCCTGTTCGAATGGCTAAACGTGAAATGACACACCCGCTTTCGAGTCCGGCTTTTGTATAACTACAATGATTTTATGATAAGTGTACTGTACACACACACACACACACACACACACACACACACAACCAACAAAGCAAACAAAAACCACCCCCCAAACAAACAAACAAACAAAACAGCTACAACAACAGCAGCAACAACAACAAAAAGCAAAGAAACCGACAGTGAAAACACCACCACCAACAACAGCTGAAGCGCGTGAATGCCCATTAACACCCTCTCGACAAAATCATCGTCTACACCGCCAGCAACAAAAATATTAACGCGGTTGTATTGACCAAAAATGCAGCAGTCCTTTGTAACAGGTCCCTCAGTAAAAACAGCCCCTAGCTGGGCATTTTATTCACTGACGACTGGAACTGTGACAAGGCCACTCACTGCCCCCCCCCCCCCCTTTCCCGGCCCATCCCCACCACACAAAACGTTACAGGTATAGGTAGGCACACCGGATATCTTTTGTGCTGTCACGGCGGTGGCAGCCCGGCTCCAGGTGTGTAACTTGAGAGTTTCTCTGGGTGAGTGACTCAGTGACGCGGCGACATGTTAGGTATGTCACGGTAGTATATGGTCTGAGTCAAGTTCTTTATCAGTGTCAGTGATCCGGCTGATGGCCCTTGCCTACTCTTCCGGGTTTAAAATCCACAGTCCGTACTACGTCATCGACCCGGGGTCATTCCGATTTTTCGACGCAGTCAGTCCGGCGTTCCACCGCGCCGGCGCAGGGTTGGGTGGGTGCATATCAGGGCCGCGTTTCTTCAGTAAGGCGAGCGTTCCGAAACGTTCCGGGGCGCTTTGCTATGAAACCGTTTGCACGCAACTTGCCCGCGGCGTGCGGAAAAGGCGCTCGCGCGCAGTCTGAAGCAAGTTCGCCACGAACAAAAGGTCACGTGGTCAGTTTCTATGTAAACAAAGATGGCGGCGCCCACCGAAGGCCTCGATGAAGTGGAACTAAGAACTTGAAATGGCTTAAAATGAGTTTGCGGGTGGATGGAGACCTTCTGTCCCAACTTGTAATTGTGCAGAATAGTATACGAAAATAATTTGAGCTAACTGCACCGGGTCGTGGTCGCCAGTCATTCAGGGATATGTTGTGCGTGTTTGCAGTGGGGAAGGAGTGGTCAAAGTGAGTACGTAAGGGTGTCTTAATACGTCTCCGTTTTGCATCGAGCAGAACATGCATACTAGCGGTATATCATGCTCCAAGCCAGTAATATTGCTCCTCCTCAAAAACGTCGTCTTCTGCGCTCAAAAGGTGACTGATAGCTGCGAGCACTAGAGTTTTCTTTTTCCTTTTCAACCTTGCCAACAACCGTGTTCGTGATTCCGCCGCCATTTTGCCGGAAAGCGCCTTGTTCTAATTGGCCGTTTCCCAACGAGGCAGAGCGACCTCCGCAAGCGCCCGCGAGCGCATTTGCGTAAGAAACGCGGCCCAGTTTTGAGGGGGCGCTCAGCCGGTGTCAGGCCGGCCGCGTGTGCGACGGCCGGGCAGAACCTTTCACAAGGAGGAACGGCCCCGTCCTACAAAGTTGTTTCTCCAAACTTCATTTTATTTTGTTTGTTTTGTTGTTATTGTTGCCGGTTCTCCCCTCTCCAAGTTCTACCAATGACACTAGATCCTCTACGACCTCGACCGATTAGCCACATGACTGGGCCGGGGTGGGGCCGGGTGCGGAGGGGGGGGGGGAGACTGAGAGAGAGAGAGCCGGAGAGAGAGAGAGAGAGAGAGAGAGAGAGAGAGAAACAACACTGACAACCAAGAATCAGTCCGGCTAAAAAAACAACTTGAACAACAATAAAACATGCACTGGCTGACTCAGCGGCGCCGACCGTCGCCGGGACACAACAGCTGAGCGGCGGCGCCGGTCAGTAGCCGGACTGAGCACTGAACTTTCAATGCTCGGGTCCGGCCTGAGTTCAACTGATTTCCGGCTGGGGCCAAATATTAATTTTGTGCCTTCGTGATTTTGTCGAGTCAAACGAACTCAGCAGAGTTGGTACAGGTCAAAGATCGCGGAGCGGCGACGGCAACAGGCAGGTTGTCACGAGCCTGTCAGTCTTTGGCCTTGACCTCAGAACCGAAAGTAGAAAAAACTGCCAGTGCGCGTGCGCACACGCTATCTTGCTGCAGTTCGAGTAGTGCGAAACGCAGTGTCGTCATGGCCCTACTACGCAGAATCATATCGCTACTGGATTCAAGTTGATTTCAAGTTGATGAAGATTAAACTGTTTTCCAGGCCGACTACGGATCATTAACAAGAATTTATTCGTGGACTGGACTGATGATGCCGTGACAACTGACGGACCGGTCGGCTGCCCGGGACTGACCGTGACTCGCGGGGCTCAGCATGCACTGAACTTCCCGGCCGGCTGCTCGACAGAACCGGCGGAAGTTTGTGGGATAACCGGTAAGCACCCGGAATAAATTGCACAGACACACATGCACATATGATGTCAACGTGTGAGCCGGCGTCCATTCTCAACAGAAAGGCCGCCGCGGCCAAACCGGCTGAACTTGAAACTGACGCATGAAGTTCACATGAGTTTCAGGTAAAGAATGTTTTTGTTCTTTCTTTTTGTTTGGTTGGTTCACAGTGGAGGGACACCTAACTGAACCTAACTGCGGTACTGCCAGTTTGAATGCCATCTCCGGCGACTGGCTTCACTGATGTCAGTTAAGTTTGCCGCCACATGATTTATCAGTCAAATCGATTGCGCAGCCCGCCACTGAGTCAGTTTTACCAGAGACATACATAACACATGTATGTCTCTGGTTTTACTTTGTTGTTTGTTTTACACAGGGGCGCCGGAACCGGGGGGCGGGGGGGGGGCAGCTGCCCCCCTGTACCCAAGCAGGGGGGGCAAGAGTATCTTTTTGCCCCCCCACCCCCCCCCCGCCCTGGAAAATCAGGTGACTATGGCAAGGGGGGGGGGGGGCAAAGCCATGGTCTTGCCCCCCCTCCCTTCCCCTACCGCCCCCTCCCCCTACCCCTCTTCCTGCTCTCTCCCTCATCCCACCCAACAAAGAACTCAGTTTGGCCGTACCCCCCCCCCCCTTTTCACTTTCTTCGGGGAACGTCCTTCCTTTCACTGGCTTACTGGTTGGGAAAGGTTTTTGTCTGTGCAGCATCTGAACCCTCCCCCCCCCCCCCCCCCCCGCTTTTCACTTTCTCCGGGCACCGGGCAACGTCCTTCCTTTCACTGGCTCTGGCGTTTGCCCCCTCTGAGATTCTGCCCCCCCGCCCCCCAACATCTTCCGGCGCCCCTGTTACATATTAAACCCAAGGGATCATATTCAATCTGACTAGCCCTCATTGCTTCATTTTGTTTAGAGTATGAGGGCGGGGTCAAATGACCCCTGGCAACACTGAGAAACTGAACTTGAGGCGGCCATGGTCAATTTGTATGGCCGGCATGGCGGCCGCGGGTCCCGAACGCGACCAAGTCAGAAAAAAAAAATACTCACTAGCACTTTACCGAACTTAGTATGCAAACGTATTTCTTGTCGCATCAGTTTTGCTGACCCACTTCTGAACCGCTTTTATGAAGGGTATCTCCGGCGACTGGCTTCACTGATGTCAGTTAAGCACCCGGAATAAATTGCACAGACACACATGCACATATGATGTCAACGTGTGAGCCGGCGTCCATTCTCAACAGAAAGGCCGCCGCGGCCAAACCGGCTGAACTTGACTGATGCATGAAGTTCACATGAGTTTCAGGTAAAGAATGTTTTTGTTCTTTCTTTTTGTTTGGTTGGTTCACAGTGGAGGGGCAGGGGGGGGCAAGAGTATCTTCCCCCCCCTCCCCCCCAGGAAAATCAGGTGACTATGGCAAGAACCGCGGTTCTGAACCGCTTTTATGAAGGGTATCTTATGTCACCTCTATACGGTGAATGAGGCCCACTGATTCAGTGATGCCGCACATCCTCAGCTAGTCAGTCAGTGTCACCGGTTTTCGCGCCCTACAGGCGCTCAGCACAGGATGCCACCATGCGTCATTTCAAAAATGAACAATTGCGCGGGAACGGCAAAACGAAGCAGTGACAGGTGGCCGAATTACCAAACAGCAATCAGCGTAATCACCTAATGCAGATATTGGACTGAATCACTCCACATTAATTCACTCATTTGTTGGGATAGTAAAACTGAATCAGTTCAGTCAGTTTAACTGAAGCGGTTTACTAGGAAGAAAGGGTGGTAATTTACAAAGTGAAGACACCAGTTCTGCGGCTTAAATTAGGTATGTAAGGGGGGGGGGGGGGGGGGTGTTTAGTCTTGCACTGATGGCAACAGTCGGAGTCCTACGTATTCAGTGGTAGTTGTATGACCGACTGTCCTGTGTGTTCATACTCTGATGCATTTCAAGTTACCGGCTGACTCATTACTTGAGTCATGTATCGATTGTGTGAATTTCAATAATCGGGCCTAGCTACCCTTGATAGTCCAATAAGTTAATAGTCCTACACGGCATATTCAAAGTCTTTTTAGTCCTGAATATGTATCCATAGTCCCATACGTTGATAATCCTACACATAAGTATTCAAAGTCAGTCTGATTAGTCTTATGTATGATATCATTAGTCCTATGTGTTAATAGTCCTACACTTTTAGATTTCCTTCTAATTGTACACTGATGTGTAGATAGTCCTATGTTTGGTCGATGGATACTGACACAAATGTTTTTTTGTCGAAAATTCAGATGATACATGAGCAGGACCAGCTACATAGAACTGTTGTCACGTAGGACTAAAACACACAAATGGAAAGAGAAATCTTAAAACTTATCTGTTTCACCCCTGAGCACCTTTGAACTGTTTTCGGTATGTGCTTATCAAGGCCTGACCTTCATGGCTGTGTATGTTTTTGTATATTTCTTCTGTTTCACTTGTTATTTTGTTTTACCTTTAAGTGCTTAGAACTATTACCTAGTAATAGGTTATTATTATTATTACATTAATTATTATTATTAATGACAGGGTGAATGTGTGAATTTGAAAACAGTGCAAAAAATTGCCAATTTGTTTTTGATATTTTGTCAGGGTAACCAGACCAGTGGCTTGTTCAGGTGGTTTGAAACTTGCCGAGTGTTGCTGTACTTCTACGGTGGATCTCTGGACCTTCTAATTCTCAAGTGCCAAGCAGCGCTTATCAGGAATTGAAACATGTAGGTGTATACACACATGTATGCATGTGCAGCTCGTGTGGCGGGTGGGTGGGTGTTTGGGAGTTTAACGTCCTTTTCCACCACATACGGGTGATATCAAAGACGGGTCAACGAAGAAAAAGCCAGCACAATATTTGGCCCCAGCCGGGGTTCGAACTCCCGACCCGAGCATTGGAAGTCCAACGCTTTACCATTCGGCCACCCCGGCTCCCCGCTCGTGTGGCCAGGGGCAGTGGTTTTGTAAAGGATTCTGTGGAACATCGGTAACTTTTTCTTTTGAATGAAGTCAGTCAGGTTTTTTTAATTGCATGTTTTTTTTAATGGATTTTTATTTGGAAACAGTGTTTTTTGCTGTAAAATTAAGGATTGAGATGAAAATGAGATTACATAACAACCCAGATTTTGTCCTGGAATAATGCTGAAGAGCATCTGTCATTCTGTGTTAACAGTTTAGTTTATTAATTTTCATATGTTCTAATAGTAAAATATAGATCTGTGTGCATGGAACTAGCATTCCAGACTGTTGTGTACTGTATTAATGAGCAAACTTGGTGAGTCTGTAGAAGGACATTGTATTCTGTTTCAGGAATCGCACTATAAAAGTGACAGGTTTTTCCCTCAAATGGAAAATAAGATCACAACTTGAGGACCTTTTCTCAAGAGGTAATGACTTTTGAAATGTCAGTAACATTGTACTGTTTTTTGTTGTTGTTGTTCGGGGTTTTTTTTTGTTTTTTTTTCTTTTGCTGCCCCAACTCTTTGCCAGTTTCAGTGGTGTTCCTCCCAGGTCATGGGGGGACTCCGTGGAGGACTCGAAAGCTCGGGCAATTTTTATTATACATGATGATGGAGATGAGGATGATGGTAAGATGATGTTGTGGCTGCGATCCACGCTTCCTGTCATCAATATCCGACGTTAACCAGGCCCGGGACCTAGGGCACTTGGGGTGCCGGCCATGTAATCATCCACAGCATTAAGACGTTTCATACAAAGGGAAGCACCCCCAAAGTCGCACCCATGAAGTGGATGAGTCTGGGCTGTGTGGCAACACCCTCCCCAGTGGGCCCATAGCACACCCGCTCTGGGTAGGAGCCGACCTAGGTAGGAAAACTCCCGCTTGCCTCGGCTGGGACTTGAACCTGGGTTCTCTCGGTCCATGGTCCAAAGTGCTGACCACTACACTATGGGGGCTGGTATAACATTGTACATACTGTTACCCCCCCCCCCCCCTTTTTTTTTTACTTTTAAATATACATGTAAAATGTACGTAATTCCAGTAGCCAATTTCTTACCTGATATTTCTAGATTTCCACTGCTGGTAAATACCTGAAATTACTCATAAACACAATCATCTGAGTGTGGCATTTTATGTGGGTATTTGTTCTTCCTTTGTGTGAAACATACTCTCAATCGGCAACAGAAACTGGGGCCAGTGCCGGCTTAAAGTCAAGACCTTGCATGAGTTTAGGAGCCATCTACAACCATGCCAAATCAGACACAAACTCTTTCATTTAGAGTGAACGTGTTTGTGTGCGTGTCCGACTGGTCTGTCAGCCTAGAGTAAGACGTTCAGTTTTTAATTCTGATTCTAAAATTATTTATGGATGACAGTGTACCACAGTGTTTGTGAATAAATACATTTATTTGTGTTGTTTTTATGTTTTTTTTTGTTTTTTTTTTACAGTGTCCCAAGTGGACCGAGTTTATCTGTCACCAGACAAGGTATGAAATGTATCACTTCTAACTGAAAGGGCTTGGGCAGTTCAGGACGATTTGCGAGCTGCACATGATTCCATGTGCAGTAGCTGCTGGTAACCCATCTGCACAGACCCCATATCAAACTGGCAAACCGTCCTTGATTGACCAAGGCCTTTATTTTCTTTATGAAAAAGATTTTTTCCCAGATTGTCCAACCAAATTTTTCTCTGTGATCCTAAACAATTCTTTGGCACGAACAACGCTTAACCCACTTTGCCTCAGCCTGCACACTTCCGCCTGATGACTTTACACCCATTGTACCGCTCAGACACTCAAAACTGGCAATGTAAATACTGCTTTGAATACGGGCCTTCGGAATTCCCAGTTTTCACACTTCTGCACGCGACTTGTCAGTTCTGCTGCCCTATTTGTCTCTACTAAATGTTCAGCAATTTGGCCAGACTTCTGGTATAGACACATGTACACTTTTCACACATTTTGTAATTCTGAAGGCCCGTTTAGGTGCAGAAGACGGGTAGTATATGAAGGCAAACGAGTGCAAGTAATCTGTTGTCAGTTCCGTTCAGTCATTGTTACTTCCCTTTGTGTTTTGGCATTGCCCGTTTCTAGTTTATATGTGTTGATTTATTTAATTATTTTTTAAAAAATCTTTTGTGAAGGTAGGTGAATAAGTGCTTGTTTTGGAAACAAGATTCACTCTTGAATTGAAGAAAAAGAGGAAAGTGAGTGGAAATATAATTTTCTTAGTAAAATTTTAATTTAAAACTAGTAAAATGTAACTTATTTGCCTCCCTGTCATGGGATTTCGCAGGAACAAGGCTGATTCGCCGTTTGCCTCCATCACAACGCCTTACCCCCATTCATGCACACCCGTGTACACATACATCATATTTGTGCGCATGTATGTTATATGTGTGTGTGTGTGTGTACATGTGCACTCCAGTCCCTTTTGAGGTTGAGAGGATTTTACATTAGCTCTGTTAGAAAAAAGTCTCATACACATATTTCCTGTTATATATTTATTTTATTTTCAGAATGCTGCCTTTGTCCGCCTTGCATGGAAAGAATCTGTCTCATTTGTCACAGAGGAGGTGTGTTGTTGTTTCATTTGTGTATCCTTGCTAATATCAGATCACTAGTCGCCTCTTAATCGTCAAGACCACCAGCGTACAAACCTGTGGCTTGGCATTTTGGCTCGGCTTGGCATTTTGGCTCAGCTCTCAGGTTGCCTGCACAGCAGAGATGTCTCCTTGTGTAGTTGTACATGTTATTGTACCAGTGTTACTTAATCCTTGTTCAGCTATGAACATCTCCTTTTCAGAGATGGGAAATCAATGGAGAACAACTGTATGTCCGACCAGCAGATCCAAGTCAGCATCCCCGTCAAAATGCAAGACCAGCATCACCACCCTTTCAACAGAATGGGACAGACAAAGAGAACATTGGGTCTGTGAGGACTTACAAAAACTATCGTGCTGGTCAGAGCCACTTCTGGAAAGACATTCCTCATTCAAGTTTTGGTCCAGTTGCCACAGGCAAAACAAAGAAAAGGAGGAAGCGGACAAGAAACCACGATGGTGTGTCAGTGTCAGTACCGTCATGTGAGGTGAAGAAAAGACGCAAGCCAAAGAGTAAGAAGAGGAAGTCAAAGAAATGTGCATATCTGGTGAGACTTGAAATCACTTGCTGTTAACTTGTGTTTCTGTGTTTCTCTTAACTGATTCTGCCCCTGTCAGGCTGCTGCACTCACTGCCCATGCCTGCAGAGCTCAGCAGTGCAGTGACTAAATTTAGTCACTTCAGAAAAGCTCTACGGTTCATACATTTATCAAACTATGCCCGATTTGGATATGTTTCAGAATAATGATTTTTCTTTACTGTGCTTTTAATTTTTGATGTTGAGTGTTTGTGTGTTTTTGTTTATTTAGGCAGTTGGGTTTTGAAAAAGAAAAGAATTTTCGCACACACACAAACACGCACAACACAAAATACACTTGCATTCAAACACAAACCATGCAGGAAAAAAAACCCCAAAAAACCCGAAGAGCAATGTAGCAGCAAATATTTCAAGCCAGTTAAGTCCATAAAAGAAACACAAACGTTTATAAACAGAACAGCAGTCTCCACACACTCTGCACAACACACTTTTGTCCACTTCCCCACAAAAAGCTGCTTCAAAACTTCCAAATGACAAAGACAAATTTCAAACGGCGGCCCAAGTCGGTGGAAGTGTAAACAGGCTAAAGCTTTCCAGCAAAGGCTAGCAGACTAGCGAGAATGCAACAGTTTAACGATAACACAGACCAAATGAGAAGAAACGGTTTGTCGGCTCCCAGGCGCCAGCCACAGTCCCGCCAGTAGTGACATGTCGGTACCCGGGACAGAATCAGTTAAATTACTACAGTAGTGTGACCAAAATAATATCATTACCTGTATTGGCAGTTTTCTTCCAGGATTGTAAAACTAAGAGAGACTGAGCTGGTCTTCTTGGTAGATGCACATTCTGAAGGAAGGACAGATATTTAGGGCTGCTTGTTAAGACAGGCTAATGCCATCTGTGCAAAACCAACTTATGTTTTGAAACAGTTTCGCTTAAGAGTGCGTCTACACACTCGAAATACTCCATCTGGATGATTTAAGTACAGCTCTTAACGCGATGCAGCAGTGTTCCCGATTACGCACAGGTGTGCGTATTTGTATGCACAGAACTCTTGAACCGACACCCAAATTTGAGTACGGCGCATCACAGGGGACACACTTTTTTTGGTCTCTCATAATTCACCATGGCTGACACGCTACAGTTCACATACATTTCTCCCACTTGAATATTTTTGTAAGCAACAACACCACATACAATACACTACACTACAATACAATACACTACACTACAATACAATACAATACAATACAATACAATAATTCTTTATTGTCCTCAAGGGGAGGCAATTTAGTTGCGGCGTAAAAACAGACAACAACCACATATACAATGTAACATATCACAATAGTTAAATATGTAATATTACAACAGTAGCACACGAACACGCGTGCATGCCCGCACACGCACGCACGCATCCTAATTACCATGCTCTCATTAAGTACGCCACTATTAAGACAGGACTACAACCCTTCAGTCTAAAAGTAGTTTATAGCAAGATAACTGTATCACAGTGCACACTCAAACTCTCACACACGCGCACTTGCACCCAGACACGCACACACTCACACACATGCACATGGTTTTGACATTCAGACTTTTTATACCCAAAGACAATGGCCTCCTTAGAATTTACAAAAGGACCCTCAAAAATACAGAGAGAGGGTCCCAAGGACCCTCTTATTTTCAAATCACAGGGAACACTGATACAGTGGTGTTTACACTTTGCCCAAGCAGTCGAACATTTAAATTCGGTGACTGGAACGCTCAGTGTGGTCACTGCTTCACCGAGTATACTTCTGTTGGCTCAGTGCCAGCATTACCTATGCTGTTACTGTCCAGGGCCCGTATGTAAAACTCGGTTAATTTAAACCACGTCTACGGGCCTAAAGGCCGTTCTTAACCGGGCGAACCACCAGTCTGACGAACTTGTTCGGCGAACTGTGTATTGTATACGAACAGGGCAAGCGCGCACACATACCTAGTTCCAGAGGTTCGGCCGAACTGGTTCTCTTTCTTAACCGACCGTTAATGATATATGCATACGTCATCGCGGCCCGAACAAGCGCGGACTCGGAAGTTGAGACAATCGTAAACAACCAAAATGTCCGCCTTCGTAGATCGAGACGACCAGGCATTTGCGGTAGTTATCGTTTTGAGTGAACTCTTGGAAGCCGAGGAAGAGGAGAAAAGAGGAAAAGAGCGCAAAAGAGGGAAATGTGAAGTGAGTCGATAGCCGCGATGCCGTCCGCCATTTTCCTCAAGTTTGTACATGCGCACAACAGCTCTCCCCGAGCATCCAATCAGAGCGCAGGATCGCAAAAGGATCGCGAGGGTTCCCACAACACGCTATGCAGTCCTCGAACCTAGTTCGCCGATCCTTTCGAACCAGGGTTTGCGCACAAGTATTTGGTCGGTTAAGAAACAACTTGCGCGAACCTAGTTCGCCGTACTCTCCGAACCTAGTTCGCGAACCAAAAGTCTGCCCGGTTAAGAACGGCCTTAACCCAGACTAGGACAAAAGAAACCCCAAAACAAAATTAAATTTAAAAAGGAAGCGAAGAGAGAAAGACAAAAATCCTCTGTAACGGCATAGGCACCTTGCTGGAATGGACCCACTTCCTGATTTAAAACAGAAAACAACAGAAAATTTAACCCTAGAGCTACTTTGTTCGAGGTTAGACTCTAACCCGGGGCTAAACTCCCTAACCCTAACTTTCAGTGATCGCGTTTACCGGTAAAATACCGTTTGCAAAACCAGAATACCGGAAAAATTTGGAGCTGTCGGTCCCAGGTACCGGTTGTAATTTGCTGGGACCGGTAAACACTGGCCTCTGACAGGGGGGGAGGGGGGGTCCCAATTTCAGCGAACGTTAATCACTGTCACAATAGTTTGTTCCCCACTGGCCAGGGCTTCTATGTTCTTGCGATGGACTCGCTGCTATCTTTACCTCTCATACCGATACAGTGTTGCGACACTGTGATTGTGTTTAGGTCGATTTGCAGTGTAATTCTTATCACTGGTTTTAATTCTCGTGGGACCGGTTTTGACACAGGTTGTTGAGTGACAGTGGGGGTAGTCGCTGATGGGACTGGTTTTCAAAATTCCTAGCGCGATCACTGACTTTTTCATACGGGCCCAGATGTCTAAGTGGAGTAATATGACAGATACCACGAAAACAGCTCAGATCGATGAAATGTATTACAATTTAAAGCCGGCGTTCATGTTCCGCATCCTCTGCATTAGTGCAAATACTTTGGAGGCTCACTGAAAATTTCTGATAAAATGATTTGCACAGAGAATTGTTGTTATATAACAGTACCATCATCCTCTGTGTGTTTTTTTTTTCTTTCTTATTTTTTGAGCAGGTTTCTGCAAAGTCCTTTGAGTTTGGAGTTTGCAGTACACAGAGGATCTGCACCCAGGAGTACCTTGGGGAAGACAAAGCCATTGAGGTGGGCATGCAGTGTTTCAAGGAGTGGTTGGGTGTCACAAAAAACTCACAAAAGCAACTTATGATGGCTATCGAATTTGCAGAATGCAGAATAGCATTTATTTGAACATTCTTGAAGCAGAAGGGAAGGATTAAGCTGAAGTACTTTAAACCTTTTTTTACCAGCACTGCTACAAATGCAGTGTAACCTTGCTGCTAAACACTGCTGTGATGAAAACAGAAAATGAAAAAAAAAAAAAAAAAACAAAATCTAGCCCTACCATGCCAAGCCTGACTTGGACTGGCTACTTGCGAGGGTTGAGCTTCACTTTCAGATGAAGATTCGTCAGTTTCAGGAGCAAAATCCACAGAATTCGAGTCAGACTCAGGGCAATTAGTACTACATGTATGATGTATTGCTGTTGAGAGCAAAAACACCCTTGCACGTGAGAGCTCCATTTCCAGCCGTTTTGTGAGATTGCAAGTAAACACATCCATCAGCAAAGCAGTGAGTGACCTTAACTCTTTGACGACGGAGCGCAATTTCTGACACACGATTTCCTATAGGAAATCGTGTGTCAGAAATTGCGCTCCGTCGTCAAAGAGTTAACAGAAGGGAGACAACAATGTAAACCTGGCATAGAATGCTTAAAACCCAGACGAGAACAAGATTTGGACAGGCAGTTCGTAACAATCGACCTGAATGAATGGTGCCATGCACTTGAGCAGTTTATGAAAGGCTGAAAGTGAAAGTCTGATGCCCCAAAACCTCGGGCAATGACAGTTGTTACTCCACCAACTCCCTCTTATTTTATATTGCTTGTTGTAGGTTGTAAAGGATCACTTGTGAAGTGGAGAAATGGCGGATAATACACATTTTCTATTCAGATCAGTCATTTATGAATCTTCATCTTGTGTTTACTTAGCAGCTCCAGCCTGAGGCAGCAGCGCAAATACATGCCAAAGATCAACTTGAGGAATCTTCCCAAGATCACAGCCCGGGGCCTCCACAGGAAGACACACAACAATCAGCGACAAAGATGAAGAACAATCACCACCAGCTGGAAGGCCCTCTGACACAGGACTGCCAGCCCATCCCATCAGGAGGACATCTGCCAAGTTCTGTGATTCAGGTGTATGTGAAAGGAGAAACAACTTCTGTCCTTTCACTGTGCTTGCCAGCCACAGCTACTGAGGTGCAGGAACGCACTGCAGATCTGCTCCGTGTTCCAGCAGAACTATTGCACATAACACATGAGGGCCACAGCCTGACAGATAAAGCTGCCAGCAGGTTACGTCCAGGCTCAAATCTGCATTGCACCATTAAGGGCAAGGGTGGAATGGAGCAACCTGAGATGAACAATTCGCCAGGTAGTTTCTGTTCAAATTCCTTTTATTACAGATTCCATGAGTGCAGAACTTCATTCATGCACTTTCAACAGCCACTCTGAGTTCCATGACTGCAACGTATGAAACATATTTGAAATATATTTGAAAAATGATGCTCAGTCAGTATAGTTTGCCTTTTTTTTGGGGGGGGGGGGGGGATGGGATGGGATGGGATGTACTGTACATGTACTCCAGTCGACCACTAGGAGCGGTGATTGTATACTTGCTGTGCGGGAATGGGTACAAATGACAAATGTACACTGACGCTCAGACTGGTCAACCCTTGTGATATTTCCATGTTGTTGTCAGCAAATGGCACATTTCTGCCAAATTGAAGACCAGGCAGGCGAATCAGGTTTCATCTTAGCTGGGAGTTGTGGATATGAATACAATTGCACAACCATTCAAACACAAATTCTTCCAGGTCGTCTGACTTAACAAGGAGTTGATCGAAACACTGCGCAGCATTCTCCTGCTCACTACTCGAAGTCGAACTGTAAGCCTATGATGCTGGCATTCACGATTGCCAAGTTCGAATGTCGCACACATGTACCAGTAGAGTGATTGAAATGAAACAGTTAAAACTACAACTGATGTGAAACTGATGCATATATATAGATCTTGAATGTCTTATGGCTATTTCTTCTTAAAATGCAAATAAATGGATCAAAGTCAAAAACGGAAGTCGGCAGCCACATGACCACTTTGTGAGACTCCGCAAATCCGGATTGCATTTGCACCTCCCTCCCAGTGGTGCTACAATTGGACTGGAGCACATTTGCTCCTCCTCAGCATGACTGGTATACAGTTGCACCCCCTAATGGGTGAACTACACCAACTGAGCAAAAATTAAGTCAGTTGGACTTAAAAGTTTTGCCTAGTATTTCAGAGCTTGCCTTGGCTTTGGGTCTTAGAAATTTTATGATTGCAGTGGGTTCTTTTATGATTGCAGTGGGTTCTCCAGCCACACAGTGAATATCACAATCTCAGAATCTGAACATCGGTTCAGTTTACTTTGATAATGGGTAATGTCTGAGGAATCTGTGTTATTTGAATCATTTTATCAGCAGTACCGAAACATTTCATGATTTTTACCATGGTTTGAAATTTAAAACTGTTTGAAATAGGCATGCAGTTTGTGGTTGTGATGTCACCAGAGTTAAGGGCCGTCTATTGCAGTTTTACTTTTGAGGTGATTTGACATTCACAACGGTATTTTAGGCATGGTATGAATGAAACTGTTATTGTAAACCAATTTGTTTGTTGGCTGGTATATAAAATTTGCAAACAAATGTGCCTTGTTATGTGGTGTTTTAGGTACTGGTGGAGCAGAAGAAGCAAGAAAGCAGAAAGCCTTCATATTGAAGGAAAAAGGAAATGAGGTATGTGCATGCTTCCAGTAGAAAATTGTTAAACCTACTGAAATTACCGTGTACAGTGTGTGCTGCATATAGCTGATAGCTGAGATCGCCTTTGCAGCCACTCAGGTTGTAAGACGCAACTTTAACCACACCCTGGTTAGTAATCACAGGTGTTTTCTGCACACGATTTCTGCTGCTAATGATCATGCTAAACAGATATGGTATAAGGGAAATAACCCCATCCAAAAGATTTTTAAGTCTGAACTGACTACTCTCCCTTTGGCCAAGGAAGTGACCCAGCCTATCAGCTACAATCAGGCATGCGACAGTCATTCCCTTGTGTAAGTGTCGTGACTACCAGAATTGGGGTTGAAATATATCTTCTTGTGTTTTACAATATTTTTTTTAGTTTTCTGGAATTCTGTACCTTTATATCCCCTTGACTGATCCTATGTCCAGATAAAATGCTGAACACCAAAAGAGATGTGAATTTTTGGCTCCCTTGTGTAACAAAGGGAGTCTATGTACTAACCCTCTGTCATCTGTGTGTGTGTGTGTGTTTGTGTGTGTGTGTGTCTTTGTGTGTGTGTGTGTGTGTGTGTGTGTGTGTGTGTGTGTGTGTGTGTGCAGTAAATGTATAGGAAACCTTAACATTGGCATTTTCTCAGAATCTACAGACAGCAGAGGCACCAAACTTGGCATGCTGATAGACAGCCATAAGACCTTTCAAAATATATCATTTTGAATGACCTTGACTCGAGGTCAAGGTCACGAGAGTGGTCTGTTTGAAAATTTTACATTGGCATTTTCTTGGAATCTACAAACGCCAGAGATTTTAAACTTTGCATGCTGATTGACATTGATAAGAACTTTACAGATATACATGCATTCGATGGCCTTGTGTCAAGGTCAAGGCCGTACAAGCTATTTTTCACATTTTCGCAGTAAACCTTAACATTGTCATTTTCTCAGAATCTGCAAACAGCAGAGGCACCAAACTTGGCATGTTGATAGACAGCCATAAGACCCTTCCAAGTATATAATTTTGAATGACCTTGACTCAAGGTCAAGGTCACTAAAGCTGTCTGAAAATTTTACATTGGCATTTTCTTGGAATCTACAACACCAGAGATTTTAAACTTTGCATGATGATAGACCTTGATAAGAATTCTGCAGGGGCACCGTAAGATGTTGGGGGGAGGGGGGGCATAATCTCAGAGGGGGGAGGGGGGAACGGAAAAGGTCGGCTCAAAACTCAAGTACAGGGCTGCCACTCTCTGAGAGACAATAAGCCGGAAAACTGACCCTCAAAATCTGATTGGCTGGAAAGGCAAACTCCAGCCAGTGAAAGGAAGGACGTTGCCCGAAGAAAGTGAAAAGCATGGGGGGGGGGGGGGGGGGCAAGTTGTTTTGATATTTCATGCAGCGGCTAAACTGAGTTCTCTGTTGGGTGGGATGACGGAGAGAGCGGGAACAGGGGTGGGGGGGTGGGGTGGCGGGGGGGCAAGACCATGACTTTGCTCCCCCCCCCCCCCCCCCCCCCCCCCCCCCCCCCCCCCCCCCCCCCCCCCCCCCCCCCCCCCCCCCCCCCCTCTTGCCATAGTCACCTGATTTTCCAGCCCCCCCCCCCCCCCCCCCCTCCGGATCAGGCGCCCCTGCTCTGCATATATACATGTATTCAATGGCCTTTTGTCAAGGTCAGGGCCATTCGAGCTATTTTTGTGAAACCTTTAACATTGGCATTTTCTCAGAATTTACAAACAGTAGAGGCACCAAACCTGGCGTGCTAATAGACATTGATAAGACCTATGCATATATACCACTTTGAATGACCTTGACTCAAGGTCAAGGTCATTAAAGCTGTCTTGTGGGAATTTCAATATACAGTTTTCAGACAAACTACAAACACTAGAGGCGTCAAACTTGGCAAGGCCATACAAACAGTTTTGGGGAGAACTGTAATATTGCCAGGAACTAAGAAACACCATAGACACCTTACTTGGCTTGATGATAGATACTGATAAGATTTTTTTTACAAACATACTCTTGAATGACCTTGACCCATGTCACAAGGGAGCCATGGAGGCTGCTGCCTCTCTAGTTCAGATGATAACCTGGTGCCTGGATGTTACACAGTGGAGAAGTTGGTTTACCACTCAGATGGCGGTCTGCCTGACTGCTGAAACAGGGAAATAATAAAGCTGTTTGATGGAATTTATGTTGGAAAACTTTAGTGTCAGGGGTTTCTTCACTTTAATTTTTTTTTATGTCGTCAGCTGTGAGCCCCTCTGGCAGTCAGCATTTCCTTTTACATGATTAACCTTTTTGTCTTTTTTCTTTCTTTCTTCCGTTTTTTTTTTTTTTTTGGGGGGGGGGGGGGGGGGACAAAACTGCAGGAATACAAGGCAGCAAAGTATGAAGAGGCTGTCTGCTTCTACAGTCTGAGCATCTCGGTCATCCCAGATGCAGTAACGATCAACAACCGTGCTCAAGCATGTAAGTACTAACTGATAGTCAGTAATGTATTCCGAATTTTCTGGGCAATCAGTGCTGGATGAACGTATTGCTTTGTTTGCAAATGCACAGTATATTGAAATTAAACAGATCATATGAGCAAGACTGACAAATCCTGTTCCTCATATTGTAAAGATATTTCTTTCTTTTCTTTTTTTGACATATATACTGGAGGCTTGGCATGTATGTTTAATTGTCAGGAATGCAGAAATTGTCTTTGTAGATAGAGTATTTGGTTAGGTAGTTGGTTGTGGCGAGCAAGTTGACCTGTTGAGCGGATGGATATGATTGTGTTCTATGCTCCACACTTTCAGTGTTTGCTGTGCTAGAGCTTTTGAGAACTGTTGAGCTAATAGTAATAGTAACGCACACAAGTTTTTCCAAGCGTAGGCTCAGACGCCGTCTAATTTGCATGATGTACTTGTTTACAAATGCATAATTTTAATTCTTTTCTTAATTGTAGCAGCCCAGCAGATTTCTGAGTTAAGCTTCTTTTTTTTCCCCTCAAAGCAACTTGAATGGGTTGAAATATTCATCTCAAAACAGTATTGTAATTATTGAAGGTTTTCTTTGCATATATATAAATTATGCTTGTGCAGATTTACAACTGTCCAAATGGGATGCTGCTCTGAGTGACTGCATCCAAGTTCTTAAAATGGAGCCAAAGAACATTAAAGGTGATGGATTGTGATTTCAAATGAATACTCCTAACTGATAATTTTCACATAGACAGTAAATCACATGACATCACTGAATGAATGTTCCAGCATCTAGCTCTGACATTGGAATATATACCGTAATTATCTTAACGTTTCGACCACCCTAACTTTTCGACCACAGGGCAAAATCTGGGAAAGTAAGGTTAAAAAACCCAAACAGAGAAACAAACAAACAAACAAAAAAAACAAAAAGCTTACATTTCGACCAGGCACCAGAATCATGATTTTTCCGCAGTTTTCCTCAATACCAGTAAAATTATTAGGCACCCTTGAAGAAATGCCTAATGTTCAGAAAAATGAAACAAATTGATGAAACTTTGTCGACTTGCTGATCCCCCATTCAATTGTTTGTTTGAAACTGCCATTGTGAAGCCCCCAAAGGTGTTCCTCTGATGGGAGGTAGTATTGACAGCTTCCAGTTCTGCCATTTTGTGAGTTTCTGTTTGGTGTTTGCAGTGATCTGTATGAGAGGAGATACATAAAAAGGGTGGAAATACTGATGTACAATTAAAAAGACAAGGATGATATATTGATTAAGATATTAGGTAAGGTTTGAACACTTTGTGTGGATTTCATGACCATCTGGCGCTTAGAGATCACATGTGTTATAGGCCGTGGGCCAGAGGCCTCTAAAAGGCCTAGTTTTTTTTTGTTTTGTTTTTTCAAATTTGTGCAAATGACAAAATTTTAAGTGTCCCTAAATGTAAATTTCATGCTGATTTCAAATCTGAAGAGATCTCAAACGTAAGTATGCGCACTACTTCAGAAAATGAGGGACAACTCTGCGATGACCCTTCATAAGAAGTATCAGTACTGTGATGTTTTGGGCTGCAAATAATGCACTATTCTGTTCAAAACAATCTGTCTTGTCCCTTTTGCCTATGACAATATAAACTATACATGATTAGTAAACAAATTTGGTGGTTGTGGTTACGTGCAGGTAGGAAAAATATAAGAGATAATAAGAAGATAAGAACAACTTTATTAATCCCCTCAGGGAAATTTATCGTGTACAGCTCTTGATCACATAATACACAGTACAACTATTATGACACAAGAACAAAATCTCCATGTTGAAATCAGCCATGCACCCACACGCGCGTCCACCCATCACATATATATGCACCCACACACTTAGCCATATAGTCATTCACTCTACCCATGCATACCTCCACGCCACACAGCACAGAGTGAAATAATTAACCTGCACACATAATACATACTACATAGTGAAACTATTATAATTACATTATTAAAAACAAATCTACAATTCAGGGGATACTACTACAGTTCATCGTAGGCACTGATCTATAGGTGTACGCCTAGGTAATTTACACCATGCATCCACGCACTCTTCACTCATACACTTATCAAATACACTCCTGGCAGTAATACTATTATGAATTTCATGATTAAGAAGAAAACTATAATCCAAAACATAATATACTTCAGTCCATCACAAAAACAAAATCTCCACATAAAATCAACCATGCTTTACACACTCATCTGCTCATCCACATATCACATGCGCACACACACTCAGCCATAGTCGTACACTCTACACTTGAATACCTCCACGCCATACATCATCTGGTATGCACCAATCATCATGCCTCATAATTACAAACATAATATAAAAAGAACTAAAACTGTTAGAATACTTTGAGAACACAACCACAACAGGGGTTATTTCACTTTGGCAGCACAATGTACAGCAGCAAACAGGTAGTGGACGGCACACTCTGAAAACAGACTAAGACCTACAGATATCTGATCAAAGTTAAGTTCTAATCATGTCATTAAACGCTTTAGCAGCTTCAGGCAAGAAAGATCTCCTGTGCCCTTCAGTTTGGCGTGCAGGAGTAATTATTCTCTCACTGAATGTACTTCTCTGGCCCTCGATGAGGCAGAACAGAGGGTGTCAGACACGACACGACAGAGATCTGTGGGTTTTTTTTTTTTTTTTTCTCAAGTCTCTTCTAATAAATTATCACTTCAAGCCTCTCCTGGGGTTTCCATACCACTGACTCAGCTTTCTTCACAACTTTGTCCGCTCTACCCCTGTCCTGTTTTGAGATCTGACTACCCCAACAGACACAGCCCTAGAAGAGGACACTGCCTACAAAAAGTACAATGGACATGCATACATGAGTGTAAAACATGTTCATAGTTCTCTCACTAGCATCAAAAGAGTGTAATTTCCTCAAGGAGTACAACCTGGATTGAGATTTCTTTAGATTTCATGATCAGTGTTAGCATTCCAGTTCAGTCTGCTGTTAATAATCACCCCCAAGTTTTAAATTTATATATATTTAGGTCAACCCTCTTAACTTCCTCTCCCTTAATATCTACAGGATCAGCAGACTTGGATTTTTTCCTGAAATCATTGACCATTTCTCTAGTCTTACCAACACTGAGATGTAAAAAATGACACCACTTGAGTCTTGACAAAGTTTATAGTAAAGATGGGCAACAAACATCATAATTATTGGGAATGAGGAGATTGAGAGGCAGCAGTACAGAATACAGAATACTTTATTGATCCCAGATTTGGGAAATTGCAGTTCTGTCCCGCATACTAATAAGACACACAACTGATAAACATTTTGATAAAAGAGACTACAAAAATTAATAAAACAGACAGTCTTGACCAGTAAAATTACTTAAAATCAAGAATATAACACATGCACTGTCACATAATAAAATTTCCTGTAACATTCAGCACTCATTGATACACCCATTCCGGCATTCACGCTGCACATTCACTCGCTCTGCTCTTTCTCTCTCTCCTCGATCCCCACACACACACCCCTCTCTCTCTCTCTCTCTCGTGTGCGTGCTGCTAGAGTTGGCAGCTCTAATAGCCATGGGCAGAAATGGTCTTGAATATCTGGTAGTCCTAGCTCTTGGTACTCTAAACCTACCACTACGTACTATAGTCAAGCTGTCGAAGTCCTGTCTGAGAGGATGTGTCTCGTCACTGAGGATGTCAGTCAGTTTGTTCTTCGTTCGTCGGTCGTACAGTGTGCCAAGTGTGTCCTGTGTCCTCCCGATCACCCCACCCGCTTTCTTGATCAGTTTATCCAACTTACCACTATCCTGTTTTGTCAGATTCCCACCCCAGCAAGTTAGGCCAAAAGACAATACACTACAAACTACTGATGAGTAAAACATTTGAAGAAGCTGAGGACAGACATCAAAAGACCTCAGTTTTCTAAGACAGTACAGACGTGTGTGTGCTTTCTTAAGGACAGTATGCAATAAAGCTGAAAATAAAAATACTCAGGGACTGAGTACAGTGCCATTAGTATTTAAAAAGATAAAGTTGAACAGCATAACAAAACAGTAATGCTCATAATTACTTACAATACAAGGCAGAAAACTGCATGGTCTGTTTTCACGGTCTCTTGGTGTAGCACCTGAATGCTCTGTCTCATCATCTGACCGGTCTGTAAGAATTTAAACTGGTGTTGTCACACTCTCAGATATTGTGGCTTTAATTGTTAATATCTCCGACGTCACTGTCAGAATTTACACTGGCGTTGCGTTAGCCCCCAATGCTGTGGCTTTACCGGTAATTCCTGTCACCTCAGATATCACTGTCGTACTCTGATGTCACTGTCACAATCTGAAGCACCATCACACACCTGGCTCTCACCTTCATCTTCCCTGTTAGCTACATGTAAAGATGTCTTGTGCAGTGGCAAGAATCTTTCTCTTTACAGTCCCACTGACATCAGCAAATTTGTCCAGCCAAACTTCATTAGATGTACCACACATCCACACCAAGAAATTGAACAAGTCCACAAGAACCATCTCCATAGCATGCTCCGTTGTGAGATCCTTGCTGTCAGCAGGCCATACTGCTGGTGATGTCACTGACATTACCTGCTCCCTCAGACACATGCTTCCATGGTAAAGTTGCCTCTTGTTGGCCTCATCTGAAAAATATTGTACCAGCAACAGACCTTATGGAGGATGCTTGGAACAGTTGAAATACTCCCCGATCCCCTCCCCAAACAACTCAGTTAGGACTGATCTAGGATGTAGTGGAACTCTCAAATTTATAAAAAATGAATTTACGCTATTCATCGTGCTACGTTGAAGTTGACCGTGACTACGAAGAAGTCTAGACCTGTCTATATTATGAGGCCCGGCAACGTAATTATCAAGATCACTGAAAAATGCTCATATTAGCATTGCAATTACATACTATTTTCACGAACTTCTCAATCAATTTAATGAATCAAACCTAATCCGAAGCACCACGTATAAAAGTTGCAGAAACTTACCTTGAACCGCCTGTAATCGATTGTAGCATTTCTTGTGAAACCCAGCCTCGTCAACGTTGAGGTCACTAAAGGCTTCAAAAGAATGACGAGTGACGTCTCCTTGAGTGCAGACGAACAAAGACCACCTTTCGCGACATTCCGAGACTCTTTGCATCGTTTTCTCGCTGAAAGAAACAACTGTTTCGCTACTTTTGGTCGCCCAAGGGAATCGCACAATACAGGCTACGCGACGGTATTAGCTTCCGGGGCATGTAGTAACAAGTCGGCTAAATATAGTATAAAATCTTTGCCCCTTTTAAAATTTGTGTGCATAGTAAAATATGGCAATCTGGTGCTTTTTGTTGGCTTTGTAAACAAGTTTCATGCCAGGTAATAGTAAAATTAGGGAAAAATGAGGCTGGCTTGTAGACTGTTTGTATTCATGCGTGGCTGGCACAGGAGCCAGCAGACGACAAACTTTGCATGATGATGGACATTGACAACACCTTAAGTGACATACTTGTATTCAGTGACTTTGTGTCAAGGTCAAGGCCATGCAAGCTGTTTTGTGGAAAACCTCCCAAAACCTTAACATTGGCCTTTTCTCAGAAACAATGAATAGCAGAAGCACCAAACTTGGCATGCTGATAGACAGCCGTAAGACCTTTCAAAACATACCATAATGGTTGACCTTGACCCAAGGTCAAGGCCACTAAAGCTGTCTGGAAATTTTACATTGGCATTTTCTCAGAGTCTAGAAAAGCCAGAGACATCAAACTTTGCATGATGATACACATTGACAACACCCTTACTGACATACCTGTATTCAGTGACTTTGAGTCAAGGTCAAGGCCATGCAAGCAGTTTTGCGGAAAACCTTCCAAAACCTTAACATTGGCATTTTCTCAGAAACAATGAACAGCAGAGGCAGCAAACTTGGCAAGCTGATAGACAGCCGTAAGACCTTTCAAAACATACCATAATGGTTGACCTTGACCCAAGGTCAAGGTCACTACTGTCTGGAAATTTTACATTGGCATTTTCTCAGAATGTAGAAAAGCCAGAGACATCAAACTTTGCACGATGATAAACATTGACAACACATTCACTGACATACCTGTATTCAGTGACTGAGTCAAGGTCAAGGCCATACAAGCAGTTTTGCGGAAAACCTTCCAAAACCTTAACATTAGCATTCTCTCAGAAACAATAAACAGCAGAAGCACCAAACCTGGCTGGCTGATAAACAGCAGTAAGACCTTTCAAGAAATACCCTTTTGAAAGACCTTGACTGAAGGTCAAGGTCGTCAAAGCTGTCTCATTGGAAATCTAAAATTGCCATTTTCTCAGAATGTAGGAGTACCAGAGGCATCAAACTTTGCATGATGATAGACATTGACAAAACCTGTACCGGCATACTTGTAT
This sequence comes from Batillaria attramentaria, assembly GCA_018292915.2. Lineage (NCBI taxonomy): Eukaryota > Metazoa > Mollusca > Gastropoda > Batillariidae > Batillaria > Batillaria attramentaria. The sequence goes on along the minus strand of JACVVK020000009.1, from coordinate 3,363,915 downwards.
TCAATTTCCTTGAGTCAAGGTCAAGGCCATTCAACATGTTTTGCGGAGACTTTACGTTAGCATTTTCTTGGAAACAACAAACTGCAGAGGCACCAAACAAGGCACAATGATAGAAAGCAACGAGACCTATGCAGACATACCCATTTGAATGACCTTGACCTTGAGTCAAGGTCATTAATGCTGTCGTGAAATTTTGCAGTACCATTTGTACAGAAGCCCCAACAACTAGAGCTATCAAACTTGGCATAATGATAGTCACTGATAAGCTCTTCACTTACAGATGTTATTTGAATGACCTTGACCCAAGGTCAAGGTCATAGAAGCTGTCCAGGAAAAACTGTTATATTGCAATTTGCCGTTTCCTCAGGCACTATGAACACAAGAGACACCTTACCTCATGATAGCTAGTGATAAGAGCTTTACAAACATACTCTTTTGAATGACCTTGACCCATCTCACAAGTGAGCCAAGGAGGCTTTGCTCCTCCAGTTTTAAATGTAAAGTGAAGCAGTCGTAAAGTTAAGATCATTACTGTATTATTCTATCTGTTGGATTAAAAAAAAAAAAAAAAAAATGGCCTTAAGATGCACTTAAAATCATGCCCAGGGGCCGTGGTCACGAAGCGTTCGTAACTTTTCCGCCACCGATTTACGCACGCGAGGGCCTGTAACTTACGATTTGTGGTAAAATTGGGTGGTCATGACGTTTGCGCAGAGTTACGGCCGCTCGTAAACCCTTGCGTATTGTACACCACCTAGGAGGGTGTCGGAAAGGTGCCGTAACCTTTGTGGAAATCTGAAAAATGGCGGCCCGCTTGGTTTACCAACTCCAAATGAGAAGAGCATTGCGACGGGAAAGGGTGTTCCACGATCGTACTAACCGTTTTGACTTGTACGACGATGTGGACATGCTTTAAAGGTTTAGATTTAGGAGGAGAGACCTGCAGGAATTGTGCGATCTGCTGTAGGACGACTTGAGGTACCCGTGTAGAGCCTGGGGGTGTGTTCAGTCCACTACGCACCCTGCAATGCAAAGGCCTGTATGGCCGGCCGTACACACATCGTGGGTTGATTTGTTTCCTTTTTGTGGGTTAACATGTGTGTGTGTTTTGGACTAGTTCAGTGCTGAACGCACTCGGTCAGTCCTCACTGATCAGCCACCACCGTTTTGATCGTATGCCTGTCAATGCAGGTCTCATTCATTGTGTTGTGGACCCGAAATGTGCGGGTTCCGAATTCAGAGTTTTGGTCGAGTTTATGTTTATCTGCCGTAGCAAGTCAGGTTAAATGCGTGGCATGTACTGATGTGGAGAGTTTTGTTGATGGTGTTGTTATCCTCTCCACTTTCGTTTTTCGTTGTTCTTTGATTGAGGTTCATTCCGTTGGTTTTCTTGCCAGTGAGCCTGCTACACTAGTACGGTTTGTACGTGCAGTAAATAATAATAATAATAATAATAATAATGGGTATTTCAGGGACGCCCTCCCTCCCGCAGGAGCTTAGGGCGCCTTACAGTAAACACGCACTCACTCACACAGAAACGGAAACACACGCAACAATCCTTCACACTGAAGGAAATGCTTCTACTAAATGCTTTTACTGGTTGTAGTCCGTCCAATGTTGAGATAGAGACTGAGAGGGAGCGGTCTTAGACCGTCTATATGCGACCTGCATGCTCTCCTGATCACACTCTCCACAAACATGCCACGCATTTAACCTGACGCTACGGCAGATAAACAGTGACTCGATCAAAAACTCTGTAGTGAGCGCGTAGCGAACACACCCCCTCTACTCTTTCACTCTTCACGCTGGAATGAGAATTTGTGCAGGTCACGTGATGGTGTTTTCCGTGGGAATCCCAGGGGTCCCACACCTATCTAAAAATAACCCGCACCTGACACCGTTTCCAGTAAGTGCGTGTTGTGACCGGCCAACTAGCGGAAAAGATAGTTTTCACGTAGCCACATACGAACTTACGATCCGCAACCTATTTCCGTAAAGAAATTTGTGTTCGCATCGTGACCACGGCCCCAGAATGCACCATGCAGATCACACAGATTTTACTAACCCAGAATGCGCGGAATTGCACAGATTTTACAAAATTTCCTGAACACCCCTGGCATAGCGCATCTGCTGTGCAGACACACATTTGTGGCTTCACCACTTTGTCCTATTAAGAAATTTTGCATTTTCAGACCCCCCTCCCCAGACACAAAGACACGCACTGGCAGACACCAAGACACGCTCTCGCAGACACACAGACACGCTCTCGCAGACACACAGACATCATCATTAGCTTGCTTTACGTCCTATGGCTTTTGGCCCTTAAGGACAAGTTGTTCCTGGCGTGTGTCTTTGGCTGCTTTGGCTGGGCGAGTGTCTTTGGGGTGTGTAAGGGCTGATTTGCTTAGCTTTGGGCAGCGTCAGAGGGTCTCTGCTTGGCCTTCAGGTGCCTGGTCTGGGTTTGTTTTTCGGTGCCTCAGTCTTTTCTGACACCCTTAGATCATCACTGGGGGGTCTCCTCGCTCTTTGGTGTTAGAACCATTTTTGTCAGATCTGATCTGACGATCACATAGGCCAGGGTTCTCATTGGCCTATCACTAAGGGTTTGGTGTGGCCTGAGGAAGTCTACCGTCTTCAGTGAGTATCTGTCTCTCAGGTCCCAGACCGGCTGGAGGCTGGCCATCACAACTGTTTACAATGTGGCGAACGTCTGGGGGCTGCCCACACCACACAAACATGCTAACAGGCACAGAACACACTATTTGTGGAAGCCAAATATTGAGTGGTGTGAAGCCCTACTGACTTTAACAATGAAATTAAAGTTGGCAGCAAACTTTGCTTTTTTCTTGCCAGTTACACCTGAGTCCAAACACATGTATTAACAATGTCATGCAAGTAATATGTTTCTATGTACCAGGTGTTTATTTATTCTTAAAACAAAGTATGGTTTAGCATAACTGGTTACAGAGTTATCTCCCATTGTGTGTCTTGTGTGTCTGCCAGTGCGTGTCTTTGTGTCTGCTGCATCAATCTTTTCTGATCGAGTGAAGTCTATAGCAAGCGGATAAAAAGTTTGGAGACTATGTGTAAACTTTGGAAAGAGAAGTAGTTTGTGTGAGAGAATGTGTGTGATTCACGTGAGCGTGCATGTTGGTTCTTTGAGCCAGTGTAAGAAACTGGGTGAAGCGCCTGCACAATACACAGTTATTATTATTATTATTGTTGTCTTCTTACTGTTTACAGCATTGACCAGAAAAGCAAAAGCACTGGTAGGGAAAATAGATTACCGGCAGGCTCTACAGAACCTGAGCATGGTGCTGCTGGCTGATCCATCTAACCAAGATGCCCTGGTCAGTATTCAGAGTTAAAGGCCCACTTCCCATTAATTATATGTTCACTTACCATTCTGAGCTCTTTTAGTAGTGTCTAACATCTTACCCTTTATAGACAACTGCACAGTGATAGCATCTCACAGGGTGGCACCCAGCCAACAGAAGGGAACATGCCACTCAGGTATCATAAGGAGTCAGCCATCGGAGTTGCTGTCACAACCGCTGAGCAGGAGAATGTTGAAGACATTGTACTGCATTTAGAGCTTTTCTGAACACTAAGACTATTTCGAGCATACTTGCGGATTCACAACTCAAGTGCAACTGTTATAGTGCTGTGAAGACTAGTAAAACGGCGCGTTTTAAATGTTTTTCATTAACCCTTTCATCGCCATTGGCCGAACGCCAGTGTCGCCGCACGGCGACTTGTAGGGTAGACGCCACTGTCACCGCGCGGCGACGTAACACAGTGAATTACCAAACTTGCACAAGTTTGCACATTGTCCTTTATTGAGTGGTAAGTTTTGAAAGCAAGGGGCAATTTTTTATCCTGTGGACACACTGTAAACAAGAGAGAAACCCAAACTTGAGAAGTGTTCAGTGACAGTGTTTGTGAAGTGCTGTGTTTATGAAGTGTTCCTTTGGATCAATAGCTTATGGATTTATCACCAGTTTGGTGAGTACATGTACTTGCTTTGAAAATAATGTTTTTTTGTGTCACAACATTAGTTTTTGCTTGTATGATGACAGTTGTATATTGATAGCCATACAGTACAACAGTGCTGTTACCACATTCTAAATTTCATCTTTCCCCAAACATAACTTACTGGGACACTTTCACAGAATAATAAATTGAATATTACTGTTTTCTTTGTTCAGTTGCCTTTAATTTGATACCTCATTTTCAAAAACTGGTTGAGTGGTTGAAAAGTTATAGCTATTCAAAGACAGTAGGGTGCCGCCTCTGTGTTTTCTCTGCTGCACTGCTGGCGTACAGCTGACAGTGTTCTGTGCAAGCCTGGCGTAGAGGTGCACACTTGTTTTGCACTGCTGGCGTTGAAAGGGTTAATGGGCAACATGCAATTCAGGCAGTGCAAAAAGGAAGTGATGGTCTTAACTTTTTGATTGCTTTTTGGCTCATTTGTGTAACAATGGCAGTTTATGTATTGTAATAACTCTCCATCATCTCTGTGTGTGTGTGTGTGTGTGTGTGTGTGTGTGCAGAAAACTTTAACATTGTCATTTTCTTAGAATCTACAAACAGTATAAGCTCCGAACTTGGCATGCTGTGAGACATATCTCATGTAATAATTTAGCAATGGGTGAAGCAGCTTTATTAATCAATACATAGTGCTTTTTCTTGGACATTCAAAAGCAGTAAGTGAGTTAATATTAGGAGTAGGGGAAGGTATGTTCCCTGGAGCAAGCACCCATTTTGTAGATAGGAATCTGTTAGAATGATTTGCATAGTGAAAGGTGTGTATGGGTGCTCATGTGTGTGCTTGAGAGAGAACAATTGCTGCATTTAAATTTGGACTGTATGGTATGCTGTTAGGCATGACAGGTGGACAGGGAAACAAGATGCACCAGTAAAGTGCTGTTGCCTCTCTTTGTTTCTAATTTTGTGTGTTTTGTGCAACTGTACTAGCTGCTGTTCCCAAACATAAATAAAATGACCTTCACTCTTTTTCTTTTTGAAAGAGACTCATTGCAGATGTAAAAGAAGAAGTGGAGAAAGAGGAGAAGAAAGGCCAAACAGACATCGAGGAAAAACTGGAAAGCAGCGCTGATCAAAAACATCAAGATGAAGCAGTAATGCCAGGAAATGACCAGTCTTGTCAAGATCAAGAACAGTCAGAAGGAGCGGCAACACTTTCTACCAAGAAGAAGAAGAAGAAGAAAAAAAAGAAAGCGAAAGTAGTCTTTACAAAAGCCAGTAATCCCACACAGGAGACCTCACTTCCTGATGACAAAGCTGTTCCACAAACAGAAGCTGATGAAGACCAGAAGCAGGTACATACATGCTCTGAAATTCTAAGAAAAAAATTGTACCATGAAAACAGTTGAAAATTATGCCAAACTTTGCAAAGTAACAGAAACAAAACACACCTATGTGTCATGATTTGGTGAGTGCCGGGTTATAAATATTGCACGTTTCCAAGAGGCTGAAATTTAATCAACATGACGAGGCTAGTGGCTGGTCAGATTCTAGACAGAGCAGGTCTACCCTGTGTCCGTCTTCATGATACTGTCCCAATTTGTTGGCCATGACATGTACATTGAAAGACAGTGGTGTGTGGCACCCATGTCTCCCAAGTGGTGCACAACAGCAACAAAGAAGTGACAGTAGCAAACCTGTGAAGCTCACACAAACTAACATCTCACATGTGTGACTGCCAGGCTAAACAATTTTGAAAAGGAAACGGTAATGACTGCGAAGTGGTTACAAGTTAAGCAAATAAAAGCGACATAAAAGGGACAGAAACCACTTAACTTTCACCAAGGACGGCACAGGTCAACGTTTTGGCTTTCGCCTTCCTCAGGACACAAACAAATGGGACATAACTTCAACAAACAAACAAAAGGTAAATCTGTGGATGTACTGACATACACGGCGTGAGAAAAAACAACAACAACAAAAAACAACAACAACAAAACGGTGGGCGAGAAAAGGACCAGAAAACAATAGTAAAAATATCACAACACCCATCCTTTGGTGACAGAAGACCATGGACTGTGTGTGGAAAAAAAAAGAACAGAAAAGAATAGTAATGTGATGTCTGCTTCTTTTTTCTTTTTTTTTTTATACTATTTTCTGTTCTTTTCTGCCCCACTTTTTTTTTTTCACACACAGTCCATGGTCTTCTGTCACCAAATATGATATTGGCACTGATATTTTTACTATTGTTTTCTGGTCCTTTTCTCACCCACCGTCCCCCCCCGCCGGGCGCCGTGTATGTCAGTACGTCCGCAGAGTTACCTTTTGTTTGTTTGTTGAAGTTATGTCCCATTTGTTTGTGTCCTGAGGAAGGCGAAAGCCGAAACGTTGACCTGTGCCGTCCTTGGTGAAAGTTAAGTGGTTTCTGTCCCTTTTATATCGCTTTTATTTGCTAAACAATTTTGATTGGGTGTACTGCTTGTTGCCTGCAATCTTTCTAATGAAAATACTCACCGATATTGCAGTCATTCAGTAGAACCCAACATGTACGCTTGACACTGTAATAGCCTTATAAACAGATATTGACCCTCATATTTCTCACTGAACCAAGGGTTAGTATACACCGGTATTATATACTGACCCACCCAGAGGAGATCTTAAGGGATCGAGCAAAGGATATATATGTCAATAGGTGAATGGAGACAGACATGAAAGGAAGGGAAGGGAAAAGGGGTGCCCAAGGTCAGCGAAATCACCGCTGCCATAAAAACTACGTCTGGACATGTGAAGGAAAGTCCATGTGTCCGCACCAAATTTGTATCACCACCTGTGGAAAGAAATTGCTTAGGATCTTCAAATTGTTACATTGCCCGTAATCTGACATCTTCCTTTGTTCTCAGGCCTCTGGTGAAGCAGACACCCGTGCAGGGTTGGCAACAGCTTTGGAGGAACCTGCCATTACAATGACTGGTATGTGTCCTTGATTGTTGGTTGGCATCAAATGTGAGGTGGTGACCTACTGATCAATGTACCGGTAGTTACTGATTTAGGGAATACATGTAGTTAGGTCTGACCTGTCTGGTGTAGATTGTCAGCATTGCCTCGGTTGACCTGATAGTAATACTGTGTACACTGAAGGGGTTTTGCAGCACACGGAATTTGAAAAATTCATAATTTTATCAAATTATTATGCAATATACATGCATGTGGTGTCAGTGTCCCTTACAAACAATTGTGGTCATTGACTCACTTTTGTAACAAAGTCATCTGTCTGTGATCTGTTTGCCTGTCATCTGTCTGTGACAAAATTTAACAGTTGTGTTTTTCAGGAACTATGAATGGTAGAAACACCAAATTTTGCACAGTATAGTAGTTCGCAACAAGTCTTTTTCACGCATATCATTTTGAATGAACTTGACTGAAGGTCAGGGTTGCACTAGGAAAAACAAAAAAACAACCCAAACATTGTTGTTGTTTTTTTGGGTGCACCTTTTCCACCTCTTAAGTGTCCTGTTATCAACAGTGATTTGAAAATAAATTAAAAAAAAAAAAAAAATGTCCTGCTCATTATTTTAAAATAAAAGGAAACAACTTAACCCCAGAAATAACTTGTCAACATCTGGAGGTAGCTAATCAGATAACAGTTTGGAAAGTACTTAGCGTTTTCAGGGTAAGTTTGAAATCTTTCAATTCACAATTTAATTCTTGTACTTGAAATGACTACACATGTGAGTTGATAATGGGCAATTCCAAAATATTTGTTCAAAAATGGATGGTCAGTTACACATGCTTACCAGTCTCCAGTTACACGGTTTCTGCTTCACGTGGCAAAAACACTAGTGACTATGCAGAATCCTTTGTAAAATACGTATAAAGAAGGACACACATAACTGTTTAGGTAAAAGCAAATCTGGAACTGAGAAACTGTGTAACTGACCGTCCATTGTCAAACAGACATTGTTGGAATTGCTCTAGGTTTTTTTCTGCTACATTGTATATACACATGACTGTTGCTTTTTATTATTTTTTTTTTTTTTAATTCTTTGTATTTTAGATGCCCAGAATATTCTGCCAACATCCAGTGAGGAAGATGTCAAAGTCTGGCTTCAGTCTGTGTGTTGTTTAAGCGAGGATGAGATCAAGACTTTTAAAGGAATTGATGGATTGGTACTGTTTAAATACAAAAACAGGCAGAAGTTCATGCGACACACAGAACTTTCACTTGGGAAAGCTCGCAAGATCTTATATTTAAGGGATAACGCAAATACCCATTCTCCAATTACTAGATGGAGTGTTGGAGAAGTTGTGGAGTTTGTTCAAAAGATTGCTGGAAGTAGAGAAGATGTTCTCTGCTTTGAAGAGAACCAAATTGATGGGCCAGCATTTTTGTCTTTTGAATGTGATGAAGATGTAGAGGCTGATCTAAAAATAGACGGACGTTTAGCATTTCAGATCATAGTTAGAAGGGACAAACTGCTTGAAATGGACAGATCTACACAGATGCAAGATCAAAAACAGGAAAGTTCTGGAAAAGCACATGTTGCAGATACTGCAGAGCCTGTGGTGAATGCAAACAATGGAGGAGATTTTAACCAAGGTCTGTTGTCCTCTCAGCAGAAAATAGTTGATGATGATGCCGATGAAAATGATCACTGCAGTTACAGTGAACATGTTTCTGGATCACACAATCCAGTGGACTGCTATCTTGAAGAAGATGTATTCGCTCCCTACAGACTGTTGCTGCAGGATGATCTGTACCTTCAGCCATTGGCAACAGTAGATAAGAGGACACTTGTAAAATGCAAGCTTCATGTTCTGTACCATAAAAGAGTGAACCTGAACAAACTTGAGAAGCAGTTTTTGTTCATGGTTCTAGGTAAACCTGAGTTGTTTCAGGGCAGAAATGGAAAACTGGTTTATTCAAAACTTTGGACCATAATCACAGACCACGTGCCTGGTCTGTTTTTTGAATGTTTGTCACAAGACCAAAAGGGACAGTTTACGAGATCCGAGGCGAAGGAATTGCTGCTTTTTGAAAACAAACCTGTTTCTTTTGAAAGTGTACCTGCTAAGATAAGTCCTCTTCCGGAGTATGAAAAGACCAGGAAGCATGATCAGTGCCCGACAAAGATTTTGATTGTTGATGAGAAACTTTTGCACGAAAAATGTCCAGGCTATACTTTTGAATTACGCATCGAGAAAAAGTTGTGCGATTTCAATTTTGGATTTGACAGTCTGCAAGAGTATTTCTTTTTTGATTCAGATGACTTTGGCTCTGGTATTGCTTCTGCAACGGTCCCTAGAGATAAAGCTGGTGAGTTTAACAGGTGTAGATTTGTTTTGGAAAATAAGTTCATGCCCACACGGGAAGTGGACAACTCTGGGGCAGTGTCTATTGAGGATGATACAGAGACAAGTGATTCCTCTGCAGCTGGTTTACCTCTGTGTGTGTCTTCTGAGGATGCAAGTGATATTACCCTAGATGGGCAAGATGCTGCTGCTTCTGACAGAGTCAACTCTAGCAAAAATGCTTTAGCATCTGATGTCATCTTTGGTGCCACTGGAGATACAACTAATTGCAAAGCCGAGAGTAGTGACACCGTTCTGGACAGTCAGAAACCTGTTGAACCACGACCTTTCAAATATCCAAAATGGAAATATGAAAAAGGTATTCTTCAGGGAATTGAAAGTGGAGAGGGCATTTTCATGTTTTCACGTTCTGTAGAACTCAAGTTTCAGGATGGCTGTCAAGCACAAGATGACAAAGCTAAACGATCTTTCTTGTACAAATCTTTAGAATTTGTGTGTGGGTGTTTAAACGGACGCCAGGATGGAACAATTTATTTTGGTGTTGCAGAAAAAGTCGTGAAAGACCTTTCCCTTTCAGATGGACAGATAGTTGGAATTGAAATGGACCAACAGTTAGCCCACCACTACTATGATTTATTTCATGAGTTCATCAGAAACTGCTTTCCTGGCCACCATGAACTTGTGAAAGCATGTGTCACAGGACCTCTATTCTTGCCAGTATTGGGCACTGATCCTGTAAAATTTGTGATTGAAATTGACATTGAGGCTTGTTCAAATATTTGTGAGGATACAGTCTTCACGTTTCACCCAAGTAAAATTTTTGAGAAATATGGTAAGCCAGGAAGCAAACATATCTATACAAAGAATGAAAAAATATGGACTGGGATATTTAGAAGAGATGGGTCTGAAACCATGTACTATGGTGACAAGGAAAAAAAAGAATTTGTTCGGGAGGTTTTGCCAATTTTGGTGAAGAAAAGGGAAGAGGAAGATAAGAAGGAGGAACAAAGCCAGTCACAGCTTATGTTCAGTCCAGAGGCAGACAAACTGAAATCGTTCATTGACCTGTTCGAACCATCAATGTTTCCAGTTCTCTTGCTTCCGAAGCTGTCAAAAGATGACAAACAGAAAAACCTTCAGTTTTTTCAGTTTATTCATCACATTCGGTGGACTGCTGTTTTTGATTTTGACAGTGACTCTGACAGAGATGGTCTCTTCATTGATTCTTTACCCAGAAGGAAGTTTGAAATTCATGAAGCAACTGTTTTTGATTTTGAAGAGACGTCTGTTGAGGAACTTAAAGAGAAATTGTTCTTTTTCGCAAAGGCTGCATGGATCTTTTCAAACGGAAAGTCAACTGGTGAAAAGTCCTTCAAGCGGCTTGAGCGGTCAGCATGGAAGGATCAGTACTGGACATATATTCAGACTGCTATTCATGCATTCTATAAAAACAAGAGTGTGATTCCTCCTGCGCGGCGTCTTGCACTTATCATTGTTTCTGACGAAGTGAATGATGGAATTGTTGAAACGGCAATAGAAATAAAAAATGCCTTTTCTTGGGACAATATCTTTTTTGTCTTTAGATCTAAATATTCAAGGGATTATTTTAAAGACGAGCTTGGATCAGCCGAAAAACTGCTTGGGCATAGCGTTGTGATGCAGTGGCAGCATGTGCATCATGTTGTTTGTGAATGTTTGAATTTGAGGGTGAAGAACAGAGCAAAGTATGTACACACTGCAAGTGGGGCTAATGTGCCGATTGAGGCTGATGAGTGGCAGGCCTGGAACGACATTGAAATCTTAAGCACCAGGGAATGTGAAGAAGAATGGGAAGGCATGTCTAGGAAAAAGCGAAGAGAGAAGGCAGCAGAGGATGAGAAACATTTTTATCAGGGAAAACCTGTCTCTTGGTGGAATTTTTTTTGGACATCACCTCAGTGTTTAAATCATGTAATGGAACGGCCAGCAAAGTCAAAACTTTTGACGCATATTAGGAACATAATACAGAATACAGAGACACATGAAGCTGACAGGGTACCCATTGTGTCCGTTCCTCATATGCCAGGCGCAGGGGGCACAACACTTTGCAAAAGTGTGTTGTGGAATTTAAGGAAAACATTCAAGTGTGCTGTTATTAACAAAATTACAGAGAACACTGAGAATCATGTTTGCTTGTTTTGGGAGTCTGCAGAAGGGGAGTCTGCAGAAGGCGAGTTGGACAGAAAAAAATTACAACCTGTTGTGCTGCTCGCTGATAATCTTGTCAGTGATCCGTCAGCGTTGAACCAGTTTGACCTCTGCAGAAAATTGCATAGAAAACAGATAGAATACCGCCTCTCAAAACCTCTTGCAATTCTCATTCATTGTTTCCGGGATGTGAATGTTCAAGGTGAGTTTCAGCTCACACACAAACTCTCCAAATGGGAATTGGACTGGTTTGAAGAGAAACATGAGAGACTTGAATCTCAGCATGTAGATGGTGTTGAAACTTTGATTGCATTTCTGGCTATGAGAAACAATTTTGAAAGAGAGAAGCTGCAAGATACAATAGTTCAGTTTGTTAGCGATAAATCGCTTTTGCCAAATGAAAGAGAACTTGTCGGGTATATTTCTCTGATTACAAAGTACTTTCCAGTTTCAGAAGGATCTCCTGGTATACCAGTTACTTCTTGTGATGAACTCATGAGGACGTACCGAAATGACTTCTCAAGAGCAATGCCATGGGAATCTGAGAAAGTGCTGAGCAAAGGTGCACAGATTCTCCTTGTTCGCGAGTATCGGTATGAATGCTCCAGATGGTATGTACGTATTGCAAACCAACCATACGCAAGGATAATACTGGACACAATTCTCGAGCAGGACCTGGAGACACTGGGAGGCATTGTTATAAAGTGCTTGAATTCTGCTCTTGTCTCAAATCCATCACCATCAAGAAAGACAGTTGTACATATTTTAAGTAAAATGTTGATAGAGAGACAGGTTGAAGAGGAAACTGCTCAGATCACGCATCTGTCACCGTTGCTTACAGATATAAAAGAATCTGGCCCCTTCAGTGAAGCAGTCTCTGTGCTGCTAGAAGGATACAAAACCATTAAAAATGAAGTGTTTTACCAGCAGCTTGCACGGCTGTATATGGTTGCAAATGAATTTGACAAAGCAAAACAGTATGCTCAACTGGCTGTGGATTTGTCCCCAGAGAAAAAAATAAAATTCAAACACACTCTTGGTGTTGTTCACCTAAGAATATTTCTTTCAGTTTCTTCCAGAATACGGTTTAACCAGACTGCTGTTAGCGAAAACATTGATCGCCTTGTTGATGCATTCTCAGCTCTAAGAATCTTTACTGAACAACATGGGCTTAAAGATGACGATGTGCTCCACATATGCTACACAAATTGTGAAATAATCACCGTTGTTAACAATGTGTTGCAGTTTGCAGGAAATGTGTTGCTTCCTAAAGATACGTACAGATTTGGCCGTTACCTTACAGAAGAGGGCTACTGTTTTCCCTTATTTGATGAAAAACCAGGTTTCAAAGATGCCTTGAAACCATTGATAAGTCATGGCATCAGAGCACTGCGCTTTATGTACCGTGTGGGTTATTCCTACAGACTTGATAACAGTGTGGTCTCATTTCAGAGTATCAGAGTGCGGCAAGCGATTACTAAAGCTAGGCTGGACTCTGTAAAACAGTTTCAGATTTTTGCTAGGATGCTTAGAACGTTCTGCAAGCAGCCTGATGCAGCTTCATCTCTGGCAACCACTGACGCAGAAAGAATTAGGCAAGACAATTATTGCCGTTTCGAAATCGTGAAATTGGGAGGTTGCTTTTTTGAAAGAATCTTTTATCTTTTTAAATACCTTGAAGGCAAACAACGACACAAGAGAAGTCAAACTGTAGATTCACTGAAACACATCAAGAGTTCTTTGGATCATATTTATGAAATGAATTTCGCCGACATGGACAATTTGATGACCGTTTCTCTTGCTCTTGAGCTTGCCGGAGAAGGAAAAGACTTCACCAGAAATACCAAATACAATCTGTATAAACTATGTGCTCAGATAATCAGCACCCATGAGGACATCGATGAAGTTCTGCGAATGAGGGCACACATGTACAGAGTTCTTCTTATCTGGCCAAATGAACCAAGAGAGTGTTTCAATGATGAGCAGTTCAGATGGTCATTTCATCACAAGTCATCGCAGCTTGTGCACGAGAAAGAGCCCCTGCTACCGAAAGTGCATTTCTTCATTAAAAAGTCTCTTACGCCTATGTACTTGTGCCACTCAGCGGCGATTTACGGAGATGACAATGACGAACCCCTTACGGAGACTGAAATGTCTAAAGTGCTCCAGAGTTTCAGCGGGAGGTACAAGGTGGTTAAAAAAGCTGACGGAGACCAGTTTTCCTGCATTGAGATGCACTGGGATTCGGCCTGTGGAAAACTTAATCTGAAAATTTGGAAGATACGCGGTTTGAAGGTTTTCCGAGACGAGACGGTTGATTTCTACTTAGGTTTTTCACTTCATGGGCCAGTGGCATTTATTCACACCATCTGTCATTCTGGTGAAGGTGACAACGGGGACTGATGCATCATGCATAATTCAGCACGTGGCCGGCTTTTTAGGTCACGCGTAAGAAAGAGAGCCTGTTGAACGATTTACCGTCAGCTGGCCCGTGTGTTCGTGGTCATTTTTGCCTTCAGCAGCCAGTGACATGCTTTGTTCCAAATTCCGTGATTCCAAGAATAAAGCAGCCTCTGCTTCAGTTCTCAAGCGGCATTGGTTCAGGCGTGCAGACACTGCCCTGACCCAATTCTCGTGCACTCCATTGCTAATTGTAGGGGCTTTGATGGTCTCATTGATTGACGTCTACACTGTATTTTCTGCACCATAATGTGAGATGACACATTATCTTGAGAAAGGGTTTCAAGGCAAACAGGCAATGGTTTCTAGCACTCTGCTGTAATCTTTCTACTCTGCTGAAGCGGCGACTGATCTTGCCTATCCCCGCACTGACCTGGTTGAAAAATGCACTCTCGTCTGGCGCTTTCTTCGAAACCGGTCTATCTGACCAAGCCTACCATTTTAAACTCGCCGCACATGCCTGTTTTGAACCATTCACAGTAACAGAGGTCAAAATACACTTTAGGCCGATGCCACACTGGAATGATTCTTAGGAACTGTGAAAACAAGAGACACCTTACTTCAGGACAGCTAGTGATAAGAGCATTACATACTCTTGAATGGCCTTGACCCATCTCACAAGTGAGCCAAGGAGGCTTTGCTCCTCAAGTTACTACTTTACCATACAATTTTTGCTGGTTCTGTGTGGCATCAGCCTAAAGTGTATTTTTCAACCAGGTCAGTGCGGGGATAGGCAAGATCGCCGCTTCAGCAGAGTAGAAAGATTACAGCAGAGTGCTAGAAACCATTGCCTGTTTGCCTTGAAACCCTTTCTCAAGATAATGTGTCATCTCACATTATGATGTAGAAGACACAGTGTAATGTTTGAAATTTAATTTAATCTATGTTCATTGGTTTTTTGCTTTGTTGTCCGTAGATTGATTCAGTAGTGTGTGTGTGTGTGTGTGTGTGTGTGTGTGTGACAGATTTGATAAGAACTGTATTTATGTGGCTGGTTCTAACAAGACCGAAAGACCAAAAAAACAAACAAAAAAACCCATAAGAGCAAAGGAGTGTGGTGATGACGGCTGTCGTATCAGATCCCTTATGTACAGGGTCCTTCTTCGCTGGCCAAACAAAGGGAGGATTTTTATGAAGAGCACTTTATAAGATCATTTCATCATAAATCCTCGCCGCTCATGTATAGGAAAGAACCAGTTCCACCTAAGGTGTACTTCTTTGTAGCTAGACCTGATCAGCCATTTTACTTGTGCTACTGGAAAGATGTTTATGATGATAATGACACCGAAGTTCAGTGGACAGAGATGTCACGTCTGCTTGAAAATTTCAGTGGACATTACGAGGTTTGAGGAAACAAAATAGGGAACAGCACTCCCTCACCGAAATGAGCTGGATGTGTGCTGTGGGTGTTCTCCACCTAAGGGTCTAGAAGATCCGAGGCCTGCAGGTTTTCAGAAATGAAAATGTTGATTTCTTTCTTGGCTTTAGTCTGCACGGCCCCGTAGCATTCATTCACCACATCCTGCCGTCTGATCGAGAGGAGTCGCGTGTATGAAGTGGACTCCGGGGTGTTGTGTAATTGAACTCAGGTGCCATTGAGTGATTCACTGACAATATGGTGTGTGCGCATTGCTTTGATATGAAGATGATTAGTGTGCACAGATATTTTGTGTATTTCCTTGTTTGGTATGTGTGTGTGTGTGAGAGAGAGTGTCTGTACACATGCACACGCACTTTCGGCTTCATTGTGCTCTCTGGTTGTGTACATGCAGCTAAGTTTAAAGTTCAAGAGGCACTCTTCAATATGTTGGATGGGTTAGGTTTCCATATTAATGTTACTTCTACATGCGCATGTTTTGACTTTTTGCTAAAGATTTACTGTGGTTTATGTCTTCACTTTAAATGCTGGCACTCTTCAACAGGTTGGATGGTTGAGGTTTCCATATTTTCTTCTACATGTTATGTTTGACTTTTTACTGAAGCAGTATTTTGGTTTATGCCCTCACTTTTCACATCTTTTGTTGAACCGAATTTCTTTGTATGTGTGCCTCGTGTTTATGTTATTTTCATAAAAGTTGACACTGGTGCTGAAAGTCTTCATAGGTATAAAAGAAGTGTATTCATACATATACATGTATACTATGCAGTTATGCAGTTCTTTCTGCATGTACTTAAATTTTGATACCTTTTGTAGCTCATTACCAGTTCGTGTGTGAGTCATGAATGGTAGTTGTCATTTGTATGTACGTGTAGTATCAGTCTTGCCAGTAAGGAACTTTAAGTATAATGTGTACATATACTTACTTAAGGTTTCTAGTCGAGAAAAAGGAGAACACGAGTGTTTTTATGTCATTGTATGCAAAGATTGTGTGCATCACTATTCATGACTTTGACACAGATTTAGCCAGATTCAGGTCTAGTGCAGCCAGAGACGGAAACAGCACTGACAATAAAAGTAAATGTGTAGATAGGGTTAGGTTTAGAAAGAGATTTTCAGTTCACGTCAAGGGTTCGTGGTATAGGTGCAATCACAATGACGAGTAGATGACCACAGTGCATTTATACGAGGTGCAAAATTATTGGACCTAGAAAGTAAATCAATTCTTCATCCCAGGACAGATCGTTTGCGAAAGAAATGCTCAAAGTCGTCGTCGTGGCTGCTGTTCTGTTAGCAGTTCCATCATTATCTTTACTCCCTCCAGAAATCTCCACGTTTTGACATTCAAATATCTCCGAGCAGGTACGAAAATGGCCTTTATGGGCTGCTCATGAATATATAATAATATATATGTTAAACTCCCAAACACTCACCCACCCACCCGTAGGCTCTTGTAATTTTACAGTTGTTAAAACATCATTACTGTGTAGGGTTTACATTTTTTTTCACTTATCACATGGAGTTGACAAACATTGTATTTTTGTAACTGACATTTTTACTGCCACTTAATTTCTTTTTTAAACAGAACGCTGTTTCTTAAATGAGCCATGACATGCTGATTTGCATGTTGAACGTTTTTGTATCCACTGAAGTCAGAGGTACTGCTGAGCCTGATCACTTCATACATCAGTGTCACACTTTTAGTTACATAAACATTCTTCATAAAGGAGTACATTACTTTGTTAAAGAATGAAATTTTAGTGTATTTTCCTGTGATGTACATTTGAAAATGCATGTTTCCTACTGCTAACTGTTGGTATAAATTATGCATACATAGCAAACTGATTATGAAGCAGATTATTTTGTTTGTGCAATATATGTATTTTGGTAAAGTTTACAGTTTTGGGCTGCTTTCAGATGTGTTTGCTTTTTTTAAAAAACAAAACAAAAACATGTTTGAATGTCAACACAGCTGAGAAATTGTCTCATAGCATCTTGATGCAAGGAAAGTGCGTACTCCGTACGAAGGGACAAAACTGAGCAGTTTTGTTGAAGGGCTAATGTTGCTACATGTACTTGCCTCCCCTGGAATATATGGACGCTGGAGACAACGGTCATACATGATGTCACTCAAGATTTCTTCAAGCGTAAGTTCTTTATGTTCTTGTTTTATCTCGTGACTAATCTTGACATTGTTATAAAGAAAAAAATCCTGTCCCCATATTCCATTGTTCACTACATTGCTGTCCTGTGTACAGGGCCATCTCAGTAGGACAATTGATTCAATTATCACGTATGTGGTAGTATACATCAAATTTGTCCAAGGAGTGGTGTTTATCCCGCCTGTGATACCATACACAATAAATAATAAATGAATAAAATATCAGTTGGTGGAACATCCGAATTTTCTCGGAAACAACCTTCACTGGAAACTGTTGAAACTGATGAGTGAATGGTAACAATGCCTATTGTTGAATATTGAATAACTTCTATTAAAGGTCACATGCTACTGAGTCATAAAGCCTTTTGTCTTTCGGAAGGGGTGATAATGACGACCATTATGAAGACTTCTTCCTGGCAGTCATAGACCAGTATTTTTTTTTCAAGCACGCTTAGCCTGCACATCACACTGAGGACACTGTGTGTGTGTGTGTGTGTGTGTGTGTGTGTGTTGATCAGTGTGGGACGGTATACATACATACACCCGTCGGATGCATGCTACACCAGTTCTACACATCACATTAATTTTACAGCGCGTTTTTTCATACATTGGTCCTGTAATCTGGAACGGCCTCCCCTCTCACATCCGTCATGCTCAATCGCTAGCAGTCTTTAAGTCACCTTAAAACACATCTTTTCTCCATGCAGTAGAACCAACCACCCATGCCCCTCATCTCCCCGCTCTCCATCTCTGCATGCCACCTGCAAAAAAATCAGTGTGTGTGTGTGTGCGCGCTGTATGTTATATACGTTTTTTTTTTGTTTTTTTTTTAATGTTATGTGTAGTTTATGTACGCGCCCTGAGCTCTTGTGAGATGGGGCGCCACAAATACCCTTTATTATTATTAAGTTGGGTGTCTCAGCACAGCAGCGGGGGGAAGCAGCCCAAATTTCCTGAAAGGGATAAGAAAGTAGTAAAAACAACCACTTCGGAAAGAACAACCACAGAAGAAACTTGAAACCATGCCACCAAGCACCGTGACCGCACCAGACTCGCACGGACTTCACTTCAGCTTGACTTGGTTCCCATACACCCCGCTGGTTTCCTGAAATCAGTGGCTAAACACATAATCAGTTAATGAGTTACTGTTTAGCAAAAACTCATATTACATGAAAATTGTTTACGGGCCTACTGCTACCTAACGCCAGTCACGTGACTAAGAGGTCGAGGTCGTACTCTCATTGGCTTGGTTTCCGAGTTAACTGCGACCATGACCACACCCCTCAGCCCGCCCGCTCCCCTCCGCCACCAACACTCCCCCCCCCCCTTTTTTTTTCCCCTGTTGTGTCCCTTCCCCTTCCTCCTGTTCATTCTTTTTTAATTCAGTTTTTGTTTTCTTTCTTGTTGGTGTTGTACTGTCTACATGTACTGCTAACCTGTTATGTTATGTCCATGTATTAGTCTTCCATGTCAGTGTGTCTCTTTATGTTGTCAGTCTACTTGTCCTGACGTCTCTGTAGCGCTAGTCTACCATGTCACTATGTTCCTGTTCTTGTGTCATGAAAAAACCCAAAAGATAAGAAAAAAAAACCTGACTTTAAATATTATTGCCGCACCACAATAACAACGGGGAGAGGGGACAGCCGAGCGGCAGAGCGTTGGACTTTCAATGCTTGGGTCGTGAGTTCGAGTCACGGTCAGGGCCAGATATTTGAGCTGGCCTTTTCTCGTTGCCTCGTCTTTGACATCACTCATACATGGGACGGAAAAAGGACGTGAAACCTTCAAACACCCGCACCACATGAACCGTTTCACAATGATAGGCTGCAGTAAAAAGTATCTATGTTCAGAACATACCACAGTGTTAATACCGTCCACACTAGTAAACTTTGGAAACCCCTCGTCTCGTGTAACATTGCTAATACAGAGTACACGCCTGTTTTGCAAAGTTATGGTCACCACGCGTTTTTATGTTTCCATAGTAAATGGAAACAACATCATAGGACGAGCCAAATATGTTTTTCACGTTCAATGGCAAGTTTTTATGTACTAGTTTCCATAGTAATGGAAACAACATCATAGGACGGGCTAAAATTTTCCACGTTCATAGGCAAGCATCTGTGTTACTCACGCACGTCACTGTTGATCTACCGCAGAGACGATTTTGCAAGTATAACTCTGACGATGACGAAAACGTGCGGCCGTCATCGATGCTGACGTGTATGGTGCAGCCGCGCGAACGCACTTCCCCGCCATACTGAGTGCCGTCTGTGTGTATGTGTGTGCGGATGTGTGTGTGTGTGTGTGTGTGTGTGTGTGTGTGTGTGTGTCCAGGCCTGTTTCTTCGAAAATGATCAGCCGAATGGCTTCAAATTTGGGGTATCCGAATATATCAGAATCTTAGGTTAGAGAACCGAGCGTTTGATGATTGCTGAAGTGATCTGGGAGTTACCGCCCTTTTGAGACAAGCCTTGTTGGTTGTCTCACATTTACAGGCGTAATATTTATTTAAATCCCTCATTTTTTTTTTTTTTTTTTTTTAAGTAAATAGCTTGAATACGGACTCTGAACAGAGTCACTAATAGGAAATGGTCGCTCTTATATTTTTCATGTAAACTGTACCTCAGTTGACATTGCATGTGAACCCAGTTCACATGCCTGTATATAGATCTCCGAAAATACTCAACCGACCGATTTCAAATTTGGGGTTTCTTAATGAATCAAGATCTTTGATTTGATGTTCTAATATGGTCGAGAAATTTCCATCGAAATGCAGTGGCGTTTCACGATCTCTACAACATGTGGAAAGCGGGAATTTCAAGTCTGTAGTGGGTTTTCGTTTTTGCCACTGACCCACGCTCAGAAGCATAAAATGTGTGTGTGTGTGTGTGTGTGTGTGTGTGTGTGTGTGTGTGTGTGTGTGTGTGTGTGTGTGTCACTCTGTGTGTGTGTGTGTGTGTGTGTGTGTGTGTGTGTGTGTGTGTGTGTGTGTGTGTGTGTGCGCGCGCGCGCGCGCACATATACATACAGACAAGTGCGCCTGGGCCTACGCGCACATATATACATACAGACAAGCGCGCGTCTAAGAGAGAGGGAGAGCGAGTGTGTGTTTCTCTTCTCCGATACCAGTAACCAATCGTCTGTCAGTCCGGCCTGCGGGGAGTAACTCTATCAAAGGGGAACGACTTTGTTACAAGAATTCATTCACCCATGTAGAACGTCGCATACGTAAAAAAGTTAGTGACGTCAACCAGCTAGGCGAGCTAACACTACGACCTCATATCATGTGTTTGGGGTTTTGCGAGCGCATAGAGGCACGGAAAGGGTTTCCAAGTACTTTCTTTATGTCAGCATGCTTGATGTCAGAGACTGAGCTTGCATACGTGTGCGCGCGGGCTGCATATACAGACACAACGACCACGACTGTGACTACAGCAGGTCACTGAATGGAAAGAACATATTGGGCCATCTTGTTTTGCGCACATCACTGATATTCTCCACAGAAACAATGATGTAAGTGTAACTATAAGAGTGACGCAGAACTGAAACGTACGTCATCATTACTGAATGCATTCTTCTCCGGATGTGAATGCTGCCCCCCCCCCTCTCTTTCTCTCAGTGTGTGTGTGTGTGTGTGTGTGTGTGTGTGTGTGTGTGTGTGTAACTGAAAACTTAATTGTTCAGGCCTCAGTTTCACGGCATATGAAAGCAATATCTCTGCAATAAATCCGAACTGAGACACTGATGTGGTTTACTGTTCCGTATTCTTCGTTCATTTTTGTTCCAAAGAAACTGAAGCGGTCTATGTTTTGTGCTCTTGTTTTGGTAAGCATTTGAATCGTGCACGGTTTTACTTATGCCGAATGGTATGCATAATTATACCAAAAACTAAACCAGACAACTGATTTAAAAAATAAGGTAGAATGGCCCCATCCCATGAAGTTGTTTCTCCAAATTTGTTATTTTGTCTGTTTATTGTTGCTAGTGTCCTCCCCCCACCCCTCCTTTCAAGTGTAAGACCTACCACTGAAACACACTAGATCCGCTCCGCTATAGCTTCATTGAATTTTCATAACGTGTTCGGAAGTACTTTGAGTTTAACATCTACTCACCATTTCAGTACCTTGTGTTTGATACACTCTTTTGGTCCCTTTGTTGTGCAGTCCACTGGTACATTGTTTCAGTACCATGCTGGTACTGGAATGTCTGCCTAATTGTGTTAGTTTACTTGACATTTTTTCTGGAGAAAAACACTCAAAAACATAATATGCAGGTGAATCGGGAATGTTGGTAAATGAAACAGACACCCACATCACCGAAAGATTTTCTTTTTTCTTTCTTTTGTTTGTTTGTTTGTTGTTTGTTTTTGTTTTTGTTTTTTCGGTGGGAGGGGGGGGGGGGTATGTAGAGCAGTTAACCCACCCTTCTCCACTATCATTTCTTTCTTAGGTCTACATGTAGCTAAACATTTTTCACCCACTCTGATTCAATAACTGATACATACATGTATTTGACCTTGTCTTTGAATGAATTGTGAAAACTGATTTAATATGGCTGCGCCAATATCAGTAGAGCATTATAAAAAAATACATTCTAATCTCAGGATTCAACATAATAAGTGATACTGTATAATACAAGTGGATAGCTTTTCTCGTACACATTTGTTACATGTACAAGCCATATGTGCCAAAGCAGCAACCCCCCCCCTCCCCCCATCCCACCCCAGTCAATTATCCATTTTCCTGTTCCCCAATGGGGAAGTTGTTGCCACACAGCGAAGCACCCACACACTTCATGTGTGCGACTCTGGGGGTGACACCTCCTCAGTGATGTTCATGATTAAACAGACGGTACCGCAGGCGCTGTAGTTCCCGGGCCTGATTGAGGCCAGGGTATTTATTTGATTATGACAGGAAGCACGGAATGCAGCCTTGTCATGCCATGCCATGTCAAACCATGTGGATGTCCATAGCATCATCATGTCATCTTCATGCATAATAAAAATAGCCCAAGCTTCCGGCACGAGCCATGGATTCCATCCAGCATCTTAGACATCCAGCAGCACAGTTGGAGTTGGCAGAGATGCAACAGCAAAAAAAAAAAATAAAAAAAAAAATAAAAAACAAAAAATAAAAATAAAAACGCTACACTGCGGGAGTGGGGCTCCCCAGGGGAAGCAGCTGGAATATGTGTGAGAAAATCTCTGAAGGGACAAACAAGTTTAAAAAACCCGTTTTTTATGATCTTTATGCTCACTGACTGCTTATCTGAGTAAGTATAGAATCAGTAGCAATGAACTGATGTTCTGTGCTCACTTCTTTGTTGGGTATTGTCAGTAATAGTAATAGTAATAATAAAAATAAATTATATGCCTTGTGTAGAGTACATCTCATTCACAGACTCAATGTGCATACTCCCTCATTCTTACCAATAAGTATGCCACAGACACACACACACACACACACACACACACACACACACACACACACACACACACACACACACACACACACAGAGCAGCAGCAGCAGCAGCAGCAGCAGCTAAGCTGAAGAGAGGAAACTGACTACAAAACCTACAAATTTACGCAATATTTATGAGAATAAACTACATCTACACTACTTAAAGTTGGTGTCTGAAATGGGCAGAAGGGGTCATCGTCACAAGCTAACTAAAAACCATGTTCATGCAACTTGGTTTCATTTGTATTTCCACACTGGTACATGTACAAACCACTATAATAACCTGCCCACGGATGCAGTAACAACCAACTAGACAAACACTGGGACTAGCACATGCTTTCAGCCAATCCAAAAAATCGAATAGACAGACATCTATACACGCTGCGCGAAATCACTGAGTCCGATCGAGCAGGCAAAAGGCTTCAAGTTAAAAAAAAATAAAAATTAAAAATGCAAGCCTGGTGAAGAGGCTAGACTAGTACTGATCCTCATTCGAGTATTTGTGCACAACCGTGCATTCGTGACGAAACAAAATTATTGTCTCACCGGCCCCCGTAGTGTAGTGGTTAGCACTGACTTCGGACTATGGACCGGGAGACCCGGGTTCGAGTACCAGCCGAGGCGGCAAGCAGCCGATTTTTCCTCCCCGGCTAGGTCGGCTCCTACCCAGAGCGGGTGTCCTATGGGCCCAGTGGTGAGGCTGTTGCCACACAGCGGAGCTTCACCCACTTCACGGGTGCGACTTTGGGGGTGCTTCCCCTGGTATGACACGTCTTATGACTGATGTGGATGATTACACGGCCGGTACCGCAGGTGCCGTAGTTCCCGGGCTTGGTTAATGCCGGCCGGGATATTTATGACAGCCCGGAAGCGTGGAATGCGGCCCTGTCCCGCAGTCCCAAACCACACGGACCTCCATAGCATCATCTTACCATCATCCTCATCTCCATCATCATGCATAATAAAACTTGCCCCAGCTTCTGAGCCCTCCGTGGATTCCACCAGGGAGGAACACCACTGGAGCCAGCAAAGAGTTGGGCAGCAAAAAAAAAAAAAAAAAAGTCTTGGCTGATGATTTGCAACCCCTTCTCTCCTCCTGTCCCGTCCCATCAAACTACGTAGGTGTACGTTTTATTCTGTGGCGAGCAAAAACACGAAGGTTCCTATATATATCTGTACCAGTAGTCGTAAAGATGTCTCCACTAGTTTGGTGTCTTCCAAGGGAAGCGACTCTGGTCCGGACTGGTTATTTTCTGAAATAAGTACCTTTTTTTCTTTTAACTTGTTTAAGTCCTTTTTTCATTTTTAATCATGTTTGTGTGTCGTTATTTCTATGTTTTAACCGTGTTCTACCCGTATTAAGAGTTGTTTTCGGTTGTTTTCAGTTGTTTTCGGTAATTAGTAGGACCCGCGCAAAAGGGACAGAATCCAAACCAAGCGCTTTCAGCAAGATGGCTGCCACGATGCAAACGACGTTGATCGCCAAGATCGGACTCCCTTCAATCACATTTAGATAAACAGTCATCTTTCTGACCTGTTTTGGATACATTTGTACAGAGTGTGATTTTATGTAGGTGAGCCAACACGGTGATTAATTTTTTTTGTGTCTGACTGAAGCGTGGTTGATGTAGTTAGAATTCTTGATGTCTTCCTGAATGTTCTGCTGTGTTTCAGATAAATGTTTTAAGTTTTGTGTCCCGGAAATGTTGATTGCGGGGTAGGCATGGCTGTGACACGCACCCTGTTGGAACACATGAATAGGAAGATCTTAAAACTCATCTGGTTTCATCCTCGAACACAATTTAACTATTCTCGGCATGTGCGTGTCGTGCCTAGGCCCTTAGTACCTTACTTCTCTGCGCGCGCACACACACACACACACACACACACACACACGCACACACACACATCTTCCTTTTCACTTGTTATTTTGTTTTACCTTTAAGTGCTTAGAAGTATTACTTAGTAATAGGATACAGCAGCATTATTATTAATAGAGTACCAGCGATCGTCAAATGTGTCAGGACCATGGTAGCCATTCGGGCTACCACCCTGAACAAAACTGGTAGCCCGAAAAAAATTCTGGAAGCCCGAATTGGGTTTTTTCGCCGGCGGAGGAGCCACGACACCAGGTAGAAATCGCCACATGGTCTCTGTCGGAAGCTCGCACCACAGACCGGATGTTTTGAAAATACCGCAGTTGAAGCGCATGCAGGCTGTGTGGAAACTGTACTTGGCGGTCCCACAGCAGACGACATCGATGATAGAGAAGCTAAACACTTGACGGGAGTGGCTGCTAGGTTCTGATTCATCTCAGAATTCCTGCTCACCATTCGGGCCACCGCTACTGGAGCTTTCACTCGGCCGACGGTAAATTTGGTAGTGAAAGCGAGCGGGCGAGCGCATTTGACGATCGCTGGAGTACTCCAATGACAGAGTGAATATGTGAATTTGAAAACAGCATAAAGATATTGTCACTTTGTTTTTGAAATTTTGTCAGGGTAACCAGCCCAGTGGCATTTTCAGGCTGTGTGGAACTTGCTGAGTCAGTGTAGCTGCACTTCTACAATTGATCTCTGGACCCTCTAATTCTCAAGTACCAGCACTTACCTGGCAGGAGGTTAAAACATGTAGGTTAAAACATGTAAACGTGTACACCTCGTGTTTGGCCAGGGGCAATGGTTTTGTGAAAAGTTCTTTGGTACATAAGCAAAATTTTTTTCATAAAATCAGTTTGCTTTTTATTACATGTTTTGTTATGAATTTTTCTTTGGGAACAGATCGAGACAGAGTGGTTTTGCTGGAAAACTAAGGATTGAGATAACAGCCTGGATTTTGTCAGTGATTGCTTTAGGTATTTTGCCAGCCGATACCCGTGCTTGAAGCTTCCTTTATCAGAATATCAAACTGGTATTAGTGAAAACAACTTTGGATGTCAACACCACTCCCCCCTCCCCCCCCCCCCCCCCCCCCCCCCCCCCCCCCCCCCCCCCCCCCCCCCCCCCCCCCCCCCCCCCCCCCCCCCCCCCCCCCCCCCCCCCCCCCCCCCCCCCCCCCCCCCCCCCCCCCCCCCCCCCCCCCCCCCCCCCCCCCCCCCCCCCCACCCACACAACACCCTTCTCCCTTGTCCAGTTTGCGTTCTATTGATAACGCTCAGGTGCTGTAGTAGTTCACCCGTTAGAGGGTTCAAACGTATACCAATCATGTACATTTGACTTTTTTTTTCTTCAGTGTTTCCATTTTCAAAGTTTCACATTTAACGGCTGTAGGCGGTTAGCATATTCACTGTTTGGCCTAGAACAATGCTGAAGAGCATCCTGTCATTCTGTGTTTAAAGTTTAGTTCATGAATTTTCATATGAAAATTCATGAACATATATAATATAAACTAGTGTCCAAAAGAAACGATACCAAGGGTTGGCAAGGACATACAATAAAAGCAGAACTATACAAATTTCAGACTGGTATATTTCATTAGCAAAATTATGTTTTCGGTATTCCCGAGCGCAGACGCTGTATTTGGGACGTGGGATACGTAAACCTATGTTTTTATGCCTCGGGGATCACTTTGCACAAAAGCATTCTGACAACAGTTTGGTATCGTTTCTTTTGGACACTAGTTTATATCTAGATCTCTGTGTGCAGGTAACTAGCATGCAGACTGTTATGCTCTGTATTAATTATTAAAAGGTAAAAATTGATTAGTCTGTAAAAGGTCTTTGTACTTTGTTTCAGGGATCGCACTGTAAAAGTGACCGGTTTTTCCCTCACATGGAAAATAAGGTCACAACTTGAGGATCTTTTCTCAAGAGGTAACGCTACTTCTGAAATATCGATAACATGTTACTGTTAGCCTGCCCAGCCCCCTTCCTTGTTTTATTATTGTTGTGTTAGAATTTTCTGTTCTTTTTAATTTAAACCTGTAGAGGTGAATACCAAATGGTACAATTTTTTTCCCAGTATTTCTAAATTTCCACTGGTGAATACCCAAAATTACTTGTAAACACAATCATCTGAATGTGGCATTTTGTACGGATATATTCGTTCCTCGCTTGTGTGAAAGATACTTTCAGCAATGGAACTGAGGCCAGTGCCGGCTTCAGGTCAAGACCTTGCATGAGTTTAGGATCCATCTACAACAATGCCAAATCAGACACAAACTCTTTCATTTAGTGTGAATGTGTGTGTTCGAATGGTCTCGTAGCCTTGACGTTCAGTTTTTAATTCTAAATTCTCATTATTTCTAGATCAGTAGATGACAATATACTACAGTGTTTATGAATTTATTTTTATTTTTATTTTTTTACAGTGTCCCAAGTGGACAGAGTTTTTCTGTCGCCAGACAAGGTATGAAATGTATTAAATTTCAAACTTAAAACGGCACGGGCAGTTGGGGACGATTTTTTAGCTGCATGTGAATTGTGATTCAATTTGCACTAGGCACTAGTAACCCATCAGTATGGACCCTATATCAGAGTGCGGTTTGACTGGCAAACCATCCTTGACTGACCACAGCCTTTATTTTTTTTACAAAAAAGATTTCCTTCTTAACACACTTAACAACACTTAACCCACTTTGCCTCAGCCTGTCAACTTCCACCCGACAATTTTACACACTTCATCCTGCTCAGCTGCCCAAAACCGGCAACCTAAACACTGCTGTGAATACAGGCCTTCGGAACTACTGAATGCGGTATCATATAATTATGTCAGGACTGCTGCCCTCTTTGTCTCTACTAAACATTCCACGATTTGGCCAGACTTTGGGTATAGATGCTTGTACACTTTTAACACATTTTGTAATTCTGCAGGCCTGTTCAGGAGCAGAAGAAGACGGCTAGTATTTGAAGGGAGACATCTGCAAGTAACTTGTTATCAGTTCTGTTGAGTTATTACTTCCCCTGACATTTTACAGCTAGGCATTGTTTTGGTATCTAGTTTGTATGCATTCCTGTTCCAGGGGCCGCACTCCTCTGGCCCCTGCAACAATGACCAAATTGGGCTCACTGAGACCGGGCTGAGCTCGGTAATGCCCAAGAAGGAAAAATCGAAATGCTTGGTGACAAGGAAAGTGGACAGTGGGGAACAACTTTGAGGTCCCCGTGTTATTTCGTATTACGAAATTTTGCATTTTCAGACACACATGTTTTGGAAACGAGATTCACTCTTAAAAAAAGTAGGGAAGTGAGTGGAAATTTAATTTTCACTGTAAAATTTCAAGTTACTTAAAACCAGTGTTCCCGGTTATGCACAGGTGTGCATATTTGTACGCACAAGACTCTTAAATTGACACACAGATGTGAGAACAGCGCGTCACACTCACACTAGTCACAGGGTATGCATGTTTTTAGTCTCTCATAATGCGCTATTTGGTAAGCGTGCGGGTTCCTCGCCTTGTCGACTCGCTGTGGCTGACATCCTACAATACACATGCATTTCTCCAACTTGAATGCTTTTGTAAACAACAACAAATGGTTTTGACTTTCAGACTTTTTATGCCAAAAGACCATGGCCCCCTTAAAATTTACTACATGTATGTAAAGGCCCCTGAAAAATATGGAGAGAGGGTCCCAACTACCCTTGTATTTTTTTAATCACAGGAACACTGAAAACTACTAAAATTTAACCAAGTCGCCTCCCCTGACAATGACATGGGATTTCGCAGGAACAACTCTGATTCACAGTTCACTTCCATCACAGCATGCCGCTCCCTTTCATACACACCCTTGTACACATACCTCATATTTGCGTGTGTGTGGTGCACTCAAGTCCCAGTTAGAGGATTTCACATTAGCTCTTTTAGATAAAATAAAAAAGTCCCATACACATTTTTCCTGTCGCTATATTATATAATTACATTTGATTTATTTTATTTTCAGAATGCTGCCCTTGTCCGCCTTGCATGGAAAAGTTCCGTCACCTTTGTCACAGAAATGGTGTGTATGTTTCCATTTTGTATCCTAGCTACTGTAAAAACCTTAACTTTTCGACGGCCCTTACTTTTCAACCACAGTGCGAAATCTGGGAAAGTTAGGTAAAACAAAATCTCCTTACTTTTCGACCAGGCACCAAAAATCTGTCCCTAAATTTTCAGCCAGACCAGTAAGACTGTGATGCAACCTGACGATAATGTCAGAAGTCCAGAAAAAGTGAAATAAATTGAAAAACTTTGTCGATTTGCCAGTCTGGCTCTTAATCGCTTTGTTGATGCCGCCATTTTGAGGCTGGAAGTTACAGAGTTTAACATTACCATTGCAGAAACTACAAATACTAGAGTTCCAAACTTGACATAAGGATAAACATCGATAAGATCTTTACTGACAGATTTCATTTGAATGACCTTGACCCAAGGTCAAGGCCATACAAGCTGTTTCAGGGGATAATTGTAATATTGCTGTTTTCTCAGGAACAAAGAACACCAGAAAAACCTTACTTGACATGATGATAGATGGTGATAAGAGCTTTAAGAATATACTATTTTAAATGACCTTGACCCATCTCACAAGTGAGTCAAGGAGGCTTCTGCCTGTATAGTGTATACTTATTATCCTTCTGTAGTAATATTATTACAGTCAAACCTGTGTAAGGCGGTCACCCAAGGGACGGGGCCAAACTGACCACCTTAGACAGGTGACCGGGTTATCCAGGGTGGCATGTCAACAGCTAGCATGTCAGGGGATCCTGTGGGGTGACCAGGTTAGACAGTGGCATAGCTTATACAGGTGACCGCCTTGGCAGGTTCAACTGTAGCATGTTTCCATTTTATCGTCAAGACCACCAGTGTACAGGCATGTTGCTTGGCATTTTGGCTCAGCTCTCAGGTTGCCTGCACAGCGGAGACGTCTTCTTGTGTAGTTGTATTTGTACTAGCGTTACGTAGTCCTTGTTCAGATATGAACATCTCCTTTTCAGAGGTGGGAAATCAATGGAGAACAGCTTTATGTCCGACCAGCAGATCCCAGTCAACATCGCCGTCAAAATGCGAGACCAGCAGAGTCATTGTTACAGCAGAATGATACAGACAAAGGAAACAGTGGGTCTGTGAGGACTTACAAAGACTATCGTGCTGGTCAGAGCCACTTCTGGAAAGACATTCCTCATCTGAATTTTGGTCCAGTTGCCACAGGCAAAGCAAAGAAAAGGAGGAAGCGGACAAGAAACCACAATGGTGTGTCAGTACCAGTCATGTGAGGTGAAGAAAAGACGCAAGCCAAAGACTAAGAAGAGGAAGTCAAAGAAATGTGCATATCTGGTGAGACTTTAAATCACTTGCTGTCAGCTTGTGTTTCTGTGTTTCTCTTAAATAACTACAGCAGTGTGACCAAAATATATACAGCAGGGTTGCACATTTTCCACAGCTTCTATTGGACAAAGTGTCCTGGAAACAGCAAAGTGATAGGATACAGTGTCCTGGCCACTTAGTGGCAATAAAAATTTTAATAGGACAAATGTCCGCTTGAGGTGGGAAAAATAGGACATCTGAAATTTTTACAGGTCGATGTCCTGTTTTAGTTTAGTTTAGTCCTCTTTATTCCCTGGGGAACATAGGGCTGCAACCACACTCCGCCAGCGCACTCGGTTCTGGGACGCCCTCTTTAGTTCGGCCCACGTCGTTCCGGCGGCCTTGGCTTCAGCGTCCGTACTCCTCCGCCAGGTCTGCTTCGGTCGGCCCACTTTGCGCTTTCCCTGGGGGTTCCAATCAAGGGACTGCCTGGTGACATTTGATGTTGGCTTTCGCAAAGTGTGTCCGATCCATCCCCATTTCCTTTTCTTGATCTCCTGCTCGATGGGGACCTGTCTTGTTCGCTCGCAGAGGTCTTGGTTGGTGATCACCAGTGGGTATCTGATGTTGAGAATGTTGCGGAGGCATCTGTTGATGAAGGTTTGCAGCCTGTGGGAGCCTGTCTTGGTGGTGCGCCATGTCTCCGAGCCATAGAGTAGGACCGACTTCACATTTGAGTTGAAGATCCGGATCTTGTTTCGCAGGGATAGGGCTGTGGATCTCCAGATGGGGCGCAGAGTGCGAAAGGCATGTCTGGCTTTGTTGGTGTGGCTCTTGATGTCTTCGTCCGTTCCTCCATCCTTGCTGACAACGCTGCCGAGGTAGATGAACTTGTCCACCTCTTTGATGTCTTCCTGGTGCAGCTGGATGGGGTCGTGCTGTTTGTGGTTGACTCTCATGACTTCGGTCTTGCTGATGTTGATCTTGAGGCCGGTCTTCTCAGCTTCTTCGGCGACTCTGTTCAGCTTCTCCTGCGCATCTTGTTGCTTGTGGGAGAGGAGGGCGATGTCGTCCGCGAAATCCAGGTCCTCGAGCTGTTTGCTGAAGGTCCACTGGATCCCTGTCCTCTTACCGTCGGTGGCTTGCCTCATGACCCAGTCGACCACCATCAGGAAGATTGTGGGTGAGAGGATGCAGCCTTGACGAACGCCGGTCCGTACTGTGAATGGTTCTGTCAGTTTCCCGTCGTGGATTACCTGGCAGGTGGCATCTTCGTACAGCTGTCGGATGATGTTGACAAACTTTGGTGGAAAACCGTAGTGAGACATCAGCTTCCAGATGACCTCCCTGTCAACACTGTCGAACGCCTTCTGGAAGTCAACGAAGGTGCTGTACAGGGGGGTCTGCCACTCCAGGGACTGCTCGATGATGATCCTCATCGTGGCTATGTGATCAGTGCAGGATCGGTCGTTGCGGAATCCTGCCTGTTCCTCCCGGAGTGTCTTGTCCAGCGCGGTCTTCAGCCTCTCCAGGATGATCCTGGTGAGAACCTTCCCTGGTATGGACAGGAGCATGATGCCTCGCCAGTTGCTACAGGATGAGAGGTCCCCTTTCTTTGGCAGCTTTACCAGGTGTCCCTTCTTCCAGTCTTGTGGCACGCTCTCGCTCTCCCAGATCTTCCTCAGGAGCGGGTGCAGCATGTCGGTGGAGGTCTGGATGTCGGCCTTGAGGGCTTCTGGTGGTATGCCGTCGGGGCCTGCTGCTTTGCCAGACTTGAGGGACTTGATGGCTTTGATGATCTCGGTCTTGGTAGGGGGGGTTGGTGCTGATGTCGAGTAGCTGGGCTGCCGGTGGTATGTCTGGTGGGACTGGTGGTGGAGGCCTGTGAGCGTTTCCTTAAAGTGTTCAGCCCACCCTTGTCCTTTGGTCTTCCTCTTTGGTGATGATTTTGTCCGTTCTTGTCTTTGACTGGTCTGGTGGGGTTGTTATTTTTCCCAGAGAGTGTCCTTGTTATTTCGTAGAGCCGTTTCATGTTCCGTTGTCCTGCTGCTGTTTCTACTTCTTCTGTGAGGTTGTTGATGAAGTTCCTCTTGTCGTTCCTTGCGCTCCTCTTGACCTGCCGGTTGACGTCCCAGTATTGAGCCTGCAGGTCGCGCTTGTGGTCTTGGTCGTCAGTGTGGTTGATCAGGTCTTTCAGGCGTTTCCTCTCTGTGATGAGGTCCCAGGTGTCAGATGTAAGCCACTCTTTGTGTTGTCTCGTCTTCTTTCCCAGCACTTCCCTGCATGTTGCTGTCCAGGTTTCTCGCAGGTCGTGCCAGTGCTCCTCGATTGTCTCTTCAGGTAGTGTGTCGAGAGCGCTGAATCTGTTCCTCAG
This sequence comes from Batillaria attramentaria, assembly GCA_018292915.2. Classification (NCBI taxonomy): domain Eukaryota; kingdom Metazoa; phylum Mollusca; class Gastropoda; family Batillariidae; genus Batillaria; species Batillaria attramentaria. The sequence continues at coordinate 3,331,377 of JACVVK020000009.1, read as the reverse complement.
CTCACATCTGAGGCGTTGGTCTTGACGCTCTCCTTCAGACTGTGCACGTTGTACTTGTGGGATGGTCTGTCCGCCTGGTCTCTGTAGGCCTTCAGCTTGATCTTGATCGCTGCAATGACGAGGTGATGGTCTGAGGCTGCATCAGCTCCCCGCTTTGCTCGGACGTCCAGCAAGCTTCTTCGCCACTTCCTGCCGATGGTGATGTGGTCGATCTGGTTTACAGTTCTTCCGTCCGGTGATGTCCAGGTGGTTTTGTGGATGGTCTTGTGGGGGAAGATGGTGCCTCCGATGACCAGGTCGTTGGTGGTGCAGAATTCTGTGAAGAGCTCTCCGTTCTCGTTCTGTGTCCCTGTTCCGTGTTTGCCCATGATGAGTTCTCTGTCTGTGTTGTCGGTGCCCACTTTGGCGTTGAGGTCTCCCATGAGGATCTTCAGGTCTCTTCTCGGTGCTTTGTCGAGGACGGCTTGGAGCTGCTCGTAGAAGTTCTCCTTTTCTTCCTCATCCGCCATGTTGGTGGGAGCGTAGCACTGGAGGATGGTGACTTTCCTGCCCTTCGAGTTGAATCTGGCGCTCAGGATCCTTGGTGACACTGGTTCCCAGGACAATAGTGCTTGTGTTGCTTCAGGTGTCATCAGCAACGCTACTCCGTGCATGTGTGGTTGGCCGTCTTCGTGTCCGGAGTAGAGGATGGTGTCTCCGGAGGTGAGTCGTGTGCGTCCTGTTCCTGTCCATCTTGTCTCACATAGGCCGAGCAGCTTCAGATTGTATCTATGCATTTCTTGACTCACTTGTGCTGTCTTTCCTGTTTCGTATAGGGTTCGGATGTTCCAGGTCCCTATCCTGGCTTTGGTCTTGGCCGTCAGAAGAGTAGTCGGCGCACTGGCTTCCCGAGGGCTTTCACCAGCTCGCGTCATGGGCTCTACTAGAGAGGACTCTTCCTGGACCAAGTTGCGTTGTAGATCTGTGGTTGTAGTTTCTGTAACAGGTTTTGTTTTTAAAGAGTTGGGTTGTTAGCCCTACTCAAACCCCCAACCTGGAGGACCAGTGAGTGCGCTTCGTCTGGCCTCTACCCTTCGACCTGTCCAGCATGGGTGGCCCTACCAGGAGACGAATCTCCCGCCGGCATAGCTCTCGGGGTCATGGAGACACGCAAGCCCCATCTCCAACGGCAAGGATGCACTCATCGATGGGGGGTCGATGTCCTGGGACCGACTTAAATGTGCAACCCTGATACAGTTACCAGTATTGGCAATTTTTTTTTCTTCTTCCAGTATTGTAAAGCTAAGAGAGAGTCTTCTTTGTATGCACGTTTTGAGGGAGGAACAGACATTTGGTGCTGATTGTTCAAACGGGCTAATTCCATCTTTGCTAAACCAACTTATATTTTGGAACAAGTTTTGCTTGTGAGTGCACCTGTACGCTCAGAATTCCTGATGATTAGTATGGCTTTTAATGCAATACTGCTTTTAACGTTGTTTACACTTGGCATGCACAGTCAATCATTTACTAGAAGTTCTGTGACTGTTGTTACACTACTAATGTCAAACATTTGCTAGAAGTTCTGCGACTGTTGTTACACTACTAATGTGGTCGTTCTGTCACTGAGTATGCTTCTGTTGGCTTATTGCCAGCACGGTCCAGGTGTCTAAGTGCTGCGATATGATAGATACAGATAGATACATGTACCATGATAACAGCTTAAAATGATCAGTGAGCATAAAAATGGTAGTATTAGCCCCTTTAATTTAAATTTTCAGATTCTGAAGAGACAATAGTTAAATGAAAATTCTGGTTTCCTAGAATCCTACATGCTACACATTATGAGCAGACGGGAAACATTACCACTTTGAGATGCACTAGCTATGAAATTTTATTTGGGGGGGGGGGGGGGGGGGACAAAACCAAAAAACTCAGGACAAGCAATGAGACGAGCTAAGGGTGTCACATGTATTAACATTTTAAAGCCAGTGTTCATGTTTTGCATCCTCTGCATTAGCACACACACTTTGGAGGCTCACTGAAAATGTCTGATAAAATGCTTTGCACAGAGAATTGTTGTTTTAGAAATAATAGTTACATAGCATTTCATCCTTTTTTTTTTCTTTTTTTTTTAACAGGTTTCCGCACAGTCGTTTGAGTTTGGAGTTTGCAGTAAGCAGAGGATCTGTACGCAGGATCAAGTGAGTACCCTGGGGATGAGAAAGCCATTGAGGTGGGCAGTGTTTCCAGGACTGGGTGGGAATCACAAAACACTCACGAAGCAACTTGAGATGGCTATAGAATGTAAAGAATATACAATAGCATTTATTTGAACATTTTTTGAAGCAGAAGGGAAGGAAGCTAAGGCCAGAAAAAACAAAAATTGTTGTATCTGGTAACATGGCTAAAAAAAATAGGGTAGGTAGGTAGGGTTTTTTTTAACACCCCCCCTCCACACACATACACACACACACATATCCAAGAACAAAGAAACAGGGTATTAACAAGAAATGATGCTCTGTGAAACTGTATTTAATATTAATTTAACACTCTGTCTTACCATATTTCTTTCTAATCTTGGGTTCGCGATGGCACACAACTTCCCTGACGACAGGCGCATGAAAACCGAAACTGGTCGTGCTTGTATTTTTTCTTTTTATTTCTCCAGCAGCCAAAAAAAAATTTTTGGGGTCGGGGGGAAAATAGGGTCGGTCAGGTTACCAGAAACAACAATATATATATATTTTTTTTGGCCTAAAGTGCATTAACCCTTTACTGACTGGATGACTGGGCTACTTTCTTCTGGTGCATTTTTAGGATGCCTTGTGGGTTATTGAATCATATAGGAAATAACTTTTTTCTTTGATTGACAGTGCTTCATGGGAAAAGCAAGAGCAAAACTAGAACTTAGTAGAAGAGTGGATTTTTTTTTTTTTTTTTTAAATTTCAGCCTTTTATAGATTGTTTTATTAGATCTTCATAGTTCCCAGGCCTGATTAACACCAGGATGCGTTGAATGCGACCATATCGTGCAGTCTTAAACCAGTTGGACCTCCATACCATCATCATCATCATGCAAAATAAAAATTGCATCTTTTGAGCCCTCTGTGGATTCCACCCATTACCTGTGAGAAATACCGGTACTACTGGAGCTAGTGAAGAGTTGGGTCAGCAAAAGAAAACAAACAAAAAAATAAAGTGGAAAAAAGGTGGTGTTTACAATTAGTGATTTCATGACTCTTTTAATAGTTACATGTACTATGATTTCAAAGGCCAGATTTCTCTGTTACTGTGTTTGGTCATATTTTGATTTTTTATTTTATTTTTTGGGTTAAAGTTGAGCCAGCCTGAGGAGCCTGATGTGGTGGATGTTCTCACTGGGCCACTGCAGGAGCTGAATCAATTAGAAGAACAGCAGGAAGAGAGACAGAAGACAGACAAGCAGCCATGCAGACACCATTGTCAGAAAGACAAGCTGCAACAGAATCATTTGGTGTCAACTGTGGTGAGCACCTCATCCCCTGCCCAACAGCCAAAAGCAGAAGTTCCCTTTTATCTGCATGGCACGAATGTCCAGGTTTTTATGCCAAAAGGAGGATCAACAGCTGATCTCTACAAGGCTGTGGCCATGAAAGTGCAAGTACCGAGGGAATTCATTCATCTGACAGCAGGAGGTCGGTGTGTAACAGATGAAATGGTGGGCTCCCTTCTGCCGTTTTCAACTCTCCTTTACACTGTGAAGGGAAAGGGTGGAATGCAGGATCAAGAATCTGAAGACGAAGCAGGTACATATTCCTTTTTTTTTTTTTTCACCCGCACTGTGTACCGGTATGTCAGTATGTCAGCAGAGTTACCTTTTGACTGTTGAAGTTATGTCCCATTTGTTTGTGTCCTGAGGAAGGCGAAAGCCGAAATGTTGACCCGTGCCATCCTTTGTGAAAGTTAAGTGGTTTCTGTCCCTTTTATATCGCTTTTATTTGTTTAACTTGTAACCACTTTGCAGTCATTACCGTTTCCTTTTCAGTACAGTTACAGTCAGCTGATCACATTGTGTATTGTAGGTGTATCAGCCAGTGGATAGTTTAGACACAGTAGATGGCTAACATCTTGAAAATGTTGAACACCTCTTCTGTTTTTCTGTTGCAGTTAATCAAACTATTTCAAAAGATGCTACTGAGGAACAAGTGAAAGAATGGTTGATGCACTCCTGCCGACTTTCAGCAGACCATCTACCAGTATTTGCCTATATGGATGGTGCAACTTTATATTCTTTTCAAAACCATACAGATTTAATGGAGGTGATTGAAATACGTTCAGGGCTAGCCAGAAAAATAATATACCTCAGGGACGAACCTGAAACCAGTTCCAGAATGCTTGAGTGGAGCGTTGAAGACGTGGTTTCTTTTATTCAGAACACTGACCGGACTTATTCACTCACAATACAAAACGAAGTTGATGGTGCTGCATTCTTGTCCCTAAGCAGTGTCAAAGAAATGGAACAAGAACTTGGTGTAAAAGGCATGCTTGCCAAGCGAATTCTTGTTGAAAGAAACAAGTTCTTGCAAGAAGAAGAAAAGCAGAAAACAACTGTCAAGAGACTCTCAGAAGAAACTGCTTCAAAGTTGGAAACAGGCAATCCAGCAGAGACAAAGGTCAGAGAAAGTGAGCGTGCAAGAACACCTGGTAGCTCATCAGGTTCTGAGCAGAACTCCAAGGAACAGTTACCAACCCCTGGTTCCACTGTCTTAAAGAAAGATGACCCCTTTGCTCATCTCATGATGACTGCGCAAGACATATTACGTCTACAGTATGCTGGGGTTCCATCAGATAGAAAAGGCATTGTTGATTGTGAATTGAAGGTTATTTATCAGAAACAGAAGACTCTGAATGAGCTGGAACAATGTTTTGCATTCATGATACTCTGTAAAACAGATTTTGTCCAAGGTGGACGTCGTGAAGTACGTTCAAAGCTTTGGGATGTAATAACCAGTAAAACCCATTCTCATTGGATTGGAGAACTGCCACAGCAAAGACGAGGTGACTTCACTGTTGATAATGAAAATGTTTTTTACAGAGAGAAACAAGTGTCATTTGGAAAGGCAGCAGACATTGCCCCGAAGCTTTCATCTTTATCTGAATATGAAAGAAATGTTTGCAAACTGGACCATTTTTCCAAGCTGATTTTGGTCATCGACAAACAGCTCCTGAAGGAGGAATGTCAAGGTTACATGTTCAATTTAGGAAGTAGAAAAAAACCTGTCAACTACTGTTTTGGTTTTGACCAGTCCGCGCTGTACTGGACATTCGATTCTGAGGATTTCTCCATGTTTGAACATGGTCCTATGCCTGCTAAGGTGATTGGTTTATTAAGCAGACATAAACTAAAATACGTAGCAGAAGACCAACCAGAACAGCTTAACCCAGATCTAGATGGAGGCACCTATGCTCGGACCAGTGAAGATGAAAATCAGACTGCAGTAGCATTGGACCAGTCTCAACAGTTTTCCGAAGAAAGTTTAGCAAGTAATATTCTTCCTGAGCCTGCAGCAAACCTGGAAAAGACTGTTGAGCCTCGGACATTTGGAGATCATGATGATAGCAAGGTGAAGTATGATAGAGGAATTTTAAATGTTACTGAGCGTGCATCAAGTGACCTGATGAAACCTTCTGTTGAATTAAAGTTACATGCTAGGGTTGACGCAAAAGAAAATGTTGCAAAGAGAGCTTTTCTGAGAAAATCACTTAAGTTTGTGTGTGGTTGTATGAATTCTCGCCAGAATGGAACTATCTATTATGGCATCCCTGAGAGTAGTGATGATAACAACAAAGATGGGTTTTACGCATATGGAGAAATTGTAGGTGTTGAAATGAGCAAAGAATTGACAGAACACTACTCTGCAATATTTCTTGAGTATCTTGAAAAGTGTTTTGGAGATGAAGCACATACCGTTCGACAGTGTGTTAAGGGGCCGTACTTTGTTGAGGTAAATGGAACAGATCCTCAACGATATGTTATTGAGATTGATGTGAACCCTCGTGCAGAATGGTGCAAAGACACCGTTTTTGCATTCAGTTCACTGTTGATATACAAAAAATATGGTGATCCTCCCAAAGGGGATCGATCAAAAGATGGAACTGGTGTATGCATCAGAGGTGAGGAGGATGGCAAAGTAGTGACTAAAGATTTGAAAGAGACGGAGAAAAATGAATTTGTATGGAAACGTTTACCCTTCTTATGTGAAAAGAGAAAAGAGGCAGAGCGAGAAGATGACTGGAACAGTAAGCGTACGCTTACATCTGAAGCGGAAAAGCTACAAATGTTTATAACAGGATACGATGAGTCAATGTACCCCATACTGGTCATTGCTAAACCTACCTCTGCTGTGAAACAGTCCCTTTCTGAAAATTTGACTTTTATTAGACATATTCAGTGGGCGGCTATCTTGGATTTTGACCCTGACTCTGAGGTAGATGGTTTGTATCAACTGTATACAAGCCAACCCATGGCGAAGATGGTGACAGTGGTGACTGTTGAAGAGCTAAGATCCATGATGATAAATAAGTATAGAGAAAGGTTCTGCTTCCCAGACAATATTGTCTGGTTGTTTTGCAATGGAAAGACAACAGGTGAGCAATCATTTCCACAACTTGAAATGAAGGAGTGGAGAAGACAGTATTTTCCCAAAATTAAGCAGTTTGTGTCGTTTTTTCAAGACCACTCAGTGATACAGCCAGCGAGGCATCTGGTGTTGTTCATGATTTCAGCTTGTGCGGGTGAGGAGATAATGAAGACTGGCGATGAGTTTGTCACTACTTCGAATATTGGTTGGGAGAAGGTGCTTTTTGTGTTTGATCATTACCGCCGAAAGGATGAATTTTGTAAGCATCTTTCTGAAGATATTTTAGAGCATAGTGCTGTTCTCCCTTGGAGTCATGTGCAGGGTGTGATGAGTAAAGTGCTGGACTTAAAAAAGAAGGATGACAGCAAGGAAGTTCCTTCAGCTGATACCAGTGCACCGCTTAACATCCCTTCACAAAAGTGGCAGACATGGGGGGATTTATACATCCTCGCTGCAAATGAATGTTCAGAATGTGATCTTTCTGATCCAAAGTGGAAGAAAAAATTGGCTGAAGAAGAAGTACGTTTTTATAATGGTGGTGAAGTGTCTTGGTTAAATTTCTGTATTGAATTGCCTAATCCTGACCACCATGTGATGCACAGAAAGGATTTTTCATCCATTAAAGAAAAAGTTCTAGACAGCACTAAAGTACCAACAAGTACTTTGAAAAGCATTCCAAGAGTAGTTGTAGGCCATATGCCTGGGGCAGGGGGAACAACTCTTGGCAAACATATCCTTTGGCATCTAAAAGCTAAATTCAAGTGTGCTGTCGTTGAGAAAATTTCTAAGGAAACTGAGCGACAGATTTGTGAATTTTGGGAGTCTGAGGAATGTGTGAGCCGACAAAAACTCAAACCTGTCATTCTTTTGCTGGACAATGTGACCAGTGATGAGCCTGAAATGAATGAATCAAAACTGTGCCATATGCTCTTTGTACGGCAGAAAAGCTACCAGCTGACCAGGCCTTTAGCAGTGGCAATTATTTGCAAACAGAGTGTGGGTAAGCTGAAGAATGCTTTTTTTCTCACACAAAAGCCGGAAGAAGATGAAAGGGCGTGGTTAAATGGCAAAAGCATGAAGCTTGAAGAAGGTAAAAAGGTGCACCCTGAAGCTAATTTCCTTGGCATTTTGTCAATGCGTGATGGTTTTGATAAAACAAAACTGCAGACCATGATCGTTCACTACCTGAATCATACTTCTTTAGAGATTGTTGAAAGGAAATTGATTATATACATTGCATTGGTCATGATGTACTTCCCGCCATCACAAGGAAAGCCAGGTATTCCTGTGGAGAGCTGTGAAAAAATGTTTGAGTCAGGAATAACTGTCAGGCTACCATGGGAAAAGAGAGTTTCCAGTGTCGCAGGGGCACTTCTTGTTCAAGAATACAAGAAAAACCTAAGAAAGAAAGTTGTACGACTTGCTAACAGTGCATGTGCTGAAGCAGTGCTGAGTATTGTTCTAAATAATGGTTTGACCTTAGCAGACCTTGTTGTGGAGTTTTTGCGGTCCCCACTTGTAACAGGCCTTGCTCAGTTAGAAGAGAATGCAAAGAAAATAACAACAAATATATTTCGACACATGTTGCTTGAAAGAGCTTTCACAGCAGATGAAAAAGATACAGAAATGTCACCCCTTATTCTTAATATTGAAAAGTTGAATGGTTTTCAAAGGGCAGTAGATGTCCTGGTCTTGGGATATCAAAGTTTAGGAGGAGAAGCTTTTAACCAGCAGCTGGCAAGGTTTTACAGGGATCATGACATGTTTGATGAAGCAGCAGACTATGCAGGTACTGCGATTGAGAATGAACCTAGTGTTATTAATTACAAACATACACTAGGGTCTGTTTACCTTAAAAAGTTTAAACATATCAACAAAGAAATGAAAAGAATCAAAGGAGAAAATAAACTGGGAGATGTTGGGAGGGAAACTCACATTGAAAATACTGAAAATGCTGTAACAGCACTGGAGCTATTCAAACAAGCCCAGATAGGAAGGGATGCCATCAATATTTCATATGCATATTGTGATACAGTAGAGACTGTGAATTTGATTCTGGAGTATATGAAGAACTTTGTTTATGAATCACATGACCAGTATAGCTTTGGACGGTACTTGACAGAGCCATCTTATTCAGTTGATTTCATTGACCAAAGTCCTGAGTTAAGAGACACCTTAAAGTCACTGATTAGAGATGGCCGTGAAGCACTGAGATTTTTATACTACCTGATTGATTCATATAGAGGAACAGGCCAGGACTCGGCCAAAACGGCAAGGAGTAGAAAGGTTCTGTCAGGAGCAGAACGTTGCAGGTTTCAGTTCAAAGCATTTGCAAGGAACTTACGAACAGTCGTAAAACTAGCCTGGGCCTCTCCAGAAGATTACCGCATTAAAAATCTTATGCTGACTGGTTCATTTTTTGAGAGCATCATGCATTTAGTTGTTCAGCACCATGATAGTCTAGAGAAGAATTGCAAGCATGCGCGAGAAAGTGGTTGTGTTAAAACTTTGAAAGAGATTTATGAGAATTTATCGCAGATTTCAAGAAAATACTGTATGTTGGCTGATGACGAGGAGAGTTTCATATCAGTATGTCTTGCTCTTGAATTTTTCGATGTTCCAACACACTTCACAACAGAGACTGGTCTTTGTGTGCTGTATGACTACTGTACACATATAATTGAGACAGACGAGGATAGTGTAAGGAAAATGAGAGCTCATCTGTTCAGAGTCCTTGTTTGTTGGCCGAGAGGAGGAATCTCCCAGAAAGTGCTGAATGCAAAACATTTTACAGAATCTTTCTATGACAAGCCCATTTACTTAGAAAGTGACTCAGGGAACTTGTCTCCTCAAGTTCATTTCTTCATTGCTAAGCGTGGTGCAAGGTTCCACTTGTGTCATTGGAGAGAAGTCTTTGATTCACGTGAAGAATCTGAAAAACAAGATGTTGTCACTGTAAAAATGCATCAACGGTTACAGCCATTTTCAGGGAGGTACATCGTTGCTGATGGTGGTTGGACACAGGGAGGCAGATACAAAATTGAATTCAGCTTGAAAGACTTTACAGACCTTTTGCCTGATAACCTGACTATAGGAGTCATGAGAGGAGAACAAGTGTACAGAAATGCAGATGTGAAGTTCTATTTGGGATTCAGCCTACAGGGCCCCATTGCTTACATATTTAATTCCGTTTTACAGTAACCTCTTCATCATTGGAGTGAATGCTCCAACTTGGGATTCTGGGAACATGTTTCTGTAGCAGAAGATGCAGGTGACCAGGTGTTTTGACTGTGTTTTGCTTTCACTGTTTCAGGTATAGTTTCTTGAACTGTATATTATGTAAAGCATACATGTATATTATGTGACAGTTATTATAAAATGCTCTGTAATCAACAGAATTTTTTTGTTTGTTTGAATTGGATTTCTTTCAAGGCACCCAGTTAAAAGCAGCACAACTTATTTTTGGGATACATATTTTTATGAACTTGCCACAACATTTGCATGTGATGTGGCATTTCGATCCATACATACAGCTGAAGAGAAGACAGCCTAAACTACTTTACATAACTGCAGAACTTACTGCACAGAACAACTTATGTGCTCAGACACATACAAACTTTCACATAATATATATCATATATATGCTGTACATAATATACACATGTGCAATTTTGTGCCGCCCTGTGCAGGACCATTTGGTATGTTTGATTGAATTGTGTTTACAACTTGCACCTGATGTTTATAGCTGCTCAGCGCAGTATACTATAGTGAGGCTTCCTATAACTTGAGAAGGCAACTCCTATCTGGGTTTACATGGCTTTAAATGCAGTACACTGACTGTTTAACTGTTCCCGAAGGTAGTTGCTGGAACTGTCTTTGCACACATTTCCAAAACTTCCCTGATTAATTTGTTCATTTTGGCTTCTGTTTGCTCAGTGCTGGTATGAATTACGCTGTAACTGTGCAAGTGTCCAAGTGGTATGGTGCTTGGTGCATGTACTATCTAAACAGCCCCTGCACAGTTTGTGAGCATTTCAATGGTGAACCAGGCACCTTGAAGCCTTAAAAGAGCGTGATTTGTTTAGCATATTGTCATGTCATGTTAAAGGTGCAGCTTCCGTTTCTTTTTGGCTCACTTTTATAACAAAGTGAGTCTGTATAATAAACCTCTGTCATGTGTCCGCGATTAACTTTAACATTGGCATTTTCTCAGAATTACAGATTGTGGAGGCACCAAACTGGGCATGCTTATAGACAGCAACAAGACCTTTCAATATACACCCTTTTGAATGATCTTCACTAAAGGTCAAGGTTGTTAAAGCTTGCTGTTGTTAACTTAGAACAACAGTATTTTTTCACAATCTACAAACACCAGCACAACACAGATACACATTATTAATAAGACCTTTATTATTTTGAATGACATCGAGTCAAGGTCAAGGCCATACGAGCTGCTTGTTCAAAACTTTAACATTGATATTTTCTCAGAAATTACAATTATTGGCAGAGGCACTAAACTTAGCATGTTGATAGACAAACATACAGGTATACCCTTTTGATTGACCTTTAAGGTCATTAAAGCTGTCTGTTGTGAAATTACATTTTCTTACAAACTAGAAACACCAGAAGCATCAAAATTGGATTGATGAAAGACATTGATGAGACCTTTACTAACAGATCTCTTTCAAATGAGCATGACTTAAGGTCAAGACCATACAAGCTGCCCGTTGAAAACTTTGATGTTTGCTTTTCTCAGAAGCTCTCGGACAGCTGAGACACCAAACTTGGCATAATGAGAGACTGTGATAAGACCTTTACAAAAATAACCCTTTTGAATGACCTTGATCCTTTTGACAAGTGAGCTAAGAGGACCTGCCTCTCTAGTTTTGAGTTTGCTGGAAGCTTTGCAGTAGCATTTATCTGGGGGTTTGTGTGTGTGTGTGTGTGTGTGTGTGTGTGTGTGTGTGTGTGTTTAATACATACACTTATCTGTGCCAGGTGGGATGCCATATTAAGACAAAATGTTTGTGTGTGTTATGATGTTCCTACTATGTTACACAACAGTTGCACAAAGACTTAAGGCTGGAAATAGACAATTCGTATGTTTGGGACACTTGCGGATTTAAAAAAAAAAAACTACTGTAAAAGATCTTTTTGAATACAGTTTAAATTGTATACGACACTTGAGGATTAAAAAAAAACAACAACAACAACAACAAAAACTATTGTACAAGATCTTCTTGAATACAGTTTGAATTGTAATTACCACACTTGCGAATTTAAAAACAAACAAACAACTATTGTACAAGATCTGTTTGAATACAGTTTGAATACAGTTTGAATTGTAATTTTAACAAAAGAAAGCCAGCAAGTATTTTTTTGTTTGTATATACTTGCCAGTATTTTTTGTTAAATTAGAAGTGCACAGTCATGTATGATGGTGAAATGTAAGTCCCTCCTTTGAGTGAGTCTGCTCTGTACTGTTGAGATGTGCTCTAGCCACTGTATTCCGTCCCATGGTGGACGGTGAAAAGTAAAAGACAGACAAGATTGTTAGACCTAGATCTGAACTTGACTTGTCTTTGCGTGTGAGAAAGCAGGTGCTGATACGAGGACTTTGACTCTCAAGTCTCCCCGCTTTTTATAGGCATAGCCTCACATGGCGCTTTGCATGGTTGTTACTGCATAGTCCCGAGACAGTGCCTTCAAATTACTATGTATTTCATAATTTGTTAAATGGTATGGCCTTCCGATTTGTTTTATGCTTTTTGATTGGAATGCATATTATGCTGTAATAACTGCATAATTATGTGTATACCAATTATTTTTTGTGCTTTCTGTTTTACATGTTAATTAATGTACTGGGAATTAATAATAGGCAGGATTTGAAAGTTTAAATGAAGTGGTGGATATTTTTGTTTGCCTTGTACGTGTAATTGTATTTTGTTTCTTTGTTGATATTTTGCATGAGATGATGTGAAGTGTGTCATGATGATATTTTACAGTATGATGAATGTTTAGTTTTCTCAGTGTTGAGAATGTTCAGATTCGTGTTTTCCTTTGTATATACACATGTTTGCATTATTATGTTTTGACGTTTTTATGTGTATATACGTTTCCCTGATAGGCGAATTTCATTCTCTTGCGGTAAGCAAGAAAGAAGACTTTAAACAAATGAATTGTAAGGTGCTTATTCTCTAAAGAAATTATGTACAGGTACTGTAAAACATCTTTCTTGTTGTCTCATTATTGTCTGCATGGGTTGTAGCGTTTAATTAGAGGATTGGGTTTTTTTTTGTTTTTTTTTACATGATTGTTGTGGTTGACTTGCTATGCATGACAATACATGAAAATGTTAAGTCAGAAGAATTAATAACAGCTGTGTGTGTGTGTGTGAGAGAGAGAGAGAGAGAGAGTTGGCAGCGCCTTGATCAGTCGATAGTTGATATGGCTAAGATAATGTCACTGCTGTCAAATTACTGATGTTCGAAAACTGCGTTGCACACCAAGGGAGAAAACCGTGCAGCTGCCTTGGATGTTTGCTGCACTCCTACTAGTAGATTGCCTCCCTTCGAAAGAAGAAACCTCTGACAAACACGCGTACGCGTTGCGCACTTACCCGAGGTTTTGATTTGTTGGCATAATTATGTTGTGAATAATCTTAACTTTTTTGTGTGTGCTTACACAGTATACACCGGTGTGCTCTAAACTAGAGTAAAGTTACTTAGATCGAAGCACCAACGAACTGCGTTTTGTTGCTCTAGGCTTTTTGACTGTTAATGTCCAGATTGTTTTAGTGGTCTGCTAGCGAAGCAGATATACAGTTTTTGTTCTTTTATTTTTGTTTGCTTTTTGTGGATATCAGCATACTTGTTATGTGCCGCACAGCGACAGAAACGTCACAACTTTCTCAGTGATCACTGAATTCAAGCTTGAAATAATTTTCCTAAGCCTCTAACCTTAATGTGTACTGATTTAAATTGCTTAAGTGAATACAGTGTACTACACTTGTAATTGTCCTCATTTCATCTGTTAATGTATTTTTAGAGAGTTTTTAGGAGCAGAATTAACCAGTCTCATGTAACAGTTAAATGTACAACTTAAAGGGAGCTATCTCTCCGTCGGCTCCGAGTCTGTTTGGTTTAGAATGTCTGAATGAAGCTAGGCATTTCCTATACTTATGGAGTTTCAAGTTTTCCAAACTGCTGTCATTGTTCTGCTTGATTCGTCCAATTGCACCTTGAGAAACTGCGCCTTTAAATGAGGATGTGACAGTTAAGATTGCATTACAATGTAATGATTATAACTGAGGTGTGTGCATATTATGGAGTGTATGTGTGTGTGTGTGTGTGTGTGTGTGTGTGTGTGTGTGTGTGTTTCGGTTTCTTTTTGATAATTTTGTTTTTGAGTTTTACCAACAAAAACAAAAACAACAACAACAACAAATAAACAAAAAAAACAACCAAACAAAAAACCAAACCAACCCACACACATTGATACAAGTACATCTTTCATAAAAGTTAAAACATACCCTGATGCATGCACATCTCTCAATAAACTTACATTAATGCACATACATCTTCCAATTATACATTCACTGCACATGCATTATCCCCACAGCCGGGGTGGTCGAATGGTAGAGCGCTGGACTTCTAATGCTCGGGTCGTGAGTTCGATCCCGGCTGGGGCCAAATATTTGTGCTGTCTTTTTCATCGTTGCCCCGTCTTTGATATCACCCTATGTGGTGGAAAAGTACGTTAAACACCCACACACCCACCCTTATCCCCACACACAGACACACACACTAACAGGCATACAGGAGACAAACGATCAACACAAGTGTGTGTCAGTTCGAGTCATACGCTGCACACAGACATCGCTGAAACAAATCTAGCATCTATACTACACACGATGAACATACTTTCCTTCTTGAATGTGCTGCTGCAGCTGATGATGATAGCTATTCAGTGCACGATAACCATAATAATAATGGCAATAGAAGCGCTTTCCCAGATATCTGGCTCAAAGCGCCGCGAGCTAAACCCGACACGCACGCTCACGTGAATCACACGCATTCTCTGACACACTGGACATGAACACATTACAATCACGTGGTGCGAATTAAAGGACAGCTCAGCAATTTAATTTCCGGGAGTATAGAACTGCACATATTTTTTAAAATTTCCAAACATTTCCAAAGCAGAGGATGAGCAAGCCGGAGTACCGGGAGAGGGTCCCCGGCGGTCGGCCCGAATGAACGGTGCCACATACGAGAAAGAAAAATTCAGTCTTTGCCCCGTGTGGAACTCGTACCTGATCTCTCGCACTGGTGACGAAGTCGGTTAACCACTAGAGCATCGACAGCCCCAGGGACAGCACAATATCACATCACATGAGGAAACTTATTTATTTAGTTAGAGGCACTCTTGCTGAGAGAGAGAGAGAGAGAGAGAGAGGTGGTGTGTGTGTGTGTGTGTGTGTGTGTGTGTGTGTGTGTGTTTGTGTGTGTGGAGGCCGTTCGCTCTATACAGTCTGTGATACATGTATATGTGATAATTTATGAAATGTGTATTATGGTGATAAATTGTTTTATGTTTTATGTCTCTTTTAAGAACTCTTTTATGTCTTGTTTGTATGTCACCGGCAGACATTTAATTTCCCGGAAGGGATTAATAAAGTATTGATTGATTGATTGATTGATTTGATTGATTTGATTGATTGATTGATTGATTGATTATTTATTTATTTTCTTCCGGTATATCGGTATATATACACGCCCAGTACATGCTGGATCTACACACCACATTTACGCTCCCGATAATTTGTCCGCTGCTGAGTGAGTGCTGACACGCACAAAGCCGGAGTGTTTGTGTAAATGATTCCAGCAGCCACTTCTGCTCGGCCAAATTATGTTTGATTAAGATAATGGAGGCTGCAGCAATGGCGGTGACGCCCAGAACACAATGGACTGGGTGAGCAGAACATGAGACGCCGTGTTCAGGGAGCTTGAAATCATGTGAGATAATTTCTCGGCTTTACGGTACTGTTAAGTACGGCACACATCCAATTACCGATTGCAGCTGGAGATGATGATAATGATGATGATGATGATGTCTTGTAACGCACTGAAAAAAAGAAAAGAAAAAGACACCCCCCCCCCCCCCCCATGCACAGAATGCTCAGAGGGGAGTGGGAGGGATCAGTTAAAAGGTGAAACGGGAATTAAAAGGGTGGTTGGGGTTCCAGAACTGAACAAGACCCGCGTTGGCCGGTTGGATCAGCTTCAAAGCACGCGAACACACTGAGAAACATTTTTCAAAAAGAAACGGTAAGTTGGGTGTCTCAGCACAGCAGCGACGCGACCCCCCCCCCCCCTCCCACTTCCTCCGCAGGATCTGCTTGGCCAGTGGTTCCTGTCCCGCTCGCTCCCATAGCTCTTCGCTTCTGATCTTCTCTGGTCATCGAATTTTGAAGATGCGCCTCAGACAGGTGTTGAAAAATGTCTGGATCTTCTGCTGCATCGTCTTTGTTGTCCTCCATGTTATGTTCAGAACACACCGCAGTGTTAATACCGTCCTCACCAGTAAACTTTGGATACCAGTGGATATATATATATGCGGACATGGCCAGAATAGACAGGCCATCAGTTTCGCCGTGCGCCAGCTGCTGTGTTGTGATAGTCATGTCAAAATATCGCCGTGTGCCGCCAGAGAGGACGATACCAGGCTGGCAAATCAGTCTGATCCGCTGATGGTATCTATATCTAAACCAGTATCTATGCTTCTGCCGACTGAAATTTATATCGGCTGTATCAGTGCTACCGCAACCAACAACAGGCTTGGTGTGTTCGTAGATATTTGCAACGCGTGTTGCACTTGTAACGCGAGGAGGGGGGGGGGGGGGGGCTTGAAAAAAAGGAAAGAATACCCTGTCGGTGCGGATGGCGGAGTTACTCGCTCCTGATGAAAATCGTAGACGAGAACGTTTCATCGTGCATCATATCAGTTTGGAACACGAGACTATTCAAATAACAATCAGAAAAGGAAGAAATCTTGGTATGTGTGCGTCACGTTTTTATTTATCATTTATTTTATATTTATTATTCTAAACAAAACACCTAGCGGCGTTGAAAACTGACAAAAAAAGAAAGCCCAAATCGGTATGGTATCGTCTCATCACAGTATATATTATCAAAGTGTTGAAATCCCAGCAAAGACTCGAACTGAAAATAAATGTGTTAGTGTGTGTGTGCGTGCGTGCGTGCGTGCGTGCGTGTGTGTGTGTGTGTGTGTGTGTGTGTGTGTGTGCACGCGAGCCGGCGTGCGAGGAGGTGATTGTGATACCATCTTCCTCCGAGAATATGTTCGTTTTAATATGCTTCTCATCACCATGTACATCAAGAGTTAAGTCACACCAGCACCAGTGTCACAGTCCCAATCAGACAGAACGACTCGGAGACAGCCATTGTGAATCAATGTCTCGCAACTACAATCTGCAGGAAAAGACACCCCGCACTGATTGCTAACGCAGTGAATAATTCATACCTGTTTCATCACCACCAAGTTCCGGCTAAATAGCAAACTGCCACTGTCTAAACCACGGAGGGTGTATACTCAAACTGGAAGCGAGTGTTTTCGGTGCCAGCCTGCTTCAACTTGAAAGTAGCAAAAGCCGAGGACAGAGTGTTTCCATTTTCATATTTGTGTAGCACCGAGTGTTTTCCGCCGACTTCGGCTGGGGGGGGGGGGGGGAGGGGGGTTAACGTCCTTTTCCACCACATATGGGTGAGATATCAAAGACGGGGCAACGATGAAAAAGCCAGCACAAATATTTGACCCCAGCCGGGATACGAACTCACGACCCGAGCATCAGAAGTCCAACGCTCTACCATTCGGCCATCCCGGCTCCCCTCGGCTTGGTGTGAAACTGAGAAAGGTACAGTTCATCAATCAGACAACGACTTGGACTAACGCGTTACTACAATACAAACACGTGGTGCATGCTCATATTGCAAACTAGATCGTATACTGCAAACTCTACAGACTACAGTTTGTAGAACACTATTGGGAAAACACGGCTGGAAATCTTCTGTCCGTGGTGCATGCCCATATTGCAAACTAGATAATAATAATAATAATAATGATAATAAGGACGACTTATAAGGCGCCTAGATTTTTTAGGTACGAGTGTAGGAACATGTAAATAGGTGGAATGTAAATAGGTGCATGACCGTATGAGTGAGTGTTTGGCATGTTTTATGTTTTTATGAGAGACCACAAAGCAATGTTCCTCTTTTGGAAATTTAATAAATGTCTTTATGTCTTTATGTCTTTATACATGAAATGAAACAGGCTTTAAGTGCCGTACATCATAACCACATACACCACTTTCATACACACAGACTCACAGGAAACATTCAAAGTTAAACAATATCTCACAACAAGTAGGCTGACACGGTGTGGAAGGGCAGAGTAAATCAGTAATCAGTTTTAAATAGGTGGGTTTTGAGGCAGCGTTTGAAGCTGGCACTGGATTCTGTCTGTCTTATACTGCAAACTGTACAGACTAGAGTTTGTGGCACACAACTGGGAAAACACGGCTAGAAATCTTCTGTCCGTGGCGCATTCATGTTCATGCAGCAGGGAAAAACAAAGCAAAACTGAAACGAAGATGAACCTGAAAAGGAATACATCTGATTGTTAAATTGTTCACGTGCGGGTAGATGAGTGCTTCAAGCGTCGATTTACGATTTTGCGGTGAAAGTTTGTACCAGCCGCCATCAGTAAACAGTAGTCCCCTTTCGTTGGCTCGGATTTCCCCCACCGATAATTTGAGTGTTTGAGGACCTGTCGTGCGACACAGAAAACGTACAGCGACGTCGTTCGGGATGTCTAACGGTTGCAGTGTGTCACGGTAGGATCTTACAGTTGTAACACCTTTGATTCCAACCCAAGTTGCCACCCAACCGGCACAGAGTCAAATCCCCGCCGCCCCACAATGCTCCAAACAGCCTTTGTGAATGTTTGAATCTGACTCGGGTCTCCTGAGTCAGATAAATCGGGCTAATATCAAACATATGACTTTGAGAGCAGTCATCGTCGGAACATTTAAAGAGGAGAAGCACCGGAAACACCCAGGTCCATTTTGACTTACACCCCGTCTACGCTACGTTGTCTGCCGGCGTGAGGTACGGTTGCGTGTTCGCTATTGCTGAAGCGTTTTGCTCAGTGGTTACAGGTAAGAACTCGGATTACAGGTGTGGGTGCATGCGTGCGTACTGTAGTGGTCTTCTGGATCGTCGTGTGGTTCGTTGACTGCATGGCGGTCACGGTGCCACAGCGGCCGATACGCGAAGTGACGCATGGCCATTTTATCGCCATCTGTCTGTGTTGTGTTGGATTGAGAGAGTCAAGGCCGTAGTGTAAGCCATGATGTATAGCACAGCAGTCAATGTACCCAGCCAGGAGGAAGAGATCTGCGTACGTGCTACGTGTGCATATGGCCTGTGCGCAGAGGCAGCGTTTTTCACGGGGGTAAGCCAAGATAGTGGAGAGTGTTTCCAGTGCTATTACATTTTTGACATGACTTGTTTGAAATAATGTATGAGCATAAAGATTGTGTCTAGGGTCATCAAACTGTTAGTGTTTTCAGCCGCGGTTCAGTTTTTCGTTTGTTGTTTGTTTTTGTTTGCTTTTCTGTGGTGGATATGCCGCAAAGCCCTGTTCGTTCACACCGACAAACTGAAATGCACTTAATTAGCTGTCCGACTATTTCATTCCTCTCAGGCAAAGCTTTATGTATGAAATCATTATGAAGATGCACACGCAACGTGCGGTCACATGTTATTTAAAGTCTTTTTTTCTGGTTAATGTACACGGTTCCTTTCTTTCAGACGGACAAACGGAAATCCGACAAGGTTGTAGTTCTAGTGTTCACATTCGAAACTGGAAACACTCGGTGCTACAAGTTTAGTGAATATCGGTTTGTCGGCGTGAAAAATTGGCCGCATGTCAGTCAGAAAACAAAAAACAAACAACAACAACAACAACAAAAACAATAACAAAAACAACAAACACCACCACCACCACCACAACAACAACAACACGCTACTGCAATGTAAAGGCATGTAACTCATATTACAAACATGTCACTTTACCTGAGATAAATCGTCGTCAGTACCTTTGAATTGTCGCTGCACTGTGACCGGGAGAACACACACACACACACACACACACACACACACACACACACACACACACACACACACACACACACACACACACACACACACAATGTGCCGCCGCATGCGAAAATCGGGCTAAAGTCGCCGGGTACTCTTTCTGCACTAGAGCGGTCAATGAGTCACCGGGTGCATGGACTCCGTCCCAACTCCAAAGAATTATAGCTAGACAACTATCAACCGTAGAACTATTATCAGAGCCACTTCTGGAAAGACATTCCTCATCTGAATTTTGGTCCAGTTGCCACAGGCAAAGCAAAGAAAAGGGGGAGGCGGACAAGACACCACGATGGTGTGTCAGTGTCAGTACGGTCATGTGAGGTGAAGAAAAGACGCAAGCCAAAGATTAAGAAGAGGAAGTCAAAGAAATGTGCATATCTGGTGAGACTTTAAATCACTTGCTGTCAGCTTGTGTTTCTCTTAAATAACTACAGCAGTGTGACCAATATATATATATATATATACACACACACAGTTACCAGTATTGGCAATTTTTGGCTCCCTTGTGTAACAATGGGAGTCTATGTAATAACCCTCCGTCGTCTCTGTGTGTGTGTGTGTGTGTGTGTGTGTGTGTGTGTGTGTGTGTGTGTGTGTGTGTGTGTGTGTGTGTGTGTGTGTGTGTGTGTGTGTGTGTGTCCAGAAAACTTTAACGTTGTCATTTTCTCAGAAACTACAAACAGCAGAGACACCAAACTTGGCATGCTGATAGACAACCATAAGACCTTTCAAAACATATCATTTTGAATGACCTTGACTCAAGGTCAAGGTCACTAACGCTGTCTGTTTGAAAATTTTACATTAGCATTTTCACGGAATCTACAAAGACCAGAGGTTTGAAACTTTGCATGATTATAGACATTGATAAGAACTTTACAGGTGTACATTTATTCAATGGCCTTGTGTCAAGGTCAATGCCATACAAGCTATTTTTGTGAAACCTTAACACTGGCATCTTCCCAGAAATAACAAACAGCAGAGGCGCCAAACTTGGCGTGCTGATAGACAGTTAAAAGACCTATGCACACAAACCATTTTAAATGACCTTGACCCAAGGTCAAGGTCATTAAAGCAGTCTGTTTGGAAATTTTAACATTCGCATTTTTTCGGAATCTAGAAGAACCAGAAGCATCAAACTTTGCATGATGATAGATATTGGCAACACCTTCACTGACATACCTGTGTTCAGTGATTTTTAGTCAAGGTCAAGGCCATGCAGGCTGTTTTGGGGAAACTTTAACCTTGGCATTTTCTCTGAAACAACAAACAGTTGAGGCACAAAACAAGGCATGATGATAGACCGCAATGAGACGTACCTTTTGGAATGACCTTGACTGAAGGTCAAGGTCATTAAAGCCGTCTGTTGTGAATTTTAACATTATCGTTTTCAGAGGAACTACAAATACTAGAGGGGTCAAACTTGGCATAATAGACATTGATGTGATCTCATTTTAATGACCTTGACCCAAGGTCAAGGCCATACAAACTTAACTGTTTGGGGGAAAATTGTAATATTGCCAGGAACTCGGAACGCCAGAGACACTGTACTTGCCATGATGATAGATAGTGATAAGAGCTTTACCAACATACACTTGTGAATGGCTTTGACCCTTGTCACAAGGGAGCCATGTATGGAGGCTTTTGCCTCTAGTTTTTTCTTCTTCCAGTATTGTAAAGCTAAGAGAGTCTTCTTTGTATGCAAGTTTTAAGGGAGGAACAGACATTTGGTGCTGATTGTTCAAACGGGCTAATTCCATCTTTGCTAAACCAACTTATGTTTTGGAACAAGTTTTGCTTGTGAGTGCACCTGTACGCTCAGAATTCCTGATGATTAGTATGGCTTTTAATGCAATACTGCTTTTAACGTTGTTTACACTTGGCATGCACAGTCAATCATTTACTAGAAGTTCTGTGACTGTTGTTACACTGCTAATGTGGTCGTTGTGTCACTGAGTATGCTTCTGTTGGCTTATTGCCAGCACGGTCCAGGTGTCTAAGTGCTGCGATATGATAGATACATGTACCATGATAACAGCTTAAAATGATCTGTGAGCATAAAAATGGTAGTATTAGCCCCTTTAACAGGGCTGAGATTTAGCAAGCCAGGCTCAGGAGCCAGCCGGGCTCCTAACCTGGGAAGTTGAGGTTGCCAAAAAATTTGTCAGGTTGCCAGACCCTTTGATTGAAAACGCGGTCCTATTTTAAATTGTATAACTATTGCAGCTAATAAACAAGATAACTTTCAACAACAACACTGTTTCATTTTTGTGCACTCTCCTTCTGGCAACAATCTCTGTGTCCAACTGACTGCTCATGTTGATCGAATCAAGTTTAAACAAATTTGTGCCGATTACAAAGGGCTGCTGCTGCTGTTTGTAGGTTGTCATCCATTTTCGGCAGGGTGCACAGTGTATCTCCTTATCTTATCGGCATCGTACACAAGCCATGCTCTCTCCTCCGGGTCCTACTAATTACCGGAAACAACCGAAAACGACCGAAAACAACTGAAAACAACTCTTAAAACTGACGCGTAGAACGTAGTTAAAACATAGAACTACCCTGTGGAGGTAGTGTCTGAGTTTAAGTATCTCGGCACAATAGTAGACAACAAACTAGACTTCACTCAGAACACTGATTTTATCGTGAAGAAGGCCAACCAGCGTCTGTACCTCCTTAGAAAACTGAGAGCTTTTAATGTTTGTCCTGAAATTTTAGAAACTGTATATAGAAGTTTAATTGAAAGTGTACTGGCATTTAACATCGTAGTCTGGTACGGCAATCTCAGCATGAAGAACAAAGCAAGGCTGTCTCGTATAGTCAGAGTGGCAGGAAAGATAGTTGGCCTGGGTCAGTACTCTCTAGATGATCTTTATATAACGGCTGTCAGGAGGAAGGCCACTACAATTGTCAACGACCCCACCCACCCCCTCCATGATCAGTTCCAAGAACTCCTGTCTGGGCGCCGCTACAGAGTACCGCGAGCGAGGAAAAATTTGTTTAAGAAATCTTTCATTCCCTCAGCAGTATCTATTTTAAACTCATGACTGTGTTTACTGCCCGTCCCCAGTATGTATAGATTTTATTTGTTGAGATTTTCAAAACTGTGCTTGCTCCTCAGCTGTGTCATGTCCGCTATGCCCTTGCCATCTTTTAGTTTAGATTTCTTAGTTTAGTTGCATAGTATTAGACTTGGACATCACACATTACTTTAGGATCTGTGTTTAATATGTATGGATTTATATGTCTAGATAAATTAATGTGTGTGTGTGTGTGTGTGTGTGTGTGTGTGTGTGTGTGTGTGTGTGTGTGTGTGTGTGTGTGTGTGTGTGTGTGTGTGTGTGAGCCAGAAGAAAATTTTCTGCCATCGACAGACAATAAAGTTATATTGAATTGAATTGAATTGAATTGAATAGAAATAACAACACACAAACATGATTAAAGATGAAAAAGAGGCGTTAAACTAGTTTAAAGGAAAAAAGTACTTATTCACTCCAAGAGAACACGACGAAATGAACGTGTCTCCCAAGGAAAGCGACTCTGGTCCGGACTGGTTATTTTCTGCAATATCACCTTTTTTTCCTTTTAGCTTTTTTTTAAGGCCACTTTTTTCACCGTTAATCATGTTTGTGTGTTGTTATTTCTATGTCTGAACCGCGTTCTATCCGCATTAAGAGTTGTTTTCGGTTGTTTTCGGTCGTTTCGTTGTTTTCGGTAATTAGTAGGGGCGCTCTCCTCCCCTGTCAGGCTGTCCTCTTCCATCCAGGGGGAGCCGGGGTGGTCGAATGGTAGAGCGTTGGACTTCTAATGCTCGGGTCGTGAGTTCGATCCCGGCTGGGGCCAAATATTTGTGCTGGCTTTTCCATCGTTGCCCCGTCTTTGATATCACCCTATGTGGTGGAAAAGGACGTTAAACCCCCAAACACCCACCCACTCTTCCATCCAGGCACCCACTTTCGATCTCTCTTCTCTTCTTCATACTCCTTTTTCTGCTTCTTTTTTTCTTCTTCTGATTTTTTTTGGGGGGGGGGGGGGGGGCTGGAGGCTCAGAGAAACCGGTTAAAAAAAGCCACATGATTCAAGATTGTCGAACGAAAGAATGAGTACGGGGAAAAGCGAAAGTACGGCAAGTCTCGCGTGACTCGTCGGGAAAGCCCGGTGCTTACCGCAGTGAATAAAGATGGCGCGGGAAGCTGATGCCATTGTGTCATGTGTGCAGGCTTTGCGGTCGTGTGTCGGATCAGGCGGCAGGCGCGTGTTTTGTTTTACAGCGCTTGTCAAGAGTCCGTGTACAGGCACGGAATCTCTACCACTGGCGGTAATTTTCAGGTCGCCAGCCGGGCGAATAGTACCGTAAATCGAGTTCACCAGACACCATTTTTAGGGGCCATTGGCGAGTTGGCGAGCGTTAACCCTTTAGCATTCGGTTTCTTCTCAGCTATCACTCCCCTAGATTTCGGATTCTTTCCAGAAACTACTGGAGAAACACGGTCACTTTTTTCAAAATGCTATAGCAAAGCAACCAGACCTCAAACGGTAATGAAACTTTGTGATGGGACGGGAATATGAGTGCGGTGTTTGTCATTGGTCATGCCCTGTATCTAAAGTGTATACATGTGTCATGCCAGTGTCACCATAAATGTCACCAAATTAAGGTGACAGTAATGAACTGGTTAACTGTTTATGTTGTTTAGCATATGCATGCAGCTGTAAGGCAAAATATTACATAGCCGGTCCTACCTGAATGATGTCCTGGTAAACCACGTTGGTCACAGCACACATTATTCCCTAACAGTGTGTCACACATAGTGTCCTTTGTCAACAGTGTTCACACAAGTATACCAAAAATAAGTGTTCGTTTGGATAAGAAAGGCCGAGTTGGCATTAGGTCTATGAATGATAACCCAGATGTACAAATACACGTCTTGTAGGATAACAGGCTCGTGGTATACACATGTCTCTGTCTAAAATGTGTCGCACATTGTCACCATTTTCACTACTGATCAGGTAAGTCAGACAAATGTTAAAACGACAGTGAGAGAAGAGCAAAAGTGATCTCAGTGATTTGTTTCTTCAGCTGCTGTGTCATAAAACGACTGGGGAAGAAATAGAAAAAAGTAATCAAGAGGCTTATCTGTTTCTGGCAAGTTATGGTGAGGGCCTGTGGGCTCTGCGAAGGCCCTCACAGGTGTCTCGTTTACTGCTGGCCGCCATGTTGCCTGCAGGCATGCCAGAGGAATGTCATCTTCGGGGTCACTTACTGCACCTTCTTCGTCTTCATTTTCGTCAGCAATATCAACATCAGACTCATCAGCCTCTTCTCTTTCATACTTTTCCACTTCTTTTAGAATTTGGTCCAGTTCTTCTGCAGTATAATCAATAAAATCGTCGTCACTGCAGAAAGTCGCCATCTTTCCCACACTTTCGTTTTGTGAATGGAAAGTCGGACATGGTGTCACTAATTCTAGAACCGTTCCCCCCACAAAAAGAGGTTTCTAGGCTAACGGAACGAAGGCTATAATTTCATTGGACAGTGAAGGGAAATTCCAGACCCAGTGTGTTCGTTTTAGGGCACTGGGCCACTCGGGATACGTGATAGATTTCACACGCCGGCTTGGTCCCGGCTACTCCCGGAACGGAGCCCTGCTCGGGGTAACGTTGCTCCCGGAAAATCCTGTAACGAATGCTAAAGGGTTAAAGCTCAGCGCTGCTTTAATTTAAATTTTCAGATTCTGAAGAGACAATAGTCAAATGAAAATTCTGGTTTCCTACGTGCTACACATTATGAGCAGACGGGAAACATTACCACTTTGAGATGCACTAGCTATGAAATTTTATTTAAGGGGGGTGGGGGGTGGGGGGGGGAAACAAAACAAAAAAACTCAGGACAAGCAATGAGACGAGCTAAGGGTGTCACATGTATTAACATTTTAAAGCCAGTGTTCATGTTTTGCATCCTCTGCATTAGCACACACACTTTGGAGGCTCACTGAAAATGTCTGATAAAATGCTTTGCACAGAGAATTGTTGTTTTAGAAATAATAGTTACATAGCATTGCATCCTTTTTTTTTTTTTTTTTTTTTTTAAACAGGTTTCCGCACAGTCGTTTGAGTTTGGAGTTTGCAGTAAGCAGAGGATCTGTACGCAGGACCAAGTGAGTACCCTGGGGATGAGAAAGCCATTGACTGAGGTGGGCAGTGTTTCCAGGACTGGGTGGGAATCACAAAACACTCACGAAGCAACTTGAGATGGCTATAGAATGTAAAGAATATACAATAGCATTTATTTGAACATTTTTGAAGCAGAAGGGAAGGAAGCTAAGGTCAAAAAAAAAAAAAATTGTTGTATCTGGTAACATGGCTAAAAAAAAATTTGGTAGGTAGGTAGTTTTTTTTTTTTTTTTAAACACCCCCCCCCCCCTCCACACACACACACACACACACACACACACACACACACATATCCAAGATCAAAGAAACAGGGTATTAATAAGAAATGATGCTCTGTGAAACTGTATTTAATATTAATATAACACTCTGTCTTACCATATTTCGTTCTAATCTTGGGTCCGCGATGGCGCACGACTTCCCTGACGACAGGCGCATGAAAACCAAAACTGGTCGTGCTTGTATTTTTTCTTTTTTTTTTTCTCCAGCAGCCAAAAAAAATTGTTAGGGTCGGGGGGGGGGGGGGGGGGGGGGGGAATAGGGTCGGTCAGGTTACCAGAAACAACAATATAGATATTTTTTTTTTGGCCTAAAGTGCATTAACCCTTTACTGACTGGATGACTGGGCTACTTTCTTCTGGTGCATTTTTAGGATGCCTTGTGGGTTATTGAATCATATAGGAAATAACTTTTTTCTTTGATTGACAGTGCTTCATGGGAAAAGCAAGAGCAAAACTAGAACTTAGTAGAAGAGTGGATTTTTTTTTTTTTTTAAATTTCAGCCTTTTATAGATTGTTTTATTAGATCTTCATAGTTCCCAGGCCTGATTAACACCAGGATGCGTTGAATGCGACCATATCGTGCAGTCTTAAACCAGTTGGACCTCCATACCATCATCATCATCATGCAAAATAAAACTTGCATCTTTTGAGCCCTCTGTGGATTCCACCCATTACCTGTGAGAAATACCGGTACTACTGGAGCTAGTGAAGAGTTGGGTCAGCAAAAGAAAACAAACAAAAAAATAAAGTGGAAAAAAGGTGATGTTTACCATTAGTGATTTCATAACACTTTTAATAGTTACATGTACTATGATTTCAATGGCCAGATTTCTCTGTTACTGTGTTTGGTCATATTTTGATTTTTTATTTTATTTTTTGGGTTAAAAGTTGAGCCAGCCTGAGGAGCCTGATGTGGTGGATGTTCTCACTGGGCCACTGCAGGAGCTGAATCAATTAGAAGAACAGCAGGAAGAGAGACAGAAGACAGACAAGCAGCCATGCAGACACCATTGTCAGAAAGACAAGCTGCAACAGAATCATTTTGTGTCAACTGTGGTGAGCACCTCATCCCCTGACCAACAGCCAAAAGCGGAAGTTCCCTTTTATCTGCATGGCACGAATGTCCAGGTTTTTATGCCAAAAGGAGGATCAACAGCTGATCTCTACAAGGCTGTGGCCATGAAAGTGCAAGTACCGAGGGAATTCATTCATCTGACAGCAGGAGGTCGGTGTGTAACAGATGAAATGGTGGGCTCCCTTCTGCCGTTTTCAACTCTCCTTTACACTGTGAAGGGAAAGGGTGGAATGCAGGATCAAGAATCTGAAGACGAAGCAGGTACATATTCCTTTTTTTTTCTTTTTTTTTTCACCCGCACTGTGTACCGGTATGTCAGTATGTCAGCAGAGTTACCTTTTGATTGTTGAAGTTATGTCCCATTTGTTTGTGTCCTGAGGAAGGCGAAAGCCGAAATGTTGACCCGTGCCATCCTTTGTGAAAGTTAAGTGGTTTCTGTCCCTTTTATATCGCTTTTATTTGTTTAACTTGTAACCACTTTGCAGTCATTACCCTTTTCTGTTTCAGTACAGTTACAGTCAGCTGATCACATTGTGTATTGTAAACTGACGTCCAAAAGAAACGCGAAAAACAGTGTCTAGTTTCATTTATTGCATAATGAAAAAATCGTAACAAAATTCAAATTTCATTAATAATGTCCAATTTTTTGTACAGCACAACACTGACGTATTGTCTATAACACAGTAAGGTTGCGGAGACGATGCGCCATTTGCGCTTAACAGAACAGTCAATAGCGAGTATTACCCCCATTAGCATCAATGACGGCCTGGCAGCGGCGGGTCATTGAGCGGACCAACGTGTTGCTGGCTGCCCTGGGAATGTTGGCCCAAGCCTGCCGGACGGCCCGATCAAGGTCAGCGACAGTTGTGGGCCTTGGGACCACCCTATTGAGCTGTGTCTGGAGCAAATCCCAAAATTGCTCAATAGGGTTCATGTCAGGAGATAACGCTGGCCAAGGCATCACCTGGATGCCCGAGCGCTGCAGGAGGTCCTGGGTAGCCCTGGCAGTGTGGGGGCGCGCGTTGTCGTGCTGGAAAACCCAGTTCCCGTGGGCCTGAAAAAAGGGCAGCAAATGAGGGTGCAGCACCTGGTCCATGTACCGCTGCGCTGTGATGCCGTTGCCGCGTCCAGGACCCAGGCCTTGGAAGATGACGGGTCCCAGCCCCTGGTTGTGGCCGATGGCGCCCCACAACATGAGGCTGGGCCCGCCCCATGCGTTGTTTTCCACGACACAGTTGTCAGCATAGCGGTCACCTCTTCTTCTCCATACTCGAACACGCCCGTCGGCATGGTCAATGCAGAAACGGCTTTCATCGCTGAAAAGCACGTTCTGCCAGCGAACATTGTTCCAGTTGAGGTGGCCTTGCGTCCACTGCAGGCATGCCTGTCTATGGCGCACGGTGAGGACGGGTCCCCTGGCTGGACGGCAGTTCCTCAGCCCCCTGGAGCGCAGTCGCCGGCTGGCCGTTTGCCTAGAAATGGGTGCCTGGTGTGTCCCTATAACAGTTCTGGCTGTTTCTGCACCTGTTCTGGAGGGATCTTGATCATGGATGCGGAAAATGTGGCGATCTTGCCTTGGCGTGGTCACTCGAGGTCTACCGCTCCGCTGGGCATCAGCAGTAGCGCCAGTTGTCACGAACCGATGCTGAAGACGATAAATGGTGGAAATGTGGTATTGGAAAGTCGCAGCCACGGCTTCTGGCGTGTCCCCAGACTGCAGACGTCCAGTGGCCCTCTCGCGTTGTGCAGAAGTGAGTCGTGGCATCGTGATAGCGTCGAATGAGGGACTGATGAAACCTGTATCTTTGTGCCCTTTTTATCCCCTAGTGACAGTGAACACTACTCACTGCTCAGCTTTTGTGCTTTGCTTGCACATGCAGCTGAACTGCACATGAAATGTGTCACAGCTAACTCGGGCTTCACGTGGACTGCAAGTGCGCTGATGCAGTAAAATTCACAGAACGCTTCCCTCAAACATCGGTCTTGATATACTGGGTGCCAAAAATAACGCAACTTTTGTTAATACCGGAAAAAAATGAATTGAAAGATGGAAGATATTTTTCGCGTTTCTTTTGGACTTCAGTATAGGTGTATCAACCAGTGGATAGTTTAGACACAGTAGATGGCTAACATCTTGAAAATGTTGAACACCTCTTCTGTTTTTCTGTTGCAGTTAATCGAACTATTTCAAAAGATGCTACTGAGGAACAAGTGAAAGAATGGTTGATGCACTCCTGCCGACTTTCAGCAGACCATCTACCAGTGTTTGCCTATATGAATGGTGCAACTTTATATTCTTTTCAAAACCATACAGATTTAATGGAGGTGATTGAAATACGTTCAGGGCTAGCCAGAAAAATAATATACCTCAGGGACAAACCTGAAACCAGTTCCAGAATGCTTGAGTGGAGCGTTGAAGACGTGGTTTCTTTTATTCAGAACACTGACCGGACTTTTTCACTCACAATACAAAATGAAGTTGATGGTGCTGCATTCTTGTCCCTAAGCAGTGTCAAAGAAATGGAACAAGAACTTGGTGTAAAAGGCATGCTAGCCAAGCGAATTCTTGTTGAAAGAAACAAGTTCTTGCAAGAAGAAGAAAAGCAGAAAACAACTGTCAAGAGACTCTCAGAAGAAACTGCTTCAAAGTTGGAAACAGGCAATCCAGCAGAGACAAAGGTCAGAGAAAGTGAGCGTGCAAGAACACCTGGTAGCTCATCAGGTTCTGAGCAGAACTCCAAGGAACAGTTACCAACCCCTGGTTCCACTGTCTTAAAGAAAGATGACCCCTTTGCTCATCTCATGATGACTGCGCAAGACATATTACGTCTACAGTATGCTGGGGTTCCATCAGATAGAAAAGGCATTGTTGATTGTGAATTGAAGGTTATTTATCAGAAACAGAAGACTCTGAATGAGCTGGAACAATGTTTTGCATTCATGATACTCTGTAAAACAGATTTTGCCCAAGTCGGTGGTCGTGAAGTACGTTCAAAGCTTTGGGATGTAATAACCAGTAAAACCCATTCTCATTGGATTGGAGAACTGCCACAGCAAAGACGAGGTGACTTCACTGTTGATAATGAAAATGTTTTTTACAGAGAGAAACAAGTGTCATTTGGAAAGGCAGCAGACATTGCCCCGAAGCTTTCATCTTTATCTGAATATGAAAGAAATGTTTGCAAACTGGACCATTTTTCCAAGCTGATTTTGGTCATCGACAAACAGCTCCTGAAGGAGGACTCTCAAGGTTACATGTTCAATTTAGGAAGTAGAAAAAACCCTGTCAACTACTGTTTTGGTTTTGACCAGTCCGCGCTGTACTGGACATTCGATTCTGAGGATTTCTCCATGTTTGAACATGGACCTATGCCTGCTAAGGTGATTGGTTTATTAAGCAGACATACACTAAAATGCGTAGCAGAAGACCAACCAGAACAGCTTAACCCAGATCTAGATGGAGGCACCTATGCTCGGACCAGTGAAGATGAAAATCAGACTGCAGTAGCATTGAACCAGTCTCAACAGTTTTCTGAAGAAAGTTTAGCAAGTAATATTCTTCCTGAGCCTGCAGCAAACCTGGAAAAGACTGTTGAGCCTCGGACATTTGGAGATCATGAGGATAGCAAGGTGAAGTATGATAGAGGAATTTTAAATGTTACTGAGCGTGCATCAAGTGACCTGATGAAACCTTCTGTTGAATTAAAGTTACATGCTAGGGTTGACGCAAAAGAAAATGTTGCAAAGAGAGCTTTTCTGAGAAAATCACTTAAGTTTGTGTGTGGTGGTATGAATTCTCGCCAGAATGGAACTATCTATTATGGCATCCCTGAGAGTAGTGATGATAACAACAAAGATGGGCTTTACGCATATGGAGAAATTGTAGGTGTTGAAATGAGCAAAGAATTGACAGAACACTACTCTGCAATATTTCTTGAGTATCTTGAAAAGTGTTTTGGAGATAAAGCACATACTGTTCGACAGTGTGTTAAGGGGCCGTACTTTATTGAGGTAAATGGAACAGATCCTCAACGATATGTTATTGAGATTGATGTGAACCCTCGTGCAGAATGGTGCAAAGACAACGTTTTTGCATTCAGTTCACAGTTGATATACAAAAAATATGGTGATCCTCCCAAAGGGGATCGATCAAAAGATGGAACTGGTGTATGCATCAGAGATGTGGAGGATGGCAAAGTAGTGACTAAAGATTTGAAAGAGACGGAGAAAAATGAATTTGTATGGAAACGTTTACCCTGCTTATGTGAAAAGAGAAAAGAGGCAGAGCGAGAAGATGACTGGAACCGTAAGCGTACGCTTACATCTGAAGCGGAAAAGCTACAAATGTTTATAACAGGATACGATGAGTCAGTGTACCCCATACTGGTCATTGCTAAACCTACCTCTGCTGTGAAACAGTACCTTTCTGAAAATTTGACTTTTATTAGACATATCCAGTGGGCAGCTATCTTGGATTTTGACCCTGACTCTGACGTGGATGGTTTGTATAAACTGTATACAAGCCAACCCATGGCGAAGATGGTGACAGTGGTGACTGTTGAAGAGCTAAGATCCATGACGATAAATGAGTATAGAGAAAGGTTCTGCTTCCCAGACAATATTGTCTGGTTGTTTTGCAATGGAAAGACAACAGGTGAGCAATCATTTCCACAACTTGAAATGAAGGAGTGGAGAAGACAGTATTTTCCCAAAATTAAGCTGTTTGTGTCGTTTTTTCAAGACCACTCAGTGATACAGCCAGCGAGGCATCTGGTGTTGTTCATGATTTCAGCTTGTGCGGGTGAGGAGATAATGAAGACTGGCGATGAGTTTGTCACTACTTCGAATATTGGTTGGGAGAAGGTGCTTTTTGTTTTTGATCATTACCACAGCCAGGATCAATTTTGTAAACACATTTCTGAAGACATTTTAGAGCATAGTGCTGTTCTCCCTTGGAGTCATGTGCAGGGTGTGATGAGTAATGTGCTGGACTTAAAAAAGAAGGATGACAGCAAGGAAGTTCCTTCAGCTGATACCAGTGCACCTCTTAACATCCCTTCACAAAAGTGGCAGACATGGGGGGATTTATACACCCTCGCTGCAAATGAATGTTCAGGATGTGATCTTTCTGATCCAAAGTGGAAGAAAAAATTGGCTGAAGAAGAAGTACGTTTTTATAATGGTGGTGAAGTGTCTTGGTTAAATTTCTGTATTGAATTGCCTAATCCTGACCACCATGTGATGTACAGGAATGTTTTATCATCCATTAAAGAAAAGGTTCTAGAAAGCACTAATCTACCTACAGGCACTTTGAAAAGCATTCCAAGAGTTGTTGTAGCCCATATGCCTGGGGCAGGGGGAACAACACTTGGCAAACATGTCCTTTGGCATCTAAAAACTAAATTCAAGTGTGCTGTCGTTGAGAAAATTTCTAAGGAAACTGAGCGACAGATTTGTGAATTTTGGGAGTCTGAGGAATGTGTGAGCCGACAAAAACTCAAACCTGTCATTCTTTTGCTGGACAATGTGACCAGTGATGAGCCTGAAATGAATGAATCAAAACTGTGCCATATGCTCTTTGTACGGCAGAAAAGCTACCAGCTGACCAGGCCTTTAGCAGTGGCAATTATTTGCAAACAGAGTGTGGGTAAGCTGAAGAATGCTTTTTTTCTCACACAAAAGCCGGAAGAAGATGAAAGGGCGTGGTTAAATGGCAAAAGCATGAAGCTTGAAGAAGGTAAAAAGGTGCACCCTGAAGCTAATTTCCTTGGCATTTTGTCAATGCGTGATGGTTTTGATAAAACAAAACTGCAGACCATGATCGTTCACTACCTGAATCATACTTCTTTAGAGATTGTTGAAAGGAAATTGATTATATACATTGCATTGGTCATGAAGTACTTCCCATCATCGCAGGGAAAGCCCGGTATTCCTGTGGAGAGCTGTGAAAAAATGTTTGAGTCAGGATTAAGTGCCAGACTACCATGGGAAAAGAGAGTTTCCAGTGTCGCAGGGGCACTTCTTGTTCAAGAATATGAGAAAAACATAAAGAATGTTGTACGACTTGCTAACAGTGCATGTGCTGAAGCAGTGCTGAGTATTGTTCTAAATAATGATTTGACCTTAGCAGACCTTGTTGAGGAGTTTTTGCGGTCCCCACTTGTAACAGGCCTTGCTCAGTTAGAAGAGAATGCAAAGAAAATAACAACAAATATATTTCGAAATGTGTTGCTTGAAAGAAAAAGAGCTTTCACAGAAGATGAAAAAGATACAGAAATGTCACCCCTTATCCTTGATATTGAAAAGTTGAATGGTTTTCAAAGGGCAGTAGATGTCCTGCTCTTGGGATATCAAAGTTTAGGAGGAGAAGCTTTTAACCAGCAGCTGGCAAGGTTTTACAGGGATCATGACATGTTTGATGAAGCAGTACACTATGCCAGTGCTGCGACTGACAATGAACCTAGTGCTGCGACTGACCAGTGAACCATGATAGTCTAGAGAAGAATTGCAAGTATGCGCGAGAATGTGGTTGTGTTAAAACTTTGAAAGAGATTCATGAGAATTTATCGCAGATTTCAAGAAAATACTCTATGTTGGCTGATGACGAGGAGAGTTTCATATCAGTATGTCTTGCTCTTGAATTTTTCGATGTTCCAACACACTTCACAACAGAGACTGCTGGTCTTGTACTGTATGACTACTGTACACATATAATTGAGACAGATGAGGATAGTGTAAGGAAAATGAGAGCTCATCTGTTTAGAGTCCTTGTTTGTTGGCCGAGAGGAGGAATCTCCCAGAAAGTGCTGAATGCAAAACATTTTACAGACTCTTTCTATGACAAGCCCATTTACTTAGAAAGTGACTCAGGGAACTTGTCTCCTCAAGTTCATTTCTTCATTGCTCAGCGTGGTGCAAGGTTCCACTTGTGTCATTGGAGAGAAGTCTTTGATTCACGTGAAGAATCTGAAAAACAAGATGTTGTCACTGTTAAAATGCATCAACGGTTACAGCCATTTTCAGGGAGGTACATGGTTGCAGCTGATGGTGGTTGGACACGGGGAGGCAGATACAAAATTGAATTCAGCTTGAAAGACTTTACAGAACTTTTGCCTGATAACCTGACGATAGGAGTCATGAGAGGAGAACAAGTGTACAGAAATGCTGATGTTAAGTTCTATTTGGGATTCAGCCTGCAGGGCCCTATTGCTTACATATAATTCCGTTTTACAGTAACCTCTTCATCATTGGAGTGAATGCTCCAACTTGGGATTCTGTGAATGTGTTTCTGTAGCAGAAGATGCAGGTGGCCAGGTGTTTTGACTGTGTTTTGTTTTCAGGTATAGTTTCTTGAACTGTGTTTCATTTGGAGTATCTGTATATGTGTATACATGTATATCATGTGAAAGTTTGAACGTGTCTGAGCACTTAAGTTGTTCTGTGCAGTAAGTTCTGCAGTTATGTAAAGTACTTTAGGTTGTCTTATTTTCAGCTCTATGTATGTCTCGATCGAAATGCCACATCACATGCAAATGTGATAAGTTCATAAAAATATGTATCCCAAGGATGAGTTGTGCTGCTTTTAACTGGGTGCCTTGAGAGAAATGCGTTTCAAATGAATTTTTTTTTTTTTTTTTTAAATTCTGTTGACTACAGAGCATTTTATAATATCTTGTTTAATAGGACCCATGCGCAATTTTGTGCCGCTCTGTGCAGGACCATTTGGTATGTTTGATTGAATTGTGTTTACAGCTTGTACCTGATGTTTACAGCTGCTCAGCTCAGTATAGTATAGTGAGGCTTCTTAAAACTTGAGAAGGGAACTCCTATCTGGGTTTACATGGCTTTAAATGCAATACGCTGACTGTTGAACAATTCCTGAAGGTAGTTGCTAGAACTGTCTTTGCAGATATGTCCAAAACTTCCCTGTTTAATTTGTGCATTTTGGCTTCTGTTTGCTCAGTGCTGGTATGAATTACGCTGTAACTATGCGAGAGTCCAGGTGGTATAGTGCTTGTTGCATGTACTATCTAAACAGCCCCTGCACAATTTGTGAGCATTTCAGTGGTGAACCAGGCCCCTTAAATCCTTAAACGAGTGTGATTAATTTTGTTTAGCGTATTGTCATGTCATGTTAAAGGTGCAGCTTCCGTTTCTTTTTGGCTCACTTTTATAACAAAGTGAGTCTGTATCATAAACCTCTGTCGTGTGTGTGTTTGTGTGTGTCCGCGGTTAACTTTAACATTGGCATTTTCTCAGAAACTACAGACTCTGGAGGCACCAAACTGGGCATGCTTATAGACAGTAACAAGACCTTTCAAAATATACCCTTCTGAATGATCTTCACTAAAGGTCAAGGTTGTTAAAGCTGGCTGTTGTAAACTTGAACAATTTTTTTTTTTTTTACAATCTACGAACACCAACACAACAAAGATACACATTATAATAAGACCTTTATTGTTTTGAATGACCTCGAGTCAAGGTCAAGGCCATACAAGCTGCTTGTTCAAAACTTTAAGTTGGTTTAACATTGATATTTTCTCAGAAACTACAATTATTGGCAGAGGCACTAAACTTAGCATGTTGATAGACAAACATACAGGTATACCCTTTTGAGTGACCCTGAGTCAAGGTCATTAAAGCTCTCTGTTGTGAAATTACACTTTGACATTTTCTTACAAACTAGAAACACCAGAAGCATCAAAATTGGATTGATGAAAGACATTGATGAGACCTTTACTAACAGATCTCTTTCAAATGAGCATGACTTAAGGTCAAGGCCATACAAGCTGCCCGTTGAAAACTTTGATGTTTGCTTTTCTCAGAAGCTAGACACCAAACTTGGCATAATGAGAGACTGTGATAAGACCTTTACAAATATAACCCTTTTGAATGACCTTGATCCTTTTCACAAGTGAGCTAAGAGGACGTCTGCCTCCCTAGTTTTGAGTTTGCTGGAAGCTTTGCAGTAGCATTTATCTGGGTGTGTGTGTGTGTGTGTGTGTGTGTGTGTGTGTGTGTGTGTTTTAATACATGTACTTATCTGTGCCAGGTGGGATGCCATATTAAGACAAAATATTTGTGTGATGTTCCTACTATGTTACACAACAGTTGCACAAAGACTTAAGGATGGAAATAGACAATTCCTATGTTTGGGACACTTGCGGATTTTTTAAAAAACTATTGTAAAAGATCTTTTTGAATACAGTTTGAATTGTAAATACGACACTTGAGGATTTAAAAAAACCACATACTATTGTACAAGATCTTCTTGAATACAGTTGAATTGTAATTACAACACTTGCGGATTAAAAAACAAACAAACAAACATTTATTGTACAAGATCTGTTTGAATACAGTTTGAATTCAGTTTGAATTGTAATTTTAACAAAAGAAAGCCAGCAAGTATTTTTTTGTTTGTATATACTTGCCAGTATTTTTTGATAAATTAGTGAGAAGTGCACAGTCATGTATGATGGTGAAATGTATAAGCCCTCCTTTGAGTGAGTCTGCTCTGTACTGTTGAGATGTGCTCTAGCCACTGTATTCCGTCCCATGGTGGACGGTGAAAAGTAAAAGACAGACAAGATTGTTAGACCTAGATCTGAACTTGACTTGTCTTTGCGTGTGAGAAAGCAGGTGCTGATACGAGGACTTTGACTCTCAAGTCTCCCCACTTTTTACAGGCATAGCCTCACATGGCGCTTTGCATGGTTGTTACTGCATAGTCCCGAGACAGTGCCTTCAAATTACTATGTACTCATAATTTGTTAAATGGTATGGCCTTCCGATTTGTTTTATGCTTTTTGATTGGAATGTATATTATGCTGTAATAACTGCATAATTATGTGTATACCAATTATTTTTTGTGCTTTCAGTTTTACATGTTAATTAATGTACTGGGAATTAATAATAGGCAGGATTTGAAAGTTTAAATGAAGTGGTGGATATTTTTGTTTGCCTTGTACGTGTAATTGTATTGTTTCTTTGTTGATATTTTGCATGAGATGATGTGAAGTGTGTCATGATGATATTTTACAGTATGATGAATGTTTAGTTTTCTCAGTGTTGAGAATGTTCAGATTCGTGTTTTCCTTTGTATATATACATGTTTGCATTATTATGTTTTGACGTTTTTATGTGTATACGTTTCCCTGATAGGCGAATTTCATTCTCTTGCGGTAAGCAAGAAAGAAGACTTTAAACAAATGAATTGTAAGGTGCTTATTCTCTAAAGAAATTATGTACTGTAAAACATCTTTCTTGTTGTCTCATTATTGTCTGCATGGGTTGGAGCGTTTAATTAGAGGATTGTGGGTGTTTTTTTTTTTTTTACATGTTAAGGCAGAAGAATTAATAAAAGCATATCAGCTCTGTGTGTGTGTGTGAGAGAGAGAGAGAGAGAGAGAGAGTTGGCAGCGCCTTGATCAGTCGATAGTTGATATGGCTAAGATAATGTCACTGCTGTCAAATTACTGATGTTCGAAAACTGCGTTGCACACCAAGGGAGAAAACCCTGCAGCTGCCTTGAATGTTTGCTGCACTCCTACTAGTAGATTGCCTCCCTTCGAAAGAAGAAACCTCTGACAATACGCGTACGCGTTGCGCAGTTACCCGAGGTTTTGATTTGTTGGCATAATTATGTTGTGAATAATCTTGACTTTTTTGTGTGTGCTTACACAATATACACCGGTGTGCTCTAAACTAGAGTAAAGTTACTTAGATCGAAGCACCAACGAACTGCGTTTCGTCGGTGTAGGCTTTTTGACTGTTATGTCCAGATTGTTTTAGTGGTCTGCTAGCGAAGCAGATATACAGTTTTTGTTCTTTTATTTTTGTTTGCTTTTTGTGGATATCAGCATACTTGTTATGTGCCGCACAGCGACAGAAACGTCACAACTTTCTGATCACTGAATTCAAGCTTGAAATAATTTTCCTAAGCCTCTAACCTTAATGTGTACTGATTTAAATTGCTTAAGTGAATACAGTGTACTACACTTGTAATTGTCCTCATTTCATCTGTTAATGTATTTTTAGAGAGTTTTTAGGAGCAGAATTAACCAGTCTCATGTAACAGTTAAATGTACAACTTTAAGGGAGCTATGTCTCCGTCGGCTCCGAGTCTGTTTGGTTTAGAATGTCTGAATGAAGCTAGGCATTTCCTATACTTATGGAGTTTCAAGTTTTCCAAACTGCTGTCATTGTTCTGCTTGATTCGTCCAATTGCACCTTGAGAAGCTGCGCCTTTAAATGAGGATGTGACAGTTAAGATTGCATTACAATGTGATAATGATTATAACTGAGGTGTGTGCATATTATGGAGTGTGTGTGTGTGTGTGTGTGTGTGTGTGTGTGTGTGTGTGTGTGTGTGTTTCGGTTTCTTTTTGATAATTTTGTTTTTGAGTTTTACCAACAAAAACAAAAAACAACAACAACAAATAAACAAAAAAACAACCAAACAAAAAACCAAACCAACCCACACACATTGATACAAGTACATCTTTCATAAAAGTTAAAACATACCCTGATGCATGCACATCTCTCAATAAACCTACATTAATGCACATACATCTTCCAATTATACATTCACTGCACATGCATTATCCCCACAGCCGGGGTGGTCGAATGGTAGAGCGCTGGACTTCTAATGCTCGGGTCGTGAGTTCGATCCCGGCTGGGGCCAAATATTTGTGCTGGCTTTTTCATCGTTGCCCCGTCTTTGATATCACCCTATGTGGTGGAAAAGGACGTTAAACCCCCACCCACCCACTCTTATCCCCACACACAGACACACACACTAACAGGCATACAGGAGACAAACGATCACACAAGTGTGTGTCAGTTCCGAGTCATACGCTGCACACAGACATCGCCGAAACAAATCTAGCATCTATACTACAGATGCCGGACACCCGACAAACATACTTTCCTTCTTGAATGTGCTGCTGCAGCTGATGATGATAGCTATTCAGTGCACAATAGAAGCGCTTTTTCCCATATATCTGGCTCAAAGCGCCGCGAGCTAAACCCGACACGCACGCTCACGTGAATCACACGCATTCTCTGACACACTGGACATGAACACATTACAATCACGTGGTGCGAATTAAAGGACAGCTCAGCAATTTAATTTCCGGGAGTATAGAACTGCACATATTTTTTTAAAATTTCCAAAGCAGAGGATGAGCAAGCCGGAGTACCGGGAGAGGGTCCCCGGCGGTCGGCCCGAATGAACGGTGCCACATACGAGAAAGAAAAATTCAGTCTTTGCCCCCGTGTGGAACTCGTACCTGATCTCTCGCACTGGTGACGAAGTCGGTTAACCACTAGAGCATCGACAGCCCCAGGGACAGCACAATATCACATCACACGTGGAAACTGTTATTTATTTATTTATTTATTTTCTTCCGGTTTCCATGTGAGTATGTGTATATGTACACGCCCAGTGCAAGCTGAATCTACACACCACATTTACGCTCCCGATAATTTGTCCACTACTGAGTGAGTGCTGACACGCACAAAGCCGGAGTGTTTGTGTAAATGATTCCAGCAGCCACTTCTGCTCGGCCAAATTATGTTTGATTAAGATAATGGAGGCTGCAGCAATGGCGGTGACGCCCAGAACACAATGGACTGGGTGAGCAGAACATGACACGCCGTGTTCAGGCAGCTTCAAATCATGTGAGATAATTTCTCGGCTTTACGACGGTACTGCGGTTAAGTACGGCACACATTCAATTACCGATTGCAGCTGGAGATGATGATAATGATGATGATGATGATGATGTCTTGTAACGCACTGAAAAAAAGAAAAGAAAAAGACCCCCCCCCCCCCCCCCTGCACAGAATGCTCAGAGGGCCGGGGAGTGGGAGGGATCAGTTAAAAGGTGAAACGGGAATTAAAAGGGTGGTTGGGGTTCCAGAACTGAACAAGACCCGCGTTGGCCAGATGGGTCAGCTTCAAAGCACGCGAACACACTGATAAAAAATTTTCAAAAAGAAAAGGTAAGTTGGGTGTCTCAGCACAGCAGCGACGCGACGCCCCCCCCCCACCCCTCCCACTTCCTCCGCAGGATCTGCTTGGCCAGTGGTTCCTGTCCCGCTCGCTCCCATAGCTCTTCGTTTCTGATCTTCTCTGGCCATCGGATGTTCAAGATGCGCCTCAGACAGCTGTTGTAAAATGTCTGGATCTTCTGCTGCATCGGCTTTGTTGTCCTCCACGTTATGTTCAGACCATACCACAGTGTTAATACCGTCCTCACCAGTAAACTTTGGATACCAGTGGATATATATGCGGACGTGGCCAAAATAGACAGGCCATCAGTTTCGCCGTGCGCCAGCTGCTGTGTTGTGATAGTGATGTCAAAATATCGCCGTGTGCCGCCAGAGAGGACGATACCAGGCTGGCAAATCAGTCTGGTCCGCTGATGGTATCTATATCTGAACCAGTATCTCTGCTTCTGCCGACTGAAATTTATATCGGCTGTATCAGTGCTACCGCAACCAACAACAGGCTTGGTGTGTTCGTAGATATTTGCAACGCGTGTTGCACTTGTAACGCGAGGGGGGGGGGGGGGGAGGTTGAAAAAAGGAAAGAATACCCTGTCGGTGCGGATGGCGGAGTTACTCGCCCCTGATAAAAATCGTAGACGAGAACGTTTCATCGTGCATCATATCAATTTGGAACACGAGACTATTCAAATAACAATCAGAAAAGGAAGAAATGTTGGTATGTGTGCGTCACGTTTTTATTCATCATTTATTTTATATTTATCATTCTAAACAAAATAGCAAGCGGCGTTGAAAACTGACTGACAAAAAAGAAAGCCAAAATCGGTATGGTATCGTCTCATCACAGTACACATCAAAGTGTTGAAATCCCAGCAAAGACACAATCTGAAAATAAATGCATATATTTGTGTGTTTGTGTGTTTGTGTGTGTGTGTGTGTGTGTGTGTGTGTGTGTGTGTGTGTGTGTGTGTGTGTGTGCCGCGGTGTGTGTGTGTGTGTGCACGCGAGCCGGCGTGCGAGGAGGTGATTGTGATACCATCTTCCTCTGAGAATATATTCGTTTTAATAGACTTCTCATCACCATGTACATCAAGAGTTAAAGTCACACGAGCACCAGTGTCACAGTCCCAATCAGACACAACGACTCGGAGACAGCCATTGTGAATCAATGTCTCGCAACTACAATCTGCAGGAAAAGACACCCCGCACTGATTGCTAACGCAGTGAATAATTCATACCTGTTTCATCACCGCCAAGTTCCGGCTAAATAGCAAACTGCCACTGTCTACACCACGGAGGGTGTATACTCAAACTGGAAGCGAGTGTTTTCGGTGCTAGCCTGCTTCAACTTGAAAGTAGCAAAAGCCGAGGACAGAGTGTTTCCATTTTTAAGTTGTTTCTCTATAGAGAAACAACTTTATGAGACGGGGCAGATTTTGCTACGCGCAGCAGCAAGTTTCAGTGATACAAAACAAGACTGTGACGTTTCTCCAAACAATACTTACTTTCACGCACACAGTGACGTAACGAAATCTGCGTCATAGACACCTTACGTGCACACTTTGCTGCTGCGTTCTTTTTGGCGGGAATGACGTGTGTGTGTGTGTGTGTGTGTGTGTGTGTGTGGACGGATGTAATGATGGCTATCTCCTAAACCACCTCGATGGAGGCCTTTTTACTTTGAGATAAAATGGGAAATCACCTTCTCCAGAGCTACCTTTCACGATTTTTAGCCTGCCGCATTTTCAGAAGAGTTATCGCCAATTTTAAAAAATCGGTCATGTTACGAATTTTTTCGAAAAAGTTGTTCAAATTCCTTCATTTTCTAGACTTTGGAAGTTCACCCAATCACACTGCCTTGATTCGTGCTACAGCTCTGTAGCTCTGACTGGTTTTGTGTAAAAAAAATATTTCCGAGGTAGGGGTGGTTTGCACATAAGATCAAATATCTATGAAAAGACTACTGCAAATTACTTATCATCCCGGCGTTTTTGTCTAGTGTGACAACTGCACATATGACAGGA
This sequence comes from Batillaria attramentaria, assembly GCA_018292915.2. Classification (NCBI taxonomy): domain Eukaryota; kingdom Metazoa; phylum Mollusca; class Gastropoda; family Batillariidae; genus Batillaria; species Batillaria attramentaria. The sequence continues at coordinate 3,288,980 of JACVVK020000009.1, read as the reverse complement.
ACTACTGCACTATTATATCTTTAGCATTTAGATTAACTGAACTTTTAGATAAACATAACTTTTTCAAGTTTCTGCGAGAAGCACCGGTCAAAAGAGTTCCAAATTTTCGATTTCATAAGTACAATCCAAGGTATTCTAGTCCATGTTTCACCAGCCCTCTAGATCTTCCAGATTTTATGTAAAAATTAGTTCAGCCAGGGAAGTCATAAAAGCAACAGGGAAATCACAAGACATGCACAAGCATCATCTGTCATACCACCAGTGTGAAGCTGACGTCAAACGCTTAGTTCCCAGACAAAATAAGCAAGTATCGTCACTGCCTCCGACATTTCACCAGCCCTCTAGATCTTCCAGATTTCATGTAAAAAATAATTCAATCGGGGAAGCCACAAAGCCAACAGGGAAATCACAAGACATAAACAAGCTTCCTCAGACGATGGCAGTGCTAGAGGCTGACGTGAAAATGTTTAGTTCGCGGAATTGACGTCATCTCTCTGTCTGTGTATGACGACCTGCCTGAGGCTGACGTCAAATGTTTAGTTCACGGAACTGACCTCTCTCTCTCTCTCTCTCTCTCTCTCTCTGGGGAGCCAGGGTGGCCGAATGGTAGAGCGTTGGACTTTCAATGCTCGGGTCGAGAGTTCGAATCCCGGCTGGGGCCAAATGTTTGTGCTGGCCTTTCTCTCGTTGCCCCGTCTTAGAAAGCACCCTTACGTGGTGGAAAAGGACGTTAAACTCCTAAACACCCACCCACCCACTCTCTCTCTCTCTGTCTGTCTCTCTCTCTCTCTCTCTCCCCCCACCCGGCCCCACCCCCAGTCACGTGACTAATCGGTCGAGGTCGTAGAGGATCTAGTGTCATTGGTAGAACTTGGAGAGGGGAGAACCGGCAACAATAACAACAAAACAGACAAAATAAAATGAAATTTGGAGAAACAACTTTGTAGGACGGGGCCGTTCCTCCTTGTCATATCTGTGTAGCACCGAGTGTTTTCAGCCGACTTCGGTTGGGGGGGGGGGGGGGTTAACGTCCTTTTCCACCACATATGGGTGATATCAAAGACGGGGCAACGATGAAAAAGCCAGCACAAATATTTGACCCCGGCCGGGATACGAACTCACGACCCGAGCATCAGAAGTCCAACGCTCTACCATTCGGCCACCCCGGCTCCCCTCGGCTTGGTGTGAAACTGAGAAAGGTACAGTTCATCAATCAGACAACGATTTGGACTAACGCGTTACTACAATACAAAGCCGCGGTGCATGCTCATATTGCAAACTAGATCGTATACTGCAAACTCTACAGACTAGAGTTTGGGAAACTATTGGGAAAACACGGCTGGAAATCTTCTGTCCGTGGTGCATGCCCATATTGCAAACTAGATAATAATAATAATGATAATAAGGACGACTATAAGGCGCCTATACATGAAATGGAACAGGCTCTAAGTGCCGTACATCATAACTACATACACCACTTTCATACACACAGACTCACAGGGAACATTCAAAGTTAAACAATATCTCACAACAAGGAGGCTGACACGGTATGGAAGGGCAGAGTAAATCAGTAATCAGTTTTAAATAGGTGGGTTTTGAGGCAGCGTTTGAAGCTGGCACTGGATTCTGTCTGTCTTATACTGCAAACTGTACAGACTGGAGTTTGTGGCACACAACTGGGAAAACACGGCTGGAAATCTACTGTCCGTGGCGCATTCACGTTCGTGCAGCAGGGAGCAACACAGCAAAACTGAAACGAAGATGAACCTGAAAAGGAATACATCTGATTGTTAAGTTGTTCACGCGCGGGTAGATGAGTGTTTCAAGCGTCGATTTACGATCTTGCGGTGAAAGTTTGTACCAGCCGCCATCAGTAAACAGTAGTCCCCTTTCGTTGGCTCGGATTTCCCCCACCGATAATTTGAGTGTTTGAGGACCTGTCGTGCGACACAGAAAACGTACAGCGACGTCGTTCGGGATGTCTAACGGTTGCAGTGTGTCACGGTAGGATCTTACAGTTGTAACACCTTTGATTCCAACCCAAGTTGCCACCCAACCGGCACAGAGTCAAATCCCCGCCGCCCCACAATGCTCCAAACAGCCTTTGTGAATGTTTGAATCTGACTCGGGTCTCCTGAGTCAGATAAATCGGGCTAATATCAAACATATGACTTTGAGAGCAGTCATCGTCGGAACATTTAAAGAGGAGAAGCACCGGAAACACCCAGGTCCATTTTGACTTACACCCCGTCTACGCTACGTTGTCTGCCGGCGTGAGGTACGGTTGCGTGTTCGCTATTGCTGAAGCGTTTTGCTCAGTGGTGACAGGTAAGAACTCGGATTACAGGTGTGCGTGCGTGCGTGCGTGCGCCGGTGCATATTGTAGTGGTCTTCTGGATCGTCGTGTGGTTCGTTGACTGCACGGCGGTCACAGTGTCACAGCGGTCGATACGCGAAGTGACGTGTGGCCATTCTATCGCCATCTGTCTGTGTTGTGTTGGATTGAGAGAATCAAGGCCGTAGTGTAAGCCATGATGTATAGCACAGCAGTCAATGTACCCAGCCAGCCAGGAGGCAGAGAGCTGTCCATGTAACTACGTACGTGCTACGTGTGCATATGGCCTGTGCGCAGAGGCAGCGTTTTTCACGCGGGTAAGCCAAGATAGTGGAGAGTGTTTCCAGTGCTACTACATTTTTGACATGACTTGTTTGAAATAATGTACATGTATGAGCATAAAGATTGTGTCTAGGGTCATCAAACTGTTAGTGTTTTCAGCCGCGGTTTTTTTGTTTGTTTTTGTTTTTCTCTGGTGGATATGCCGCGAAGCCCTGTTCTTTCACACCGACAAACTGAAATGCAGTTAACTAGCTGTCCGACTGTTTCATTCCTCTCAGGCAAAGCTTTATGTATGAAATCATTATTAGGATGTACACGCATCGTGCGGTCACATGTTATTTAAAGTCTTTTTTTGGTTAATATACACGGCTCCTTTTTTTCCTTTTTTTCATACGGACAAACGGAAATCCGACAAGTTTGTAGTTCCAGTGTTACTCACATTCGAAACTGGAAACACTCGGTGCTACTAGTTTAGTGGATATCGGTTTGTCGGCGTGAAAAATTGGCCGCATGTCAGTCAGAAAACGAAAAACAAAAAAAACAATAACAAAAACAACAACAACGAAAAACACCACCACCACCACAACAACAAAACAACAACAACAACAACAACAACAACAACACGCTACTGCAATGTGAAGGCATGTACACTCATATTACAAACGTGTAACTTTACCTCGGAGAAATCGTCGTCAGCACCTTTGAATTGTCGCTGCACCGGGGGAACACACACACACACACACACACACACACACACACACACACACACACACACACACACACACACACACACACACACACACACACACACACACACACACACATGTGCCGCCGCATGCGAAAATCGGGCTAAAGTCGCTGGGTACTCTTTCTGCACTAGAGCGGTCAATGAGTCACCGGGTGCATGGACTCCGTCCCTACTCCAAAGAATTATAGCTAGACAACTATCAACTATCAAACGTACAACTATTATTTTAATTTATTTATTTATATTGTTTTGCACCAGCAAAGACATAGTCTGAATGTTTCCACAAAATTAAATACCTAAAAAAGAGAATTATATTGACACTTTAGCCATTTTCTTTCGCATCATAAATGTCCGCCATATTGATTACCCCCGTTAGTAAGCCATAACTTAGCAGTCTGCCGCTATAGCCAGAAGCGAGAGCTCTCCCTCTCTCTGTCAGTCGTACATTCTACATACGTGATAATACTGCGTGTACCTAGAGGGAGCATAGTCATTAGTCTATGCACACTGTGCGGAGTGCGATTAGGCAACATCGCGTAAAATCAATCTAGCTCAGTAGGTTCAATGCTGCCTGCACGCAAAGCCGATACAAATGAGGAGGAGGTGATTTGAAGAGCTTAGTTGACGTGTGCTCCATTCGCGCGCAATTTGATGCACTGTTAACTGTCCAGGAACGTGACTCGGCCATTTCCGACCCGTTCCGCGCAGGCGAAACCGGCCACACATTACAAAATCAGCATTGTCCGCAGGTCACATCTAGTCAGTGCAAAGCCTTTCTTCTCTGGATGTGCCATCGCGTCTACCAAGCTCGTAGTCAGTTCCTGATTTGTGATTATTACATCGAAATTTCATAAAAGTGACAGCCTATGAACATGTTTTCACAGCGGCTGGAAAGCGGTGACAGTGGCTCTCTGAACGTAACTGGCTAGCTCTTCAAAGCCCACACAAAAATCGCAATTTTACTTAAAATCTTCAAATCACTTGAAGCCACTATTACGCAGTCTGCAGCGGTCTCGCATCTAGCGGGATGGCCTTGTGTAATATTGGCTTGAAGTGGCTCCTGTTGGTGTGCAGTGGTTTGTTCTTTTCAACCAGTCTTATCATACAGTGGGCAGGGGATGGTCGGTTTCGGACTCTGAAGAGCTAGGGGAATATACAACGGGGTAGAGCGAAAAGACCACAAGGCTAGATCTGTTTACAGCTATGTGTGCTAGGCTGCCAGTTGACCTCCTACATTTTTGGTCCTCGTGGCGGTGGAATTTACCGCGGGGCTCAGTTGCCGCGTCACCGCATTGTGTGTCAGTGAAGGGTGCTTGTCAGTTCATTAGCAGATTGATGCGTCTGGTGGAACAGCCAAACTGAGCTAAACCATGGCGATTTGACGTCTTTTCAGTTCCATCGCGCACTTTAACCTGTCTCGAGAAGCAAAATCCCGCTCTCTTGGATAATGCTTCTTATTATTCACTGGAGCGACTGTCTCCAAACTCCATTACTTTAACGAGAACTGGCATCATCGGGCATTCTCTTCTGATTCCCGGACACAGCACAGGCAGCCAAGCAGTTTTCCTGGAGTTAATTTCGCTGAAAGCGGAAGTCTTCTGGTTTTTAGCGGCGCAAGTTCTAGCACCAGGAGTAAGATAGGAGCTGTCAAAAGTGCCAGGATATTTCTTGTACACACACAGGCCACTCAGACAATAGATACAGTCACTAGAATACCAAAGGTTCATCCACAATCACTTTTTGTTACACATTATACAAAGTTCAATACAAGTACAATACTCATTATTGTACTTATTATCTGCTTTGGAAATGTTCAGCCCACCAAATCTGAAAAATAAATGCAATTCTAAATTCCGAAATTGAAATAGCTGAGCTGACTCTTCGCACCACGTGATTGTAATGTGTTTATGTCCAGTGTGTGAGAGAATGCGTGTGATTCACAGACAGTTCCTACAATCATCAGGATACCAAACAGTTCACCCAACCCACAAGCACGTTTTATGCACATATTTGTGCATGGAAAAGTCACTCAGACATTTGCCACAACCATCACAATACCAAAAGATTCAACAACAACAACAACAACAACAACAACACATTTATCACATAATTTTTATACGTACACCCACGATTAGTCGGTTAAACAATGGACGGATCCACTCCTGTCTACCAAAAAGGTCACGTCGAGCCCCCAGAGTTCAGCCAATCGCGTCCCGGACTTAGTTAAAGCCGGGATATTTATGACAGGAAACGTGGAATGAGCATAATGAGCACAACACATGACATGGTCTGGCAGACTTATTGCCAGACACTGCAACGAGGGAAGCACGTGTACAGTTTGATATGACTGAACCATGGAGAGAAAGCAGTAAGTCCATTGACGTCATTTGAGGAAAAAGACCATTACGTCATAATCTTTCATCTTGAAATCACCCCTTTTCCCATACAATGACGTACTGTGCTTTGCCAATACACGGCAGAGTAAAGGGGCGGGGCTTTGGCCTCGAGGCTTGCCGAGTGGAGTCGTCTATTGCTACAACTGCGTGAGCGGTGGTCTAATAGTTAGCGCGTCGGATTCAGCCGCTGCGCTACTTAACGCCCGTCACCAATGTCATGGTGATGAAGCGTGGGTTCGAGCCCAGGTCGAGCTTATGATATGTGATACCGGGTTTTCCTGGCTACCGGGCTGCTCATTGGGGGTTTCTCTCCGGGTTATCCGGCTTTCCTCCCCCAGCAAAATTGCAAAATTGTAAAAAATATAGGATAGGTATTGGGTGGCGCTGCACCGCGGCGACGCGCTTCCCCCGGGGAAGGCAGCCCAAATTTCCCGAAAGGGATAATAAAATAGTAAAAAAAACCCAAAAAACTACCAGAATACCTTTACATGATGACAGACGACAAATTTATTCCTAAAAGTTTGGCGAAGGAGTCTTCAACAGGGGAAAAAACACGCAAATACCTACAAGGAGCAACGCCGTGCTTATCTCGATTAGTTCATTAGGCTAGGATAATTAGGCTTTTTATATAGCGGAAGGTAGAACAAATTTGATATATGATTTGATATACTGAAAATGGCAAGATAAACGGTCGTTTTTAACGGTGACGCGGACGGAGAAAAAAATCCACGGAGACCACCACAGCATTAGGGGCCTGTGTTCTACTGAAATCTGTAATAAAAAGTTAGGATCGAATTTGTTCTACCTTGTTCTGCGATTTTCCTAGCCTACATGGAGAACATGCAGCGACAAAGAATGAAGGCCGTGATCATCTTGAGAAGCAATGCGGCAACTGTGGCAATCTCGTGTTCCTGATAAAGGCTAAACTCGGCAAACTGATGGCCAGTGTAAAATCTTTGAATGTACTTTCTTCATCATCGTCCTATTCATGCGCTGAAGGGAAAGATCGGCGTTGAAGGATGAATCAATATAAAAGAGATTGATGTAATGGTCTTTTCCCGAAATGACGTCAACGGACTTACTGCTTTCGTTCCACGTTTCGGTCCAGAGGAGCGAAAAGATCCCTCAGACGAGGAGATTCTGGCCGTCAGAGTGTGTATATACACGTGTATGTACATATGTGTGTGTTTTGTATGTCATAGAAGGGGGGCTACCTTCCTACTGCTGAAACACGTAACAGATATAAGGGTATCTCACCACTGATTCAGATACACACTTGGTCAGGCCCGACTTGAAAGACAGACCTAGGTCAAAGAATACAAATGCACACGAGGCCTCTCTCTCTCTCTCTCTCTCTCTCTCTATATATATATATATATATATATAGTCTCGGGCATCATAGTCACCCCTCAAAAATGCTTCAATCTAGAAACAAACTTGAAATTACCAAGCAAAGACCATTCAAGGGCACGCACCTCACAGGAGTTTACACAACTTTGAATGTCCCCTTTTCGCTCAAGCCTCACTGGAATAATGCAAGTCTACCTTCACTCAAATCTACTCATGTCTCGTGTCCCCCTCAACCTGTCCGCAAAAAGTCCCAGCTTCACTGGCAGCTTGCCTCCATCTCTCTTCCCGCTTCGAATGGAAACATCAGCATTGAAGGCTGAACGAAAACAATCAAAAGGCAAAAGAGTGAAATTCTCAAGGGTGTTGGGTGTTTGTGGGTTTAACGTCCTTTTCCACCACATAGGGTGATATCAAAGACGGGGCAACGATGAAAAAGCCAGCACAAATATTTGGCCCCAGCCGGGATCGAACTCACGACCCGAGCAAGTCCAACGCTCTACCATTCGACCACCCCGGCTCCCCGAAAACAGCTCTCAAACGAGGAGATTCTTGCCGTCAGATGTTTGTATGAGACAGGCTAGACTTTGAAAGGAAGACCCCTGGCTATATGTCTCGACTGTAATTTTCGGGTCTTCGCCCAGGGAATGAATGATGGGGGTCTTTCACTCTCAAACCCTTTACACTCAGTTGCTGGCTCGCAATGACACGCTTGCCAAACGCTTAAAGGTCTGCAATCTCAACAAAAAGCCGCAAGCTGTGTTTTACAAAAACTGCGCTTGATGCAGGCAACTCTGTCACAGTTGCAGAGTTTTCATCGATTCGGAGGCCATTATAAAACCAGAGCGTGAGTTTGCGGTGACTTCATTGTCCTTTTTGTCAGTGTGCGAGACACATCGCTACAGTGTATAGCGGGTGTTGTGTGCTGCACGAGAAGACTGTCCACTGCGATCTCTCTCGCTCAATGTCAAAACGAAAACTGAGCCGTGAAATCAGGCTTTCATAGGTGTTTCAGGGACTCTGAAAACTCTGTAACTATTACAGAGTTGACTATGCATTTCGCACAGTCGGATAGGTTTTTTTTTTTAATTTTTTAAAACACACTGTGAATTTTTTCAAATAGAAACGGAAACGGTAATGACTGCGAAGTGGTTACAAGTTAAGCAAATAAAAGCGACACAAAAGGGACAGAAACCACTTAACTTTGACAAAGGACGGCACAGGTCGACGTTTCGGCTTACGCCTTCTTCAGGACATAAACAAATGGTCTTCTGTCACCTAAGGATGGGTGTTGTGATAATTTTTCTATTTTTTTCTGGTCCTTTTCTCGCCCACCTTTTTTTTTTTTTTTTTTTCGCGCCGTGTATGTCAGTACGTCCGCAGAGTTACCTTTTGCTTGTTTGTTGAAGTTATGTCCCATTTGTTTATGTCCTGAAGAAGGCGTAAGCCGAAACGTCGACCTGTGCCGTCCTTTGTCAAAGTTAAGTGGTTTCTGTCCCTTTTGTGTCGCTTTTATTTGTGAATTTTTTTTTAAGATTGCAGACCTTTAACGTGAAGGGGAGTCGATCATTGCTTTGGCATCGGTGCCTTCCAGTTCCACTAGCCCAGTATCACGGGGGTCAGCCAATATGGCGGAATGATCTACTAGAGTCACTATCTTTGGTTGTTTGGTTGATGCTAATTCCATCTTTGTTGAGCCAGCTCATGTTACGGAACAGATTCGCTCGTGAGTGCGCCTGTACCCTCAAAATACTCTATCTTGATGATTAGTACAGCTCGTAATGAGATACAATGCTGTTCACACCTTGCGCGAGCGGTCGAGCGTTCACTGGACATGCTGTTGTTATAGCACTGGAGCGCTCACTGTGGTCGCTGCATCATCGGGTACTCGAGTATTACAGGCAGGGGGTGTATGTAGTGATGATGTACGGCGCTTAAAGCCTGTTTCATTTCATGTAGTATAGGCGCCTTATAAGTCGTCATTATTATTATTATTATTGCAGACGCTGTCACTGTCTAGGTGTCTAAGTGGTGTGATGATAGATACCAAGAGAACAGCTCGGACCGATCTGTTAGCATAAAATGGTAGCATTAGACCCTTAAAGCCTTTTCCCACAACATACGGGCGATATCAATGACGCGCAGCAAGGAAAATGCAAGCACAAATATTTCGACGGCGACTTCTCTGATCGAGGTGATGTGATAATCATGTTTGAAATACGAACATGCACTAATCTGTACATCAGTTCAGCACTAAGCCCTTTCAGTCGAAGAAACACGTGCTCTCCGTTTGCTCAGTACTAATGCAGGGCCGGCACCTTAGTTTTGTGTTGGACTAGTCGGGCTGTGTTCTGACCTGCGCATTGTAGTAGCTGATGCTGAGCACATAAAAAAAAAAATGCCTCTGGTGTTTGTAGATTCTGAGAAACTCCCAACAGCCGGTAAAGTTCCCAACAGACAGCTTTCATGACCTTGACCTTGAGTCAAGGTCATTCAAAAGGTCTTGTTTTGAAAGGTCTTGTTGCTGTTTATCAGCAAGCTGAGTTTTGTGCTGTTTGTAGATTCTGTGAAAATGACAATGTTAAAGGTTTTGTGACAGGCAGACAGACAGACAGCCAGACAGACGACGGAGGGCTAATACATTGACTCACTTTGTTACACAAGTGAGCCGAAAATGGTGGAGAAAAAAAGGGCCTACTGTGAAAGAAAGGGACCGATTATCAACAGGAACACGACGTGAAAACGTCACTCCAGCGTAAAAACACGTGCGTGCATGCTCATGAATATTTCAAACACTCACGTGGCTTTACCTTAGAGCAATCTTCATCAAAACATTTGATTCGGAGTAGCACAGGATTAACTCCGCGCCATTTTGACTAACCCCCGTGACCAGCCTTGCCTTCAACGTGAAAGATGAGCGAGAGATAAGCTGATATTTTTTTTCTTATCGTGCTCGCTAAAGCAGTGAGATTAAACTGTGGTTTCCAGAGGAGACAAAACTCTTTGAGGATGCTGTGGAAGAAAAGTCTTAGCTTACCCACGTAGCGTTGCGTTCATGCAGTGTCATGAAGATGCTTATCTACGAGGGGAAGCATGCAGGAAAGCCGACATGTGTTCTGGTCAGGGCGGTCGGTGGTCTCGGGGTTAACAAACTTGTCACCAATGCGAGAGGTCGGGGGTTTGAGTCCCACTCGGGCAAAGCGTTTTTCCTTCTCGTATGTGCCACCGTTCATTCGGGCCGATCGTCGGGGGTTCTCTCCGGGTACTCCGGCTTCCTCCCCCTCTGCTTTGGAAATGTTCAGCCCATCAAATTTGAAAAATAAATGCAATTCTAAATCCCGAAATTTAAATAGCTGAGCTGACCCTTCGCACCACGTGATTGTAATGTGTTTCTGTCCAGTGTGTGAGAGAATGCGTGTGTTTCACGTGAGCGTGCGTGTTGGGTCCAGTTCGCGGCGCTTTGAGCCGATTCATGAAACTGGGTAAAGCGCCTATACAATAATAATAATTATTATTATTATTATAAAGCAGCAGAGTGAGATGCCCGTATGCTGTTCATAATGAGTCTAGTTGGAAGTCTTATCACCAGTTGCCAGCGTTTTCTCATCATCATCATCATCATCGTCATTATCATCATCATCATCATCTAAGTTTCAATATTTGCTGTGTATGCCCTTATTAGTATTTATGTTTGTTTTACCTAGTTCTAACTGATATTTGTCTAAGTTTCTTCGCTTTTTGTTTGTTTGTAATCGGGAGTTCGATAAAATTAATTAGCTTGAAGGTGCAGCGTCTCTTGCATGTCCTAGGTTTATATTGCCCCGTAGACCAATTTGCATCAGTTGTCCAACGTTACACTTAGCCGCGAATTAGTCTTTGCTGCTTGGGGGACGTTACTCATCCTCCTCCTCCTCCTCCTCCTCATCATCATCATCATCATCATCATCATCATCATCATCACCATCTTTTGCTTATAAGGTTCCGCCCAGTACTAGGAACCATTTCAGGAGCACCACAAATTAGTGTCAGATTCATTTTAATTTTTGTTAACAACATTTAGAGTGTCCAAAGTAAGTTTACAGCTTTCAGAAATCCCAAAAAATACGATCATATGGCATTGAGTGGAACAGATAGACATAAAGAAGTTGGTTATTAAAGATGCTGTATTTTGTCCCCCGCAAAAAAAGAGACAAAGAATGATTTGGGCATAATATGGAGCTATTGGTGTCACTGAAAATGCAGAAAATAATCTTTCTTTTGGTAGAAAGAACATTTCTGTAGCTTGCTCTTGAAAAGCGGCCATGTTGAGAAAATGACGTGTGAATCATGCAAGTGTGGCGTGGTTGTGTTATAACAGGTTTTTAGCAGGTTTATAAGCTACATTCAGCCGTGAAACTTTCACAGAAATTATGTTAGATGTTTAAGGACCTGGAAAGAAATATTATCTCAAAGTCGCTAAATTTGACCCATCATCAGTTCTTTTTTTTTTTTTTTTAATTGTTATTTTATTTTTTCATTTTCACTGAAGCGGATGGGCGACGTTGTACCTCTTTTGTGGAAACCCACTTCACTTCATTTATTTCATTTCATTTTTTTTTCATTTCGAATATTTCATTTTTTTAATTTTTTTGCTCCTTTTTGTGTGTTTCTTTCATTTCATTTCATATCTTTCATTTCATTTCATGTCATTTTATTTCATGTCATTAATTTTTATTTCCTTCATTTATTTCATTTCATTTCTTTCATTTCTTCCATTTCATTTCTTTCATTTTAAGTCACCTTTTTTTTCCTCCGAGTTTTTGCAGAATGCTTCAGTAGTCGTTACCCTTTTCTCACTGACCTAAATAAAAAAACAAGTCTTTGGCCAGAAGCAAAAGTACCAAACAGACAAGGCGATAAACAAATACCACCAACGGAGACGTCATTTACGCTTACTGTCTCTGAATATTCGTCTGGATCGCGCGGCAGAGTTCAGGTTTAGTAGGACCCAGCAAATCCGGGTTAACCGACTTACGCGGAGATTTTTTCCAACAGCCGCAGCCAAAGCAAGTCTGAGCCATCGGCAGCAGAAACGTACCCTGCTGACACGACAATTTCTTCTCTCTTTTTGTCTCGTTTAAGTTTGGCAAACGTGTCTTGGTTTTATTTGAGGTCGACAGCTGAATGGCTAAAAGCCACCAAGAGCTTAAACAGGCTAAATCCACCTTTGCTGTGCCAACTTATATGTTGGAACATTTTCGCTTGTGAGTGCACCTGGGCCCGTATGTAAAACTCGAGGTTAATGAAGCCCACGGCTACGGGCCTAACCCAGACTAGGACAAAAGAAACTCCAAAACAAAATTAAATAAACACGGAAGCAAAGAAAGAAAGACAAAAATCCTTCTATAACGGCATAGGCACCTTGCTGCAACGGACCCGCTTCCTGATTTAAAAGAAAAAAAAAAAAAACAGAAAATTTAACCCTAGAGCTAGTTTAGTTCGAGGTTAGACTCTAATTCGGGGCTAAACTCCCTAACCCCGACTTTTACATGCGGGCCCTGCACGCTCGAAATACGTTATCTTGATGATTAGTATAGTTCTTAATGCGATACAATCACTTTATTTACACTTTGCATGAGTGATCGGACATTCACATTCTACGACTGTTGGTACACCACGGTAGCACTCAGTGTGGTCGCCGCGACATCGACTGAGTACGCTTCTGTCTGCACAGTGCCAGCAATACGGACGCTGTCACTGTGCAGGCGTAAGCACACAAACTGACCGTGGGTTCATGTGTACGTAGCATTTGGAAACCCTGTTTGGCGAGTGTGCTAGCTTGTAATGATTTTTTTTTTAACTTGTCATGAAAAAGCATGATTTTCGTGATTTTTATACTTTGTAAACCAAGGCGCATGCCAGGATAGGCCGCAACAAGAGGCAAGCTGCCAGTGAAGCTGGGACTTTTTTTGCGCTGGAGAGCGACAAAAGTGAGGCGAGCGGATTTAGGAGAAGCGGCTTTCTGACCTAAACAGAAAGTAGACGTGCATTACTCCAGTGAGGCCCGAGCGGAAAGGAGAAATTCAATTGTTTTTTTACTCCTTTCAGCTGCATGCCCTTGAATGGTCTGTACATGGTATTTTAGACTGAAGCATTTTTAGGGGTGACCGTGATGCCTGAGGCTAATAGGGAATAATATAGGCATTTTGAGACCTCGTGCAATTGTGTTCTTTGGCCTGCTGGGCCCGTATGTAATACGTGTAGTCGAGGTTAGGGCTTTTAGCCCCGGGTGAGAGTCTAACATCGAACTAAACTAGCTCTAGGGTTAAATTTTCTCTCTCTCTCTCTCTCTCTCTCTCTCTCTCTCTCTCTCTCTGTGTGTGTGTGTGTGTGTGTGTGTGTGTGTGTGTGTGTGTGTGTGTGTGTGTGTGTGTGTGTGTGTGTGTGTGTGTGTGTGTGTGTGTTGTTTTTGTTTTGTTTTTAAATCAAGAAGCGGGCCGATTCCAGCAAGGTGCCTAAGCCTAAGAAGAAGGACTATTTTCTTCCTTTCTTCGCTTCCTTTTGTATTTAATTTTGCTTTTGGGTTTCTTTTGTCCTAGTCTGGGTTAGGCCCGTAGCCGTGGGTTAAAATAACCTCGACTTTTACATACGGGCCCAGATGTCTAAGTGGCGTGATGATAGTTACCACGAAAACAGCTAAGAACGATCTGTGAGAATAAAAAAACTGTAACATTAGCTCCTTTAAGCTCAGTGTTGGTTTCTGTTTCAAGTGGCGATCAGATTATAGCGTAAGTCTTACGTCTGTAGAAACTAGTGCAGCAAAACCCTGACCTCAACTCTCAGTGTGAAACCGAATATATCGATCTGAGTTTCGAGTGTTTCTTCAGCTGCACGAAAAGATAGATACTTCCCGCTTGCAACTTTCCTAGTTTTTCTTTTCTTTTTTTCTTTGTCCTTGTTTCTCTGCGCCAAACAGGAAATGAAGACGTACCCTGTGTTATGACAAGACGGAAAAGATTTTCATACCGTTGGCTACAGTTCAATTTTGGTCGGGGAAAAAACAACAAGAACAACAGGTTGACTTTTAGCATTACTGTGTATTACACCACCACTGTGTCAACGAAAGTAACAGACTGAAAACAATTGAATACATGTTTTTACTCAGTATTTTTCTGCGTCGTCGAAATCATGTAGACTGACGTGACACCGACCTCATCTCTGTTGTGGAAACAAAACATTGAGGAAAGAAACTAGATTGACAAAAAGCGTTGTGCTTCGTGAAGTTGAAAGGAGAGAGACTGACGCCTTGTCAATTTCATGTCATGCCGTTCTTTGCACCGAGAAACTTATCTCTTTTGGCAGGAGATCGGTGACAAGTAATCTTTCTCGATGGACTTATTCTACTTCGGTTCTTTGAGCATATTATTCTGAATTTATTGTTCTGTCTGCGTATCAGACACATTTTTAGAGTGGAAGTGAATGCCTCCAGGTTCTGAATCAGACTACTGATGATTTTGATGGCCGCAATGACGCGTGAAGGCGATACAGATTTTTGGATTTCCCTTCCTACATTAGGACCCATTACAATGATGAAGGAGAGTGAAGTATTACTGTGTAGATATAGAGGCTACAATAATAAGGTTTCAACCTTGGAACTAAGACGAACAACGAAAGTGAAGATACAGAGGCAAAAATAATGAGATTTCCGCCTTGGGACTAAGCCGGAAAACGAAAGTGAAATATCACTGTAGATACACAGGCAAATATAATGAGGTTTCAGCCTTAGGACTAAGCCAAACAGTAAAAGTGACGTATTAATGTAGATACAGAGACAACAATAACGAGAATTCAGCCTTGGGACGAAGCCGGAAAAGTGAAACACAGGCAACTATAATGAGGTTTCAGCCTTGGGACTAAGCCAAACAGTAAAAGTGAAGTATTAATGTAGATACAGAGACAACAATAACGAGAATTCATCCTTGGGACTAAACCGGAAAACGAGAGTGAAGTATCACTGTAGATACAGAGGCAACTATAATGAGGTTTCAGCCTTAGGACTTAGCCGAACAACAAAAGTGAAGTATTACTGTAGATACAAAGGCAACAATAACGAGAATTCAGCCTTGGGACTAAGCCGGAAAACGAAAGTGAAATATCACTGTAGATACACAGGCAACTATAATGAGGTTTCAGCCTGAGGACTTAGCCGAACAACAAAAGTGAAGTATTACTGTAGATACAGAGACAACAATAACGAGAATTCAGCCTTGGGACTAAGCCGAATGAGCACGTGCTTTCTGCTGTGCAGCGTAGTTTGCACGTTACTCCCGACAGAGGTGGATTTCTCGGCTTCGTTCTCATACTGGTTTATTCACATCTCGTTGATGACCAGGAACTCTTACTGATCCCTCGCTTATGGACGTATCTTGTGTGTGTGTGTGTGTGTGTGTGTGTGTGTGTGTGTGTGTGTGTGTGTGTGTGTGTGTGTGTGTGTGTGTGTGTGTGTGTGTGTGTGTCCCCTGCTGTGAGTCACAGGCTGCAGTTAGCGGGTAAACTGTATCATCGCAGTTAATAATGAACTTTGAAAGTGCTATTGCCAACATTACTAGGTTTTATACAGACAGGCAAGGTGCATGCTAGGAGGGTTGTACGTTGCAATGGGAAGCAAGCTGCCGGGGGGCAGGCTGCCGATAAAACTGGGACTTTCTGCGCACATGGCAAGCAGAGGTGACGCGAGTGGATATGAGTAAAGTGGCTTTCCGGCCTAAAGAGAAAGCAGGTTTGCATAACTCCGGTGAGGGCTGAGATGATCCGAGACATTAGAATTAAAAACAAAATTACTTCTGTCAGATGCGTGCCCTTAAATGCTCTGTGCATGGTAATTTTTGAAAATTATTAGTGGTGACCATGGTGCCTGAGGCTAATAGGGAAAATATAGGCATTTGGAGTTTCTTCCATTTGTGGCCTGCAACCTGAAGTAGTCACAGACTTGCCCTAGTCTCTGCTTATGCATCTCGTACTAATCAGACCTCGAGGATAAACCCACGTGTTTTAGCTTATAGCCAAGCTTGTGTCGGACTCAGAACCTAGACTCGCGGGGAGCCGGGATAACCGGATGGTAGAGCGTTGGACTCGCAATGCTCGGGTCGTGAGTTCGAATCCCGCCTGGATCAAATATTTGTGCTGGCCTTTTTCTCTTTGCCCCGTCTTTCATATCACCCTTACCTGCTGGAAAAGGATGTTAAACTCCCAAACTCCCGCCCACCCACCCCACCTAGACTCTCTCCATGCATTAGGTCTAAGCTGACCATCACAAAGTGAACTTACAGCTGTTTTGTATCCACTAACTTACAGTGGATTGTTCAGAACACAGACCCTGCTGCAGGACCCAGAAACTATTACCATTCCACAGGCGCTGTCGCTTCGATTCATCACCAGCGCGGGCAGAGTTCTTTTCGTACCATGTGGCCGAACACGCGTCAATATTGTCACGGCACGCTACCAAACGCTAACACCGTGCCATACAGAAAGGATGGTGCATGGAGCCCGAGTAGTAAACCGCCGGCACGCGCTCGCAGCTTCGCGGCAGCGGTGAGTTGTAATAGGCTGTTTGGCGCCCGCGATATCATTGGATATACAACAGGATACCGTGGTAAACAACTGATTGTTACACCCATCAGCGCCGACCGTGTTCGATGTGGGGTCTTTTTGTGGTTTATGTTCTGTATGGGCCCTACGTGGCTTACGTGTAGATACCCATGTGATCGGAGTGGCATTAGTGGCACCAGCTGTCAGATAGCGAGGCAGGCAACAATTTAGCAGGACTAATGTGACAGGAGTGTCCGTTTAACTAAACGTTGTGCCACGCCACGTCGACCAAACGGCTTTGTTTTGAAGCGCGTTCTTCGCTTCCGTCAGTCTACGCTGTGATGCAAACAGCATTTGTGTTTCACTTTTCTTTTGAATTTCCTGGGTCAAGTTTGTGATGGGCTGTGTCGGCTGTTGTCACTGTTTGACACGGAAGAAAATACTGCACCATACGTATGTTTGAGAGGATCGCAGTGGCAGTGAAAGGAGTTGCTTCTCACTTCTCGAGTTTAGATCGTGAGCTTGGCAAAACCTTCCGAAGAACAACGTCTGTCTTGAATACTGTTGCTCGTCTCGAAGGTTCCAGAGCGGTGTCAGTTCGAATGCACCAAGGAACTGTTTCCTGTGACTGTACAACAGGATCTGTTTGTGTTACAGGTCCATCACGATCAAGGATACATCAAATCAGAGGCGCCCCAGTCTGACTGGACTGAATCGTGTTCAGCTGGACTGTTCTCCTGTTCCCTGAGGATAGCTGTCCCTCCCCTCCCCCCAATTACCTGCCCGTTACAAAGCCGCCTCCAGTCACTCTTTAGACGTTAAGCCCTAGCTTACCTACCTACCTGCCCACCACGAAGATTCCATTTAGTCACGTCAGTTTTCTTCTGTCGCTCGTCAGAATACCAAAAAGGTTCAAGCCACACTTAGAGAACCAGAGATAAGACAAATTCATTGCCAAATGTTTGGCTGAGAAGTCACCATCAAGGGAAAAAACAAAGGAATACATTGACAACGCTACGAATCTCGACCAGTTTATGGAGCGCAGCGCAGAGCAATAAATGAATCTTTCAGTTGTGATTCAGTGAAGTGGACGGAAAAATAGATTGGTCGGGAAAGCAATATGCGTGTGTGTTAGGCAGTGTTGCCAGAAATGAACTTAGTGCCTGTGGTGGAACCGGAGTTTCGCAAACGTGAGTTTGTTTCACGTCGTGGTGTGTAAGTTGTCAGTGTTTCTGAGATGGTGGGGACGTTACTGACCTCACAACCACTGGCAGCCAGTTTTAAATCGTCCAAAAACCGAGGGTTGCCAACTAGACATGTTTCACACATCATTGTCGCACCGGAAGTGATGTTGTAGTTTTTGTGCTTCATACGCCTTTAGTCCCAAGCCTTGGTCTTGTCACTGTTAGGCCTTTCTGAAGTAATCTGGAAATGTGCCCCGATTGGACCCAACTTGGTCATGACGGAAGAGTCGTTGTCTTTCCAGGCTCCAGTAACTGCGTCGTTGGAATTCGAGATACAAAACAAGTGTGCAAAATAATTATAACTGTGTATAGTGTGGGCGCTTTACCCAGTTTCTTGAATTGGCTCAAAGCATCCGCGAACTGAACCCAACACGCACGCTCACGTGAATCACACGCATTCTCTCACACACTGGACACATTACAATCACGTGGTGCGAAGTGTCAGCTCAGCAATTTAAGTGTCGGAATTTAGATTTGAATTTATTTTTCAAATTTTGTGGGCTGGACATTTTCAAAGCAGAGGGAGAGGAAGCCGGAGTACCCGGAGAGAACCTCCTACGGTCGGCCCGAATGAAAGCGTTCTCCAAAGTAAATGAAAACGCACTTTCCGAAAGTTAGTTGTGTGTCAACGGCCTTTCTCTTTCTCAGGGTGCTGCTGTGTTTCTGTGATACCAGACAAAGTCGTGTTCAGTATGGCACCAAGGGGAAATACAGCTCTGTGAAAAACTTGTGCTGGGAGGGAGTTGAGACGACAGATTCATCATGTTTTCCGCCGGAGAACTGACGATGGGCAGAGCAAGGCGCATGCGGAATCGTGAGTACATTGTGATTGATCGTGTTTGCTTTATGCTGCTGACCGCTGTATCGCGCTGTCTCCTTCTCCCCCGTCCTCCCCCCACCCCCACCCCCACCCTCCCCCTCCCCCACTACTCTCTCTCTCTCTCTCTCTCTCGGTCTGTCTTGTTGGCTATTGCTGAATAAGTGAATATGGTCTTTGTGGTTATAAATGCAGTTAGTGCGAGTATGTATATCTGTGCGTACGTGCGATTGTGTGTGTGTGTGTGTGTGTGTGTGTGTGTGTGTGTGTGTGTGTGTGTGTGTGTGTGTGTGTTGTGTTGTGTCAGTACGTGCTGCATTCTTTTGTTTTATTAGTTCAGTTTAGACTATTTGTGAAGCGCCTTGAGCTCACCTTGCGGGGATACTGCGCTGTATAAGAATGTTTTATTATCACTATTATTATCTTTGACTTTTTACCTTTTGCTTACTTTATGCCCCCCCCCCCCCCCCCTCAGTGACCGCAGACAAATTTGTCTGTAAGGACACAATAAAGTTGTTTGAACTTGAACTTGAAAAAAAAAAAAAAATGTATGTTTAAACTTATTTGAGTGAGGTCGGGGTTTTGTCGGGTAGTGGGACCATTTCTTGGTTTGACTTCCTGCTGTTCTCTTCCTTGTAGGACTATAAGCGTGATGCCGCGTTTCAAAGAGCCACCGTCCTTCCGCCCTGAATATCTAGGCCCACAGATGGATCTGAGCTGTTTTGCTGGTGTTTAACGTGTGTGATGGGGGTCCCACAATAGTGGGGGACAAAGTCATTCTGCCACTTTTGAGAAAATCGTGCGTTTGTACGTATGTTTTGATTTCGTTCCCATTTTGTTTTCCCATGCCCCCGAGGGTGGGAGATAAAACTGTCTTGACTTGAAACAAACAAACAAACAAACAAACAAACAAACAAACAAACAAACAAACAAAAACATAACATAACATAACATATCATAACATAACATAACATAACATAATATAACATAACTAAGAACAAAACTAAACCAAAACAAAACAAAACAAAACAAAACCTGAAGGGGAGTGGGTGTGTAAATTCTAACGACTTACAGATTAAAAATTTTTTTTTGGTGTCCTTTAATAACTACTACAACTTCTGTGAATGTTTCAAGGCTGAATGGGGAGCCGGGATAGCCGAATGGTAGAGCGTTGGACTTTCTATGCTCGGGTTGTGAGTTCGAATCCCGCCTGGAGCCAAATATTTATGCTGGCCTTTTTCTCGTTGCCCCGTCTTTGCTATCATCCTCACGTGGTGGAAAAGGCCGTTAAACTCCCAAACACCCACCCTCCAAGGCTGAATGTACAACCACGCTATACCAGTATGATTCGCATGTCACACTTTACCGGCCAGCGAGAGCTCTCTTTTTTTTTGTCTCAAGCGCAAATGTTTCCGAACAAAAACATTGTCTCCTATGAAACCTAGTACTGGCACGTTTAACACTACATTGTATGAAATCTATAATCCTTTTTTTTTCTTCTTTCTGGTGTGTTGAATTTCTCTCGAGAGATTTCTCCTGTTTGTCCGTGTCATCAGATCCTCTGTGGTTTTGACAGTTTTCTCTGAAAACTCTTTGGATTCTGTAATCAACCGCATAATATTTGTCCTGGACAAACAATATTTTCTGCAGATACCTCTAGGGTATTTGTCATCTTCAGCAACTTGGAGGAAAGGGGGAAGGGAGGGAGGGGGGGGGGGAAGAGAGAGAGAGAGAGAGAGAGAGGTGACGTTAATTGGCATCCGACAGAGACAAAACCCTCTGTGAGATGACGTTCGCAATAAACTTAAAAAGAACGTTCAGTCCCCAGGCACGTAACTGCGAGAGAGAGAGAGAGAGAGAGAGAGAGAGAGAGAGAGAGAGAGAGAGAGAGTTCTTGACTTGAAACTGTAAAGCAAGGACATTCTCCAAGAACGGCAACTCTATCTTTTATTAGTTTTTAACTCCCTTGAGATCATCTCTAAAAGGGAGCACGGCCAATGCCTAGTCCGTTGGGTTTCTCTCTTGTAGAATTATCTTTAGAGAAAAATACTGTATACTGCTTATCGCAAAATGCACGAGGAGTACTCACGTGCCCCTTGTCACGCTAGTATATCACTTGAGATTTATAAAGGTCCTTAAACGGTCTGCATTCATTTAACTCCATGAGATGGGGACTGAGAGTTTTCTTCCAGTGGAACGAAAACGATTGGCTGTTTTGAAAACGACCAGGGGCTTGATGCATGAAAAGAGACCACAGAAGTCTGAGACTTAGCTCTAATCTCAGGCTGATCATTATGTCTGGACTATCATCAGCGTACATCATTTATGTTGTTTCTCTTAAGAAATTGAAGTAACCCCAAATTGGCAGTTGAACTAGGCAGGAGAGATGGCACACCCAGAGAAGACGGACTTTGCTCTAGATGTGAAACGTCAGTAATTGACGATGAATGCACATTTTCTCGTGGAATGCCCGAGATATCACGATGAGAGACAAAATGTTTTACTGCAGCAATTTTATAACAACACGCAACACACAATGAACAAAATCCTGTACAATCCTGTATGTAATTTAAAAAAAAAGAAGAAGACAAAGAAAGAGAAGAAGAAGAAGAAGATGAAGAAGAAGAAGAACTCAAGACTGAGAAAAGCGCAGTTTCGCGTTACTGTGGCCGGGGACTGACGCCAAAATAGGCAGTCACTGGGGGGCACGTTTGGTTTTCTCTCAGACAAATTGCATTGTCCGCCGCCAGTCGTAGGTTTAGGTTCCTGGCTTTTTAACGGGCCAGTCTCCCCCCTAACGTAGTCTAGCCTCATACTCCGTTCTGCTGAGCTGTTTTGCTCGTGTCTAGCGACTGAGGACTCGTCTCTCATCACTCCAGTAATCATTTGCACTTTTTAAAATTTATTTTTTTTATTTTTACTTTTTACCATATTACTGTCAAAAACCTCTCCCTAAGCGCCGTGAGCACTCAGTTAGGATGGAACCGTGCGCTGCACCAGTTCTCCATCGTCATCGTCGTCGTTGTCGTCGTCATCATCATTATCATCATCGTCGTCGTCGTCGTGGTCGTCATCATCATGGCCATCGTCGTCTTCGTCATAACCACCACCAGCACCACCACCACCATCATCATCATCATCATCATCGTTGTCGTTGTCGTCGTCTTTGTCATCATCATCATCATCTAGCATCGTATCACTGATACACATGCACAGTTAGGGTCTCACGCGGGTTCCCACTGAGCGCATAGAAACCGAAACAACAGCCGAAGAGCACAGTGTCTGCCACAAGGCGGCTGAGTAGGAAGCTTCCTGCCGTTGCAGTTCTGGTTCGCCGGTCGTTTGTACTTTGTGTGCAAACGGGGTTAAGTACCACCGTACGAAACAATTCATAGACTGCATGAAACAAACTAAAGAACGAACAACAATGACTACAACAAAAATGAAGAAACAACACACACACACACACACACACACACGCACACGCACGCACGCACACACACACACACACACACAAACACACACACACACACACACACACACACAATCACACACACACACACACACACACACGCACGCACGCACGCACGCACGCACGCACGCACGCACACCCCCCCCCCCCTTAGCTACAGTAGGCATAGGCTGGTTTTTAGCATAGCAAGAATGCCCTGTGACCTCGACCTCTGTTCAAAGTTAACAAAAACAAAACAGTTTTTGTTGTTGTCCAATAATGTAAACACACACACACACACACACACACACACACACACACACACACACACACACACACACACACAATGGTAATGATTGGATGTACCGTTCTCGGGATATTTTGCAGGAATTTACACACACACACACACACACACACACACACACAGACGTACGTACACTTACTTACTTACTTAGGCCCCTGGCTCCACATGGAGCATAGGCCATCGACAACCCTTCGCCATCGCACTCTGTTCTGGGCTATTCTTGCCACTCCAGTCCAGTTGGTCCCCTGCTTACATAACTCTGCCTCAGTGTCCCGCCTCCAGCTGTTGCGAGGCCGGCCTCTCTTCCTTTTCCCCTGTGGGTTCCATGTCAGGGCTTGGCGTGTGGTGCTCGATGCTGGCTTCCTGAGGGTGTGTCCAATCCAGCCCCACTTCCTCCGCAGGATCTGCTTGGCCGCTGGTTCCTGCCCTGCTCGCTCCCACAGCTCTTCGTTCCGGATCTTCTCTGGCCATCGGATGTTGAAGATGCGTCTCAGACAGGTGTTGAGAAATGTCTGGATCTTCTGCTGCATCGTCTTCGTTGTCCTCCATGTTTCGCATCCGTAGAGCAGAACTGACTTCACGTTGGAGTTGAAGATGCGAAGTTTGGTTCTTATGCTGACAACTTTGGATGCCCAGATGTTCTTCAGCATGACCATTGCTGCTCTTGCCTTGCCGATTCTGGCTGTGACGTCTCGGTCTGTGCCTCCCTGTCCATCAACCACACTCCCCAGGTAGACAAAGGACTCTACCTCCCTGATGGACTCTCCACCGACTGTGACTAGTGTGTTGGCAGTGGTGTTGATCTTCATCAGCTCGGTTTTCCTCCTGTTGATCTTGAGCCCTGTTCCGGCTGATGTGGCTTCCAGGCATGTAGTCTTATCCTGCATCTGGCTGTGGCTGTGAGACAGGAGCGCCAGGTCGTCCGCAAAGTCGAGGTCATCCAGCTGCGTCCAGAGTGTCCACTGTATCCCGTTTTTCCTGCCTGTTGTGGTGGTCTTCATGATCCAGTCGATGACCAGGAGGAAGAGGAACGGGGACAACAGGCATCCCTGGCGGACTCCGGTCTTCACCTCAAAGTTTTCTGACAACTGGCCGGCATGGGCAATCCTGCAGCTCATGTCTTTGTAGGTGCACTGGATCAGGGAGATGATCTTCCCGGGAACTCCATAGTGCCTTAGCAGCTTCCACAGCGCCTCTCTGTCTACACTGTCGAAGGCCTTCTCATAGTCTATGAAGTTGATGTAGAGGGGGGAGTTCCACTCCAGTGACTGTTCAACGATGATGCGTAGGCTGGCGATCTGGTCAGCACAGGACCTGTTCCTGCGAAAGCCCGCCTGCTGGTCTCGGAGCATAGGGTCGACTGCCTCCCTCATCCTCTCCAGTAGAATTCTGTTAAGAACCTTGCCTGGCACTGACAGGAGCATGATCCCTCGGTAGTTGCTGCAGTCCCTGAGGTCCCCTTTCTTTGGCAGCTTGATGACGATCCCTT